>ONZH01007227.1:0-52818 GCA_900303285.1 Rhinella marina | reverse complement strand
GCCGCTTGAAGTGGGACATGAGGAGATATTGTGCCCTGATTTTTTGACGGTCTGCTCGGCAGCATCGTGTCACCCTTAATTTCTTTGGACGGTCAGCTTGGCATCAGCGTGTCACCCTTAATTATTTTGATGGTCTGCACGGCAGCAGCATGTCACCCTTAAGTTTTTTGGACAGTCAGCTCGCATCAGCATGTCACCCTTAAATTTTTTGATGGTCTGCTCGGCACCATCGTGTCACCATTAAATTTTTTGAACGGTCAGCTCGGTATCAGCGTGTCACCCTTAATTTTATTACGGTCTGCTCGGCATCAGCGTGTCACCCTTACATTTTTTATGGTCTGCTCTGTAGCAAAATGTCATATCAAGCTTTCTATGGTCAGCTCGGCATCAGCGTGTCACCCTTAAATTTTTTTTATGGTCTGCTCTGCAGAAGAATGTCACATCAAGCTTTGTACGGTCAGCTCGGCATCAGCGTGTCACCCTTAATTTTTTGGGGCGGTCAGCTCGGCATCAGCATGTCACTGTCAGGTCTGGTCATCGGAGAACATAGGTTCTATGTTTTGCTTGGTATTCTGAGTTTTTGTGTGTTTCTGTTTAGTGCCTACGCCTTGCCTTGAACCATGTTCACACTGTGGGTTGTTTTAGAGCCAACGCCCAGCTTCATGTTTGGTTTGTCTACTCAGGGTTAATACTCAGGTGCTGGGCTGAGTGGCTTCTCTGAATCTGGTCCATTCAGGACCTGGGGGTGGGATATCTTCCTGCTTATATACCTATCTTTCTCTCTGCTCCTTGCTGGTTTTTGCAATATCCTTGCTATTCCTGCTTGCGTTGTGTTGTGTATTCTGACTTCTTATTTGACCCTCGGCTCGTATTTGACTACTCTACCGTCTTCCGATTTTGTACTTTGTTATTCCTGGTTTTGACGCGGCTTCCTGACTATCCATTTGGTGTTTTGTCTGTCTTGTTTGTTGTCCCTGTTCCCTGCACCTTATACAGTGTATTTCGCAGTCCTCATGGTTGTCGCCCCACAGTTTAGCGTGGGTGAGGCAATAGGCAGGGACAGAGGGTTGGGTAAGCTCAGGGCACACGCTCCTCTGTTGTCTGTTTATCCCAACCTTGACAGTCACTCTTACATTTTTGAAGGTCTGCTCAGCATCAGTGTGCCCCCCCAAATTTTTGTGACGGTCTGCTCGGAAGCAGCGTGTCACCCTTAAATTTTTTGGACGGTCAGCTCGGCATCAGCGTGTCACCCTTAAATTTTTTGATGGTCTGCTCGGCAGCATCGTGTCACCCTTAATTTTTTCGACGGTCTGTTCAGCAGCAGCGTGTCACCCTTAAATTTTTTATACGGTCAGCTCGGCACCAGTGTGCCACCCTTAATTTTTTTTTGACGGTCTTCTCGGCAGCAGCGTGTCACCCTTAAATTTTTGGGATGGTCAGCTCGGCAACAGTGTGTCACCCTTAATTTTTTTGATGGTCTGCACGGCAGTAGCGTGTCACCCTTAATTTTTTTGACGGTCTGCGCAGCAGCAGCATGTCACCCCTATTGTTTTGGAGTGTCAGCAGCAGGCCATCAATCCGAATTTTTCACTGGTGTGTCTGATGTTCTCCTTTATGTGTAATAAAGGGTGTATTGGAGTGTCTGTTCCTTTTATTTTTTGGCAGCCCTTTCCCTTTGTGCATAGGCTTTATGAGTGTAGGAGTCCCACGTCATGAACAATTGTAGCACAATATGAATGAGGCCCTCCTTTATGTGATATACTACTTGTATCAGAGTGCCTTATCCGTGTAATTTTTGGCAGCACTTGCGCTTAACATACAAGTAAATATATGTTTCCTAACAATATTTCCTCTAAAATCAATGTTATCTTCGTTTTTTGGGGGTATTATTGTCATTCCGTAAAAGTGGAGTAATAGTCGGACATCATCGTAAATAGCAGTGACTTCGGTGTCCAAGATGCATCCAGACATCATCCCCATGCTGTTCCCTAACCATTTCTGTGGTGTTTCCATCATTTTCTGATGTTTCCCTATGGACCAGACACCCTCCCCTCTGCAGAGCAAGGGGTGCCCGGTCTTCTCCCATTGACTTCCATTATACTCGGGTGCTCGGCCGAGCACTCGAGCACAACCTAGTGTTTGGCCAGAGCACCCGAGTATCGGGGTGCTCAATCATCACTAATGTGGTTCCAATTGGTAACCATAGCAGCCTGGACACTTCTGAAGCTTATCAGGCTACCATTGTAAGCTTCCTGCTGAACTGTGCACGAGGTACAGCTCAGCATGTAGTGCGTCAAAATCTTATTCACCTTAATAGATATCTATTAGGGTGAATAGGACAAGGGATCAAAAGATTCCAGATTCTAGCTCCCCAAGTCCCCCTCCCCCCGAGTGCCATAATGGAAAAATAAAATAAATAAAAACACTATTCACCTTTTTTTGTCACCTCATCCCCACCCAAAATCCTCAGGATAGGTCATAAATATCAGATCGGCGGGGGTCTGACACGTCGATCAGCTGTTTGAAGAGGAGGCGCACGCCATACCAGCGCTGCTTCCTCTTCACTGTTTACTTGCTGGTACGGAGTGCGCCTCCTCTTCAAACAGCTGATTGGCGGGGGTCCCTAGCGTCGGACCCCCGCCGATCTGATATTGATGACCTATACTGAGGATAGGTCATCAATAAATTTAATTTGGAGAACCCCTTTAACTATGCATTTATGTCATATACTATGTCATTTCTATAAAGGTGTGTTATAAGAATGTAAAATGTTTCATGTCAACTTGAAGGAAAACAAGATATTTATTTATTTTCGCTACAGTGGATGACATTTTACAATATTGCAGATTTTAGCGCAAAGATATGTAAATATATGTATACTAGCAGAAGGACCCGGCTTCGCACGGGTATATTATATCTATTTAATTTAATGTTTCTGTGTGTCGTTGAAAGATATCAACAGTAATTCCCATAACAGTGACCCGTACAGCAGCCTGCTCTCTTAACAGTACCATCCACAGTGAAAGTCCCTTTTATAGTGGCCCCTGCCCCCTTAACAGTGACCTCCACAGCAGCTACCCCTTTAACAGTGGCCCCTGCCTACTTAACAGTCACCTCCACAGCGCCCTGCCCCTTTAAGGCTAAGGCTTCATGACGACATGTCTCGATCGACATTTTGTCACACCAATGTCGCGCAACAATTTTTATAATGATAGGCTATTGTGTCGCACTGCGAAATGCGACATGCTGTGACTGCGGTACAACAGTCGCAAAAAAGCCAACCAACCGTCTGTCACATCGCAGCATGTCGCATGCCATAGTGCAACACCATAGACTATCATTATAATAATTGCTGCACAACATTGGTGCTACATCAATGTCGTGTGACACCTGTAGCAGTGTAGTTGTACCTATGTGTAGTGCGACTTATTGTTGCGCAAAACATGTCGTCGTGTAGCCCTAGCCTAAAGCTAACCTATAGCAGTGAAGAAAAATGGCTGGGTTGTTATGGAAACCGGGAGTAAATCTGTGTGCATATGACCGTGTGCAAGAAGCTGGCTGCACCAAGGCCTGTGGGAGGTAAGCACTGAAGCTATTTACTTGAGCTCCTTAGCTGCCTGCTAATTACCTCTCATTACCAGCTTGGATACTACACAGAGCGAAAACCTATTTCCCAAATCTTACTTGTTCTTACCCAGATTCTTTTGCCCTGTTCCTGGCTGGGTTGTTATGGAAACCTGCAGTAAAATTGCATGTATGTGGAGACCAAGGACCTGTGAGCTTCTATTGGCTGATAAGGGAAATGTGACCATGTGTATGGCAGTTGGGATATGAAGAGAAAGACTTCCAGGCTAATATTGGCTAATGTAGGTAATTTTGTGGGAATATCTCAGGAACGGTACATCCTAGGGAGCTGAGACCCGGTCTAAAACCTTCCTGGACACCTGATGTACCTGTGTGCCAAATATATAAATACTAGCAGAAGGACCCAGCTTGCCTGGGTATATTTCATCTATTTCATTTAATGTTTCTGTGTGTCGTTGCAGAGAGAAAGTCAATGCAGCTGACAAGTTGATTTTTACCTTCATTTTTTCAATCCAGATTGGCTGCGGAGTGGGAGGGGCGTGGCCTGATCGAGTCAGGGGCATGGCTTAGTAAAACCTGTAATTCAGGCCACCCTCAAAAGAAGGACTTAAAACCCCTGCCCCAGGTCTCGATAAGTCACGCCCCCGACTCGGTCAGGCCACGCCCCCACCCACTCCACAGCCAACGGGGATTGAAAAATTGAAAGTAAAAATCAACCTCTGTCAGCTGCAGGGGTGGGAGGGAGGATGACTTTCTCTCTGCAGTGACACACACTAACATTAAATGAAATAGATTAAATATACCTGTGTGAAGCGGTTTTCTTCCACTGCTACCCACTGTGTTTCCTCATAATTTACCTTGGCATTGACCTGTAATTAAGGCCACCCTCAAAAGAAGGACTTAAAAGCACTCCCCCTCCCAAGGTCCAACTAAACCATGCCCCCGACCTGGTCAGGTCACGCGCCCTCCAACTCCGCAGCCAATGGGGATTGAAAATTAAGGAAAAATCAACTTCTGTCAGCTGCATTGACTTTCTCTCTGCAACGACACACAGAAACATTACACACCTTTTCATTCAGAGTTTTCTGTATTTTCATGACTATGAAAATTGTAGATTTACACTGAAGACATTAAAACTATGAATTAACACATGTGGAATTATATACTTAACAAAAAAGTGTGAAACAACTGAAAATATGTCTTATATTCTAGGTTCTTCAAAGTAGCCACCTTTTGCTTTGATTACTGCTTTGCAGACTCTTGGCATTCTCTTGATGAGCTTCAAGAGGTAGTCACCTGAAATGGTATTCCAACAGTCTTGAAGGAGTTCCCAGAGATGCTACTTGCTTAGCACTTGTTGGACCTTTTGCCTTCACTCTGCAGTTCAGCTCACCCCAAACCATCTCGATTAGGTTCAGGTCTGGTGACTGTGGAGGCCAAGTCATCTGGCATAGCACCCCATCACTCTCCTTCTTGGTCAAATAGCCCTTACACAGCCTGGAGGTGTGTTTGGGGTCATTGTCCTGTTGATAAATAAATGATGGTCCAACTAAACGCAAACCGTATGGAATAGCATGCCGCTGCAAGATACTATGGTAGCCATGCTGGTTCAGTATATATATACACACAGACCGCAAATGATCTATCTATAGCTTATCTCTGCTGACTGAAGCATAACTCTTAATAGGGAGTGGAACAAAGTGTCTCACTGAAACTAATGAAGAAATTCATAAAAAGAAATATGGCTATGGCCCAACTGGATTTCTTTCCAGCAAATCCACAAAGTAACTTACACCATTCCTGCTGCCTGAATAAAGTAATGTTATGTTTTCTCTTATACTTTCTTGCCAAGGCACTAATCAGCAAAAGAAATACTGACAGTCTCCAGCACGATGACAGTAGGCTGGAAACTTTAGCAGCGTTATAAAGTATCCTGACTTTTCCTCTCTTTCACACACATTAACAATATTCTATTATCGCTGCTAGTGGAAGACAAAGATGCTTCTATGCACTTTCAATAAAGCTGCAAAGACTGATAACTGCGGGGAAATAAGAAACAAGTGAGAGTGTCACAACAGTATCTTAAAATAATCAACCCATCAAACACTTATACAGTGGCATTATTGTATAATAAGAAGATACATAACAATACAGAGTATAGTAAAGTTGGAATTAGTGTGGAGCGAGATTCAAATTCCAGGGAAAATTCCATTCACTGGGAAGCTGAATTTCTTCGTCTTTTGTGATTGAGAATCAATTTTCCCTGAAATAGAGTAAAAAAAAGCAAAAAATCATAGTTACCTCAGTTATTTGCTCCCGACGGGCCGGCCGCCACCATCTTGATTTAAAGAGGACCTTTCACCACTCCTGACATGCCTATTTAAATAGCGTCATGCAGTCCCCATGTAATAACAATTCTGGAACATCTATTCTTATGGCTCTATGTTGTGCCATTCCTTTATTATTTGCACTAGAAGTTATGAATTAATTGCTATAAGCCTTCAGTAAGGGAACAGAGGGGAGGTAACCAGTTGGGGGTGTGTACCGCATAGTCTGAACATGGCAGCACTGATTGGATAGAGTGAAACTGTGCAGATACACACCCCTAACTGGTTACCACCCTTCTGTTCCCTTACTGAAGGCTAATAGCAATTCATTCATAACTTCTAGTGCAAATAATAAAGGAACGGCACAACATACAAACATTAGACTAGACGTTCCAGAATTGTCAGTACGTGGGGAATGCATGAAGCTATTAAAATGTCAGGAGTGGTGAAAGATCCTCTTTAAGATCTCGCACAAAATCCCATGCATGGTGATGTATGTCATCATCACACTGGTCAGCATGATGACATCATCACAGACTTGTGAGATTTTGCTATAGATCTTAATCAAGATGGTGGCAGCTGGCCCATCTTAAGCAAATGGATAAGGTAAGTATGTTTTAATTTCCATATTTTTTTATTATACACACAGATGCTGCAATCAGCTATGAATGCGGCATCTAATAGGTACAATGAAGGGGAGCGGCACAATCAAAGAAATGTGCTTCGTGACAAAGTAGTTCATCACAAACTGAATTTTTTGTAAAATTTCGTGAAGAAGCCAAATTAGATTTTTAAATACTTTGCCCATCTCTAGTTGTAATGTAAGGGTCCAACTAGAAGAGCAGATATTGAGTCGTTTGCATTGAAGAGACATTCAATTACACAAAACAATAACCGCTAAATATTTTTCATTGTTGTTCGTCATTGTGATCATTGCTTGTTCGAATCTTAGAGCATCTACACTGCTAACAGCTGGCCGATTTCTGATTTTAGATGGGGGCTGTGGTGACAACTAGCAATAATCTTTTCAGACAGGGAGATTTGACCCATCCATGAAAAATGAACAATTTATCACTTATCATTCACTCTCTGCACTCTAGTACATGTGACAATAATTTTTCAAATTCGAGCAATTATATGTAAATTCAAATGATACTCGCTCCATCTAATAGGCCCTAAGGTTATTTTCACTGACATGTATAGGAAATGTTTTATTTGTTTTGTGGAGCAATAGAACAGAAGAAAAGGGCCTCATAGAAGTGAATAGGTCTGCATCTAATCCACAAAAAGGGTCCACATTTTTGAGGACAGCATACGACCGTCTGAACGAGCCCTAAGCTTGAGCAGACATTGCTCTGTGAAAGTAGTTATATATTTCCTGATTTCCATGTTCTCTGTTTTATGCAGGAAGTTATTGAACATTACACACATTGTCACACATGCTTAATCCATATCAAAAAGCTTTTATTCCCATGAAAGATCCGCTTACAGACTAAGACATGTCACCTCTCCTGACATGTAATGTTTCAGAAAATATCAAATACTTGCATTTCCCATAAAATAATAATTCTGGAATAGTTCACATCAGCATTGTGCTACATATTGCATATCAGGAATAGAAAATGGAAAAAATACCTGATCAGATATAATCGCCATTTGCCTTGAATGCATTATTTTGAGCATCATCTGTTCTCAGTATGCATCTGTTCCATCGGGCTTCAGTTTTTTTTAATGGAAGAAAAAGTCCTGTATGCTGGCAGAGCAGAAATAAGGAGAACACAGCGATGATGTCAACTTAACATTAGAATGCTGCTGCTCCTCTCTTATTCCTCTAGGAAATATATAAATAAACAATTAGGCATTGTGATTCCTTTTGTCAATGGTCAGAAGGTCCCTACACAGTCAGAAATGATGACCTGAGGATAGGTAATTAGACTTTTGGGAAACCCCTTTAAGGCTACTTTCACATTTGCAGTAGCATGGTCTGGCAGGCTGTTTCGGCGGGGGAAAATTCTGCTGAATCCGTGCTAACACTAGCCCACTGTGCTGCCGAAGTCCGCTGGCTGGCTTGTTTGCCGTGCTGCAGCTGGACCTCCAGCCCGCTCCCATTATAGTGAATGGGGCCGGAGCGGACTTCCGGCGGCACGGTGAGCTAGTGTTAGCACGTATCTGGCAGGCTGTTCCCCGCCAGAACAGCCTGCTGGACTCTGTTACCAGAAGCGTGAAAGTAGTCTAAATTGTGCATTTTGATTATTTATCTACTCTTTAAATTTGACTGATACATTTAGATGTAAAGTGTTTGTCTCACTTTAGTAAATGACATTTATCAAGTAGAGAAAGGTAATACAAGGCACTTACTAACGTATTGTGATTGTTGACATTGCTGGCTTGATTAATTTTTCCTTCACATTATATACTCCTCTTATATAGGGGTTATGATCACCCTATAATCCAGAGGTGGTTGTGCTTGCATAATATAGGAAAAAGCCATGGCCTATGCACCCTCCCATGGTCCCGGCCACCAGAGAGGCCAGCGCCATTTCCTATATTGTGCAAGCATGGCCACTGCTGCTGGACTGCGGGATGATTGTATTCCCTGGAAATAAGTGGTGGATGATGTGATAGAAAAAAGAATGAATATAAAAAATGAATATCTATATATATATATATATATATATATACCGGTATATATATATATATATATATATATATATATACCCACACGAGAACCTAGTCATGCATACCCTGCTGGTGACCCTCTCAGGCAACTGGGCAAATGTGTTCAGTTGAAGGGAACTTCAAAGGCAGTGGGTGAAAATATCCTGTGCCTGTGGGGGATCTCCGTCACACAGGACGCCCCCTCCAGCGCTGTATATACAACACAAGAGATATGCCGGCACATCCCCTTTAACTTGAAATGGTAACAGGAAAAAATTTGTGCCATAAAGTATAAGCATTGAAATGACAGTTTTATCCGTCACTAAATATTCCTCTGCTATGCATAACTAACCTGCATATAAAGCCAAGTAATGGAAATCCAGATTTTTATAAAATGTTCCTTCATAATTTAATTTGCTTTTTATGTATGGCTTAAACTCAAAATAGTATGCAAATTTGTGAAGCACGTTCACTTAGAAATCCATTTCTCCCATACGGGCAGCTTTGCTTTAGTCCCTGCACTGCCTTGATTTATGAGCGTGCATACATCTAGTGGTAATACAGAGGATGGCTTTTTCCTGTAACTTGATCTGATACTGTTTTGGAATATCCCACGTGGTGCCCTGTACTATGGCTATGGTATGTTGATGATGGTTTGGTTCTCTCTGCAAGCTTGTGTAACTGATCCCTGTGGAATTATGCCAATGCTGAATTCCCTGGCCTCATCTGTAAAATTTAAGACGGAAACTGAATCTAAAGGAAAACTTCCTCTTCTTAGTCACCCACATATAGACTTTCAGAAAGGCAGCAAATAGATACATATCTGTCATTTGTTAGCAGAGATTTAGAACAGGGTTGTCTCATGGAATATTTTCTTATTACCTCATACATATTTTTAATGATTTACAGCGAGTAAACCTAATCACTATATTTTATTTTTTACTTTTGTTTTACTCATTTCTTTACTGAAAATAGATTATATATATATATATATATATATATATATATATATATATACATATACAGTCATGGCCAAAAGTTTTGAGAATGATACAAATATTAATTTTTACAAAGTCTACTGCTTCAGTTTTTATAATGGCAATTTGCATATACTCCAGAATGTTATAAATAGTGATCAGCTTAACAGCAATTACTTGCAAAGTCAATATTTGCCTAGAAAATGAACTTTATCCCCCAAAACACATTTCAACATCATTGCAGCCCTGCCTTAAAAGGACCAGCTAACATCGTTTCAGTGATTGCTCCATTAACACAGGTGTGGGTGTTGATGACGACAGGGCTGGAGATCAATCTGTCTTGATTAAGTAAGAATGACACCACTGGACACTTTAAAAGGAGGCTGGTGCTTGGCATCATTGTTTCTCTTCTGTTAACCATGGTTATCTCTAAAGAAACACGTGCAGTCATCATTGCACTGCACAAAAATGGCCTAACAGGGAAGAGTATCGCAGCTAGAAAGATTGCACCTCAGTCAACAATCTATCGCATCATCAAGAACTTCAAGGAGAGAGGTTCCATTGTTGCCAAAAAGGCTCCAGGGCGCCCAAGAAAGACCAGCAAGCGCCAGGACAGTCTCTTAAAAGTGTTTCAGCTGCGGGATCGGGCTACCAGCAGTGCAGAGCTTGCTCAGGAATGGCAGCAGGCAGGTGTGAGTGCATCTGCACGCACTGTGAGGCGGAGACTCTTGGAGCAAGGCCTGGTCTCAAGGGGGGCAGCAAAGAAGCCACTTCTCTCCAGAAAAAACATCAGGGACAGACTGATATTCTGCAAAAGGTACAGGGAGTGGACTGCTGAGGACTGGGGTAAAGTCATTTTCTCTGATGAATCCCCTTTTCGATTGTTTGACACATCTGGAAAACAGCTTATTCGGAGAAGACGAGGTGAGCGCTACCACCATTCTTGTCTCATGCCAACTGTAAAGCATCCTGAAACCATTCATGTGTGGGGTTGCTTCTCAGCTAAGGGAATCGACTCTCTCACAGTTTTGCCTAAAAACACAGCCATGAATAAAGAATGGTACCAGAATGTCCTCCGAGAGCAACTTCTCCCAACCATCCAAGAGCAGTTTGGCGATCAACAATGCCTTTTCCAGCATGATGGAGCACCTTGTCATAAAGCAAAGGTGATAACTAAATGGCTCAGGGAACAAAACATAGAGATTTTGGGTCCATGGCCTGGAAACTCCCCAGATCTTAATCCCATTGAGAACTTGTGGTCAATCATCAAGAGACGGGTGGACAAACAAAAACCTACAAATTCTGACAAAATGCAAGCATTGATTGTGCAAGAATGGACTGCTATCAGTCAGGATTTGGTCCAGAAGTTGATTGAGAGCATGCCAGGGAGAATTGCAGAGGTCCTGAAGAAGAAGGGTCAACACTGCAAATATTGACTTGCTGCATTAACTCATTCTAACTGTCAATATAAGCTTTTGTTACTCATAATATGATTGCAATTATATTTCTGTATGTGATAAAAACATCTGACAAACACACATAAAAACCAGAGGGCAGCAGATCATGTGAAAATATAATATTTGTGTCATTCTCAAAACTTTTGGCCATGACTGTATATTGTCTCTTAATCCAAAATATAGCTGGAGGAATGGATTTGTAACAGCATGATCCATGTTATTTCACCAAGACTCTATTAACAGTAACATATGGTCAAATATGTCCTTTAGTATCCATATGGATATGCTGTATAACAAATATTAATGTAAATAATTACATATACAACATTCACATAAATATCACCAAACAACAAATGCAAATTTTTCAAATTTTCAGTATTTCTAGGAATATCATAGATATCAATAAAACAAATGTAGCCCTTCTTCAATGTTTTTACTTACTACAGAGATATAAATAGCAAATTATGTTTCATTCATAGCACTCCACATTATATATAACATACTGCATTCATCAATGTCACAGATTCTATACAGCAAATTGCTCCAAACTAAATGTATGATGTATTATATGCAAGTATCAAGTCCTTCCTTCTCTGTGCTGCATATGTACAGTGCTGTTAGCTGTGCCTTAATGTCCTTTGCTGTACATTTACATGCCCTAACAGATGCCTAAACATCTTATGTTATGTTCTATACACAGGCAATAATGTATTGGAATGTACAAAAATCCCAAAGTATTCTAATATAAATGTAGTAATTAAAAGTAATAATATTAATAGTAAATTAAATGCTAATCTAAAAAGTGAGCATAATATTCATTAAAAAATGTTATAAAATAAAAATGAAACCTAGTTTCCCATATAAATTACATTTATTTTTTAACCCCTTTATCAAGCAGGCCTAAAAAGACCTTAGTGACCAGACACCTTTTCTGACTACTAAAATTACTTTTTTAGATGTTTTTGCATAACACTCAGGGCCGTTTATTAATTTTTATTGGAGATTTGTTTGTTTTATTTGGGTAAAACTGCAAAAAATGTGAAAAACTATTGCTTCTTCTATTTCAAATATGCAGGCTGACACTAAAATTATTCAAATGGGTTCCTTACTTTGTGTCAGTAATTGATATATAATATGTATAATTTTGTGTGAATTGGGTGGATATGACAACATTTTGTAATCGGTGTGGCCATTTTAATTTAATTTTAATTTATTTTATTTGTATTTTAATATTTTTTTTCACTCATTTTTTAGTATATTTTTGGCAAATATGTTCCCCCAATAGCTCATTAAAAGACCTCTGGGGGGACCTGACTTTATTTTGTATTTTTCACTTCTCCCACTGTAACTGGAGCATTCAAATGAGGAGAGCTACAAGTGGAGGCAATGTACACATACAGAGCTGATCAGGGTATGCTAAGAGCAGCTTTACTCTGCCCCCAAGACATCTGTAATAATGTGATCACCAAATCTAATAAAGGAAGCAGTTTAGCTGATTCTTCTGTTCACTATATTGTGCTCATTGAGCACTATGTATGGAAGAAAGTAGACGACAGAAGCGGTAATAAACTGCTTCTGTCTTCTCCTCTGGGATAGCTGGGGAACTGACCCAATCATATTAGATTGCAGGAGCAGAAGCTTTACATATAAGGTGCTCTGGATTAAGGTATAGCACCAGACATCATACAGATGCGTCCACACTTAACTTATCTCCAAACTCAGAGTGGTGACAGTTTTGTCCTGATAGCAAAATAACATGATATCGCGAGACTAAACTCTAAAAAACTGTAAAAAAGACTCTAAAAAACTGTAAAAAAGATTGTAACTAAACTCTAAAAAACTGCAATACACGTCACAACCACTGGGCGGTGAGTGCTCCACATTTAGCTGATTGCTCAGCTGCTTTTTCTTTTGTTTAGAGCTGCTGGCCTCAGATGTGAGATATTTATCGGCAGACCAAGCTAAATGTGGTGAGATCTATTGAGAATATTTAATGTGCTACGGTCAAACACATGAGAAAAAAGGAAAACTAAATAGAGTATCCAAACATTGTGTGTTATCGTCAGCTGGACTGTGTATCTAATCCTATCTTAAGTAATACTGTCTACAGAGTCGTGTATCTAAGCCTATTATGTGTGATACTGTCTGCGTAGCAGTGTATCTAATCCTGTCATGTGTGATACTGTCTACAGTGTCGTGCATCTAAGCCTATTGTGTGTGATACTGCGTAAAGAGTTGTGTATCTCATCATATCATGTTTAATACTGTCTGAAGAGTTGTGTATCTAATCCTATCATGTGTGATACTGTCTTCAGGATCGTGTATCTAATCCTATCCTGTGTGATACTGTCTGCCGAGCTGTGTATCTAATCCTATCATATATAATACTGTCTGAAGAGTTGTGTATCTAATCCGATCATATGTAATACTGTCTGCAGAGTTGTGTATCTAAGCCTATCATGTGTGATACTGTCTGCTTAGCTGCGTATCTAATCCTACCTTGTGTGACAATGTCTGCTGAGCTATGTATCTAATCCTACTTTGTGTGATACTGTCTGCTTAGATGTGTATCTAATCCCACCTTGTTTGATACTGTCTGCTGAGCTGTGTATCTAATCCTATCATGTGTGATACAGTTTGCAGAGTTGTGTATCTAATCCTATAATGTGTGATACTGTTTGCAGAGTTGTGTATCCAATCCTATCATGTCTGATACTGTTTGCAGAGTTGTGTATCCAATCCTTTCATGTGTGATACTATCTGCAGAGTCGCGTATCTAAGCCTATTGTCTGCTGAACTGTGTATCTAATCCTATTCTGGGTGACAGTGTCTGCTAAACTGTGTATCTAATCCTATCATGTGTGATACTGCCTGCATATTTGTGTATCTAATCCTATCATGTGTGATACTGTCTGCTAAACTGCATATCTAATCCTATCATGTGTGATACTGTTTGCAGAGTTGTGTATCCAATCCTTTCATGTGTGATACTATCTGCAGAGTTGTGTATCTAAGCCTATTGTGTATGATACTGCCTGCTAAGTTGTGTATCTAATCCTATCATGTGTGATACTGTCTGCTGAACTGTGTATCTAATCCTATTCTGGGTGACAGTGTCTGCTAAACTGCGTATCTAATCCTGTCACGTGTGATACTATTTGCAGAGTTGTGTATCTAATCCTATCATGTGTGATACTGTCTGCGTATCCGTGTATCTAATCCTATCATGTGTGATACTGTCTGCTAAACTGCGTATCTAATCCTATCATGTGTGATACTGTTTGCTGAACTCTGTATCTAATCCTATTCTGGGCGACAGCGTCTGCTAAGCCGTGTATCTAATCCTATCATGTGTCATACAGTTTGCAGAGTTGTGTATCTAATCCTATCCTGTGTGATACTGTCTGCTGAACTGTGTATCTAATCCTATCCTGTGTGATACTGTCTGCTAAACTGCGTATCTAATCCTATCAGGTGTGATACTGTCTGCTGAACTGTGTATCTAATCCTATCATGTGTGATACTGTCTGCTGAACTGTGTATCTAATCCTATCATGTGTGATACTGTCTGCTGAACTGTGTATCTATTCCTATTATGTGTGATACTGTCTATGAAACGATTAGATGTATGTGTATAGAGTGTGATACTGTCTGCTGAGCTGTGTATCTAATTCTATTTGGGGTGATACTCTCTGCTGAACTGTGTATCTAATCCTACCTTGTGTGATAGTTTTCTGCTGACCTGTGTATCTAACTCTATTAGGTGTGATACTGTCTTGAAGCTATTGTTGTATCTTTATAGAGTGTGATACAGATAGAGATAAGGAGCTTTCCTTTGTGTAAATACTGTACACTCAGCCACTGCTCAGATAAGAGAGGTGGGGGAGGTGCTCATGTATTTCAGTCCCTGCATTTCCCTGTCTTGTGGATGAGGCCTGATTACCAGTTAAGTAAGGCTACTTTCACATTAGCGGCAGCACGGATCCGGCAGGTGAAGGGTGCCGCCGGATCCGTGCTGCCGCAGGGACATGTGTGGGGCCAGAACCGCGCTCCCTCTCCACACATGTCACACAGTACATATACACAGACACACAGACATATACATACAATACACATGCATACTTACATGCTCCCGGCAGGTCTCCACAGCGCAGAAGGAGCAGGACGGCGCACACATAGGACAATTCCCCACATTGCCCTCTGCTGGGCGCCGGGTTGAATCGTCCTATGTGTGCGCCGTCCTGCTCCTCCTGCGCTGTGGAGACCTGCCGGGAGCATGTAAGTGTGTATGTGTATATGTCTGTGTATGTATGTATGTGTATATGTCTGTGTATGTATGTCTGTATGTGTGTGTGTATGTCTGTATGTGTATTTGTATGTGTATGTATGTCTGTATGTGTGTATGTATGTATGTGTGCAGGTGACGGATCTGTTTACCATTGTGTCACACTGAACGGATCCGTCCCCATTGACTTTCATTGGGGGTCATGACGGATCCGTCTTGGTGCGGATGCCTGGACCGGAGAGTAAACCGTTTTGCTCTCCGGTCTGAAGACGGAACGGAATGCTTTTAGGAGCACTCTGTTGTCTTCAGTTCAGTTTTGTCCCCATTGACAATGAATGGGGACAAAACTGAAGCGTTTTATTCCGGTATTGAGCCCCTATGACGGAACTCAATACCGGAATTATAAAACGCTAGTGTGAAAGTAGCCTAAGTTATAGAAGCCCATTCATGTTGCTAATGGAAAATATAGCACAAAACATGTTTATTGTTTTCAGTCCCTGAGGCGGAGCTTATTTTTAGGAAAAAAAAAAACCTTTCCACAGAGCACTGGTGCCACTGGTTTTGTCCCCCTTACATTTTTTAAATTATTTTGGCAGACCCAGGTCTGTGGACCTTTAGAAAAAATACTAGAGTACTCCTGATTTGGGGTTTAATTTTAACAAACTTTAATTATGGGTTTAATGCAGAAAATAACAATTGCACCATTTTTATTTACAACATCTCCCAATCCTAATGAATTACCATCGGGCAGCTATAGTCCAGAACCACAGCATGGATCTAGGGCTGCCCTTTACTCTTCCATGGCTAACATGAAAAGCTTTAGTGATACAGAATGTTACATACCAGTGGTATTGCCTTTCTTTTCTATCACTAATAGAAGGACTTTATACAGACCAATGTAATTGTTGTACAGTTAGGACGTCATCCCAGAACTTAAGTATTCCATCAATCAACTCCTGCTTAGTCCTCGGCCTTATTTCAGACCTTAGAAATCTGTAGTGCCAGTATATAATCTACCTTCCACCTCCCTCCTCATATTGCATGCATTGCCAATAAATATATATTGCCCACCCTGTATTGTCAATGGAGAATTCCCCCTGCAAATCAGACAAGAAGAGAACAGGTTCTATATTTTTGGTGGGGCCATGGAGCAGACATTCAGATACAGGCAGCACATGGTGTTGTCCACATCTTTTTGCCCCCATTGAAATGAATGGGTCCTCAAAAAATGTGGATCGGATGCAGACCAAAAATATGGTCATGTGAATGCACTAAGGGTAAATACACAAAGTTTTCTGGATGAGGATTTGAAGCAGACCTGTCTACAGAAATAGATTGGAAAGGAATTAGGCTTCTTTCACACTGGTGTTATTGCTGGATCCGGCAGGGTTCAGTAATAACGCTTCCGTTACTGATAATACAACCGTCTGCATCCAGTTATGAACAGATCCAGTTGTATTATCTGTAACATTGCTGGGACTGATCCGTCATTAACTCCATTGAAAGTCAATGGAGGACGGATCCGGTTTCTATTGTGTCAGACAGAACGGATCAGTCCCCATTGACCTGCATTGTGGGTCATGACGTTTTGCTCCGGATCCCCAGGATGGAAAGCAAAATACAACATGTTGCGGTTTTCTCTCCGGCCTGCGGACGCAACTAAACTGAATGGAATGTATTTTGGAGCCTCCGTTCTCTTCAGTTCAGTTTTGTCCCATTGACAATGAATGGGGACAAAACTGAAGCATTTTTTTCCGGTATTGAGGCCCTATGACAGAACTCAATATGGGAAAACAATAACGCTAGTGTGAAAGTAGCCTTAGAACTATAAAGGAAGGATTTCTACTTCTGGCTTTGGCTCCTGGTATATTAGCATTCAGCATTATACTGTAGCTTCTCACAACTGTCCTATCATCTAAGTGTCCAGGCCTCATATTTGCTGCTTATGTCAATGGTCCAGTCTCCATTCCCTGTGTCTTTATTACCTGACTATTCACCATTGTATCCTGCTGTTGTTTGATTAGTCCCTGATTAGGGAAATACAGTCCCTCCTCTATTGTTCACACCTAGACGTGTAAATGTAAGGCTTTACTTCTTCTGAGACATTGGTCTTCATCCAAAATGCAAACTTTCTAAGTGCACAAAATCATATTATCCCAGAATTGTAACTAAATATTCAATGCAATGTTTCTGCTTCCCACAACTATCACCCCTATTTTCCTGCACTGCCTAAGGCCCCATTCACCTGACCATATGAATGGGGCCATATCTATCCGCAAAAATGCGGGAATAGTTGCGGCCCCATTCACCTCTGTGGTGCTAGCTCCGTGCCGCGGCTCTTTTGAAGCATGTCCTATACTTGTTCGTGCGTACGGACAAGTATAGGCATTTTCAATGGGGCCGCACGGCGTGTGTTCCAAGCACTGCGGAACACACGCCGGGCGGCCCCCGTATATTTGCGGGTCCGCAGTAATGCGGGCCCACAAATATACGGTCGTGTGAATGGGGCCTAAAACCCCTGCACCCAGCAAGGAACTTCTCATCTCTCCCTCCATCTGACCTCCTGCCCAGATCTGTTCTGCAATAAAAACCTTCCTCTCTAGAGGGAATTGTAAGAAAGAAGAGACAGGAAACCCTGGGAAATTAAATCCGTGCTGCCGCAACTCACAATGAATGGGGACAAAACGGAAGCGTTTTTTTCCAGTATTGAGCCCCTATGACGAAACTCAATACCGGAATTTAAAAACGCTAATGTGAAAGTAGCCTTAACTGGTAATCAGGCCTCATCCACAAGACAGGAAATACAGGGACTGAAATACATGAGCACCTCCCCCACCTCTCTTATCTGAGCAGTGGCTGAGTGTACAGTATTTACACAAAGGAGAGCTCCTTATCTCTATCTGTATCACACTCTATAAAGATACAACAATAGCTTCAAGACAGTATCACACCTAATAGAATTAGATACACAGGTCAGCAGAAAACTATCACACAAGGTAGGATTAGATACACAGTTCAGCAGACAGTATCACACCAAATAGAATTAGATACACAGCTCAGCAGACAGTATCACACTCTATACACATACATCTAATCGTTTCATAGACAGTATCACACATGATAGGATTAGATACACAGTTCAGCAGACAGTATCACACATGATAGGATTAGATACACAGTTCAGCAGACAGTATCGCACCTGATAGGATTAGATACGCAGTTTAGCAGACAGTATCACACAGGATAGGATTAGATACACAACTTAGCAGATGCTGTCATCCAGAACAGGATTAGAAACAGAGTTCAGCAGACAGTATCACACATGATAGGATTAGATACACAACTCTGCAAACAGTATCACACATGATAGGATTAGATACACAACTTAGCAGGCAGTATCATACACAATAGGCTTAGATATGCAACTCTGCAGATAGTATTACACATGATAGGATTAGATACACAACTCTGCAAACAGTATCACACATGATAGGATTAGATGCACAGTTTAGCAGACGCTGTCGCCCAGAATAGGATTAGATACACAGTTCAGCAGACAGTATCATAAAAGATAGGATTAGATACCCATCTTAGCAGACAGTATCACACATGATAGGATTAGATACACAGATATGTAGGCAGTATCACCCAGAATAGGATTAGATACCCATCTTAGCAGACAGTATCACACAAGGTGGGATTAGATACACATCTAAGCAGACAGTATCACATATGATAGGATTAAATACAAAGCTTAACAGACGCTGTCACCCAGAATATGATTAGATACAGTATCACACATGATAGGATTACATACACAGATATGTAGGCAGTATCACTCAAGATAGGATTAGATACACAACTTAGCAGGCAGTATCATACACAATAGGCTGAGATACACAACTCTGCAGATAGTATCACACATGATAGGATTAGATACACAGCTCAGCAGACAGTTTCACACATGATAGGATTAGATACACCGTTCAGCAGAAAGTATCACACATGATAGGATTAGATACCCATCTTAGCAGACAGTATCACACATGATAGGATTAGATACACAGCTCAGCAGACAGTTTCACACAAGATAGGATTAGATACCCAGTTTAGCAGACAGTATCACACATGATATGATTAGATATACAGCTCAGCAGACAGTATCACACATGATATGATTAGATATACAGCTCAGCAGACAGTATCACACAAGATAGGATTAGATACACAGCTCAGCAGACAGTTTCACACATGATAGGATTAGATATGTAGTTTAGCAGACACTGTCACCCAGAATAGGATTAGATACACAGTTCAGCAGACATTATCACACATGATAGGATTAGATTCCCATCTTAGCAGACAGTATCACACATGATAGGATTAGATACCCATCTTAGCAGACAGTATCACACATGATAGGATTAGATACACAGCTCAGCAGACAGTATCGCGCATGATAGGATTAGATACGTAGTTTAGCAGACACTGTCACCCAGAACAGGATTAGATACACAGTTCAGCAGACATTTTCTCACATGATAGGATTAGATACCCATCTTAGCAGACAGTATCACACATGATAGGATTAGATACCCATCTTAGCAGACAGTATCACACATGATAGGATTAGAAACCCATCTTAGCAGACAGTATCACACATGATAGGATTTGATACATAGCTCAGCAGACAGTTTCACACATAATAGGATTAGATACGTAGTTTAGCAGACACTGTCACCCAGAATAGGATTAGATACACAGTTCAGCAGACAGTATCACACATGATAGGATTAGATACCCATCTTAGCAGACAGTATCACACATGATAGGATTAGATACCCATCTTAGAAGACAGTATCACACATGATAGGATTAGATACACAGCTCAGCAAACAGTTTAACACATGATATGATTAGATACGTAGTTTAGCAGACACTGTCACCCAGAATAGGATTAGATACACAGTTCAGAAGACAGTATCACACATGATAGGATTAGATACCCATCTTAGCACACAGTATCACACATGATATGATTAGATACACAGCTCAGCAGACAGTTTCACACATGACAGGATTAGATACGTAGTTTAGCAGACACTGTCACCCAGAATAGGATTAGATACACAGTTCAGCAGACAATATCACACATGATAGGATTAGATACCCATTTTAGCAGACAGTATCACACCTGATAGGATTAGATACCCATCTTAGCAGAAAGTATCACACATGATACGATTAGATACCCATCTTAGCAGAAAGTATCACACATGATAGGATTAGATACCCATCTTAGCAGAAAGAATCACACATGATAGGATTAGATACCCATCTTAGCAGAAAGTATCACACATGATAGGATTAGATACCCATCTTAGCAGAAAGTATCACACATGATAGGATTAGATACCCATCTTAGCAGAAAGTATCACACATGATAGGATTAGATACCCATCTTAGCAGAAAGTATCACACATGATAGGATTAGATACAAAGCTTAGCAGACACTGTCACCCAGAATATGATTAGATACAGAGTTTAGCAAACAGTATCACACATGATGGGATTGGATACACGGATACGCAGACAGTATCTCACATTATAGGATTAGATACACAACTCTGCAAACGGTATCACACATGATAGGATTAGATACACAGATATGCAGGCAGCATCACTGAAGATAGGATTAGATACACAGCTCAGCAGACAGTTTCACACATGATAGGATTAGATACCCATCTTAGCAGACAGTATCACACATGATAGGATTAGATACCCATCTTAGCAGACAGTATCACACATGATAGGATTAGATACGTAGTTTAGCAGACAGTATCCCACATAATATGATTAGATATACAGATCACCAGACAGTATCACACATGATAGGATTAGATACCCATCTTAGCAGACAGTATCACATAAGTTAGGATTAGATAAACAGCTCAGCAGTTTCACACATGATAGGATTAGATACCCAGTTTAGCAGACACTGTCACCCAGAATAGGATTAGATACTCAGTTCAGCAGACAGTATCACACATGATAGGATTAGATACCCATCTTAGAAGACAGTATTACACATGATAGGATTAGATACACAGCTCAGCAGACAGTTTCACACATGATAGGATTAGATATGTAGTTTAGCAGACACTGTCACCCAGAATAGGATTAGATACACAGTTCAGCAGACAGTATCACACAAGATAGGATTAGATACCCATTGTAGCAGACAGTATCACACATGATATGATTAGATATACAGCTCAGCAGACAGTATCACACATGATAGGATTATATACACAGATTGGATAATCATTAAGGAATATTAAATGTCATGGTAAAATTGAGGTATATACTGACACCCTGAATTGTATTATGTACATTTGTAACATGTAATGGACTGTTAAAATTGTATAATTATCTATGCATAATACTGTGGTTGGTGTGTGCTATTTTGCATATAACTAATATAATACTAGACTAGCACTGTATACTGACACCAAGTGTACTGTACCTAACTCATAGCATACGGCATATAGACTTGTAAACAATGGCAGCGGGCAAAATATATGATAATCATTGCACACTAAAAAAAAAAAATCCTTCGGAGGGATTTGTTTAATGTATACAATATATTTTGCTATTTAGGTTAAATGTAAGAAGTGAATACCTTAGCTAGTAAAACAATGCGCCACCTGGTGTCTGAAAGTTGTATTACAATTTATCCAATTTAGTTATAACGTCACTTCGTGACACACATCTCAGGACATGTTGAGATAAGTGATCAGTTAAGTGTGGACACATCTGTACATCCAAGCATCACACATGTACTTGGTCATCATCAGGTTTAAGTGTAATTACAGTATCATTACTATTCTAAAAATATTTAAAATAATAAATTCCTTAGCGATCTTTTGTGCTTTACTTGTTTTTTTAGAGTATTTTATCTTCCCACTCTATGTCTTTCAGAAAATTATATTTTTCTCTCTATGCCAGCTTGTTGCCATTCTTTTTCTATTGTAATGAACGTTCAGGGTTCTCGGTCAATCAGAACATAGTAACATAGTAACATAGTTTATAAGGCCAAAAAAAGACATCTGTCTATCCAGTTTGGCCTGTTATCCTGCAAGTTGATCCAGAGGAAGGCAAAAAAAGGCAGATATTTCCTTACTTCTGCTTCTTGTTCCCTGTTGCAGCTTAGGGTCTCAAACAAATTGATATGAGTACAGAATCTGTAGCTGCACATACCCTCTCTGTTATTTACTTAAAGGGGTTGTCTAAATAGTTTTTTTTTTTTTTTTATTGAAAACTGCTGTGGG
This sequence comes from Rhinella marina, assembly GCA_900303285.1. NCBI lineage: Eukaryota > Metazoa > Chordata > Amphibia > Anura > Bufonidae > Rhinella > Rhinella marina. The sequence goes on along the minus strand of ONZH01007227.1, from coordinate 30,195 downwards.
ATTGTTAAAATAATTTTAAAACTATATTTTCACCAGTCCCTCCAATCCAGTGTTTCCACTCCTTCCTTTTTACTTGAGTTGCAGCCAATCATGTATTCTTGTGGCTATAGCTGTGACTATCAATATTCCACTGCAGCCAATCACTTGCCTCAGCAGTGTATGGCCCAAGAATACTAAGGCCAAAGATTGGCAGCATTGAGACATGGGTACATGGTACATCACCACTGCAGCTACAATATATCACTTGAAAAGGAAGGAGCAGTGGCAAATTGAGGTCCTATTTAATCAGCCCTATATCAGTATGCAAAAATTTGACAATCTAAAGAGGTTTATTGAACATTTACAGAGAGTTTGTAGGTAGAGAAAGGGAGGACTGCATGCAGTTGGGAAGAGAGGAAGATGCCATTTTCTCCTACTATGGTATATTATAAAATTTTATATATTCACAAAATGTAGAATTTAATGATAAGTACAGTATAAGTTTTAAGCCAATGTTCAAATGATATATCAGTGGTATCTGTTTTATCGTTATAAAAACATTTGTGTACCGATTCTTTGCTATAATTAAACTTAGTTACCCACAATAATGTCATAAAAATCTCATCTAAATATGTTAATTTTGTATATATTACAACAAGAATTTTCAAGAGAGTGTTCCTTGACTAGGACATAATGACAATTTTCAGTTCTGTTTCATGGACCATGACTTTCAAATGGTCTGATGGTGAGTTAGAAGCTCTCATGTAAACACATTAGCTTTGTGTGATAAAATATTAAAACCTTTCCTGGAGCATGAATATCTTATGTGCTTTATTTTGCTTGGTTTACTTTGAAAACTAATTATTTTAAATGGTGGTATCTAATAAATAAAATAATGCTTGTATGAAAGCATAACACAAAAAATTACTACTAGCCCTAGATAGGATCTGTACTTGGTTGATTTTATAAGTGTTTTGTTTTTATTATATTAGCACTGATGACAAGTTATCTTACATGCTTCATGGTTTTAGACAAGGTAGAAAGAAGCTGATAATTAGAGATGCATCACAATATATTCAACATATTTAGCCATATGGACATCTTGTTAAATAATAAAGTTTTGAAGCAAAAATTCAGACAGATGAAAAGATTGTGCTTCTGAAACCTTAAGTGCAGTCTCTGCGAGCAGTCTTTTTTGCGTACTTCTGATGTCACCTGCCTTCAGACAAATGAAGAGGCTACTTCCTATCAGCTATAGTAGCTCCCATCCCTTTAAAGGGATTCTCAGGGACCAGGAACCACTTTCTGCATTGCCAGGCAAGGTGCAGTGGTTGAAAAAAGAAAACTCTCCTATCACTAGCAATTCAGCGTCTAGTGCTGATCTCCCTTCTCCCCACTTGACCACACTTCAAGACTGGCTATTCAATGGCCTCAATAGTGATATGTAAAATTATGGCACACAGTAAGGCCAATGACTGGCTGGCAGCATTGACGTGTGTGTAGATGACACATCACACTTTTAATCCAGTGGGGACAAGAAGCAGAGCCTGAACTTGAACCAGAGCGCCAATGATATATGAGTCTTTTTTTATTAACAGCTGCATCCTGCCTGCCTATGTGAAAAGGGTCTTGGAGCACCCCTTTAACATGGTCTTGACTCTTGTTTCTAGCAGTTTTATAGAGTTGAATAGTATAGCATACACATGTGTCTGAGGATTCATTCAACAAGTACCCACAAATCAGAAATGTATATCCTATTCTAGGGATAAGTTGTTGTCATAGGGTAACCTCTTTAATAAAGTAATTGATCCAAAGTGATTCTTCTTCTTTTTCTTCCTCTTCTTCTTCTTCTTTCATAATAAAGGGACATCACAATCATAATTTTTACGTGAACTATATTATTAATTTGTTTAAAATGTGTTTAGATTTGCAGATGTGTAATTCCCTATATTTTATTAGATCATTTATTAATGATCTGATCTTGCTTACCGTTAATATTAGAGAAGTCCATCTAGGTTTCATGTGCTCATTTTAGTTGTTAAATCCATTATCCTACTTCCCCTTGACGGACATCTGCACTGCACTCAGTTAATCAAAAGCTGTCACCATTCCTTATGAGTTATTAGAATATGTGTGTGAAATTAAGACAAATATTGATGATGAAATTGGTTTAAAGAAGGTAGAAATTCATATTCTATATATAATCTATATTCCATTTATAGATTTTTATGATATGGCACCTATGACTGCAAGGAACAGCCGCCATAATAATCATTACTCCTAAACCAGTCCCATCTTATGTCATGCTCAATAAAGAACTTGATACTGTACAATTTCTTCTTTAGTGGGTGGTCTGTAACCCAGGGTTACTGTATCTAATGCAGGTGACACTCCACTGCCAGATGTAAAGCATTAAAACTTACACATTCACATTTCTCCAGATGACTAAATTCATCCATCTATGAAGTTTTACTCTGCCAAATTCAGCTCTATAAAGTGGTCAAGGTAGAGCTTTACTGTGAAATGCAGTCTGATTTGAACTGCTTCATGGTCCCTCTCTGTTCTGAGTGGTGGCTACAGTGGCCGCTTAGTTGGATGCTACAGGTGTCATTTAGAGCAGGGGAAGGGGATGTGAACCAGCTCAATACAAAAAGCACTTCACAGTGGAGCCCCATCCTGGGCACTTGATAGAGAAGAATGGATGTATTTTCAAAGAGGCACCATTAGAAACTACAGGTAATTTTAATTTGGTAAAAGACAGATATTGTTGTTTTTCAGTTTATTATGGTAACATTTTTTTTAATACTGGAGATAAAGTATTAGAAAACAAATGGGAACAGATACCCCAACTCGAAGATTAAAGAGCTACATAAGATGGGTTCAGGTAGAGAAGCCGACAAACCAGTAATAGTTATTATTTATTTTTATTATATTATTTAAACACAGGAACAGGGTTTCAAACTGGATCTTTGCCCTGGATGAAGAACTGCCTAGCTACAGTTCCAGCTACAATAAGCCACTGAGGATGTCCACCAGCCTTTGTTTACCTGAGATAAATATTCAAAGGTTATATAGAAGTAGGTGGCTGTCAAGCTTGTAGTTCAAGGGGTTTTTTTAATGAAAAGTACAGTAGAACACTTAGTAGTATGCGATTGACTTATGTTTCTTTTCCTTCTTTAATTTTGCAATTAATTCTTTAATTCAGAAATGTAAAATTTTCTTGGTCAAGAAGCTCATTTCTGTCTATCTTTATTCCTAAGCTTGATGCATAGGGCACAGGGAATAGCACAGTCTGCACAGTGTACTGATAAATCCTACAACACAGTGTGGCATTCAGAGCTTTTATTTCTGACTGATATTACAAGCATGTGTTGTGTGTTTTGAATATGGACGAGTAACCAAAGGGCTGCTGATACAAAGAGTGTAATGAAAAATATGAGCAAAGTATGTAATAACAGTCGTTATGTTCAAATATCTCTCATTTAGCAATCCAAATGGGGCACAGTCTCAGGAAAACAGATGGCCAGCTTTCACACTTGATGAGCAACATTACCTTATTTTAGACACAGAAGACTTAAAGACAGATCAGAAAATGCGTGCCAAGCAGTGCAGATTCTGGAACAAATTCTATCCCAATATCCTGCAGATAACAGGTAAATATAACAGAAAGATCAAAACAACTTTATAAACTTAACATATTGCTCAATAAAATAGTTAAATATAAGTAAAAAATAATTTACTTGTTTGAATAAAAATATTATGTTCTTTCATGTTTATCAACTGTTATAATGTTTGCTACCATAGTAATGGTCCAAAAATGATGTTAGAATGAGCCTTGTGTATTACCAATGTCCCAAAAGAAAAAAGTGTTGTAGGGTAATTATCAATAAGGAGGACAGACACTCAGGGGGTCTCCTTAAGCTTCATTCACATCTGCATCTGGGACTCCAGAATGCAAGCCAAAGACGGTCCCATCACATGACTGATAACAATGGCATCTCATGGCCTCCAATGGCTGCACAGAAGGTAATCTTCTGACCAGTGACTGTACTTGTGAGCTATCCCCTCCCTTCTCATCCTCAGCTGTCAGACCAGCACTCTGACTTTCCAAATAACACAGGAAACCAGTTTCTCTATGTATTCCTATGAAAACCTCAATGTCAGTCTCAAAGGAATGAATAAGGAAGTGACTGACTTCCTGTCCTGTGTCAGTTGGAGATCAGAGAGTTCTTCACATGACATAGCTGAGAATTAGAAGGGAGGTTATAACTCACAAATGCAGTCACTGATGAGAAGATTACCTTAACTACAGTTTACATCATGCACCTTTCTAACAAGTCAGAGGATAAAGTTTTTTGACACAGTGCTACTTTAACAACTATTTTGCCAAACTGTATCACTACTCTGTTTTTACATTTTCTATATTTTGACACTTGAACACAGTAATCAAATGTTGTCCAAATGGTACATTGATCCTTAATATATCCAGTTTGTTTGAAGACTTTAACAGGTTTTCCTCTAGGATTTAACTTTCTGTTGAAGCATTCATGTTAACTTACCGCTAACTTCATTAGGCCAGGTCCATGCTAGAAGTAAAATCATTCAACAGACTCTTCTGGCAGGAGAACAGCCTACTGGAGATGATCATATCTATGATAACTGGAATACTGCTTGCGCATTGACTATAATGCATCCTGGCGGGGTTCTATCCTATTTCCAACATTAGTGTTTGCACAAACCGCCACAAGCATCGGTTTCATCAAGCACAAATGCCAGAAATAGGCTGGGTCCCATTATAGTCCATGGGACCTGGTGGTGCTCCACCCTTTCCGACTACATACGATGAATTATAACAGGCTTTTCCTCTGCCGGAAGATAAGATTTTAAGGCTGTTGTGAAATTAGCCTAAGTTTATTAGAACTTGTTGCAATGAATTATCCCCTTAGAAGAATCTTTGCAGCATCACGCTTTGGAGGAAAAATACTATCTACAGTGTAATATATGGTCATTGGTATCTGATGACCTTTTTTCAAACGGTTGCTTTGTTATTGACTATTTCCCATTTTGAGTGGTAAAAAAATGGGCAACAGGTGCACAGTCTCTCCTACCTCTGCATGGAATTCTGCAGCTCTGGCATTTTCGTCTGACCCTTAGTGACTTAGCTCAATTCTCTTCTCCTTCCACAGTGACCTGTCACATGTTTTAAAGACAGCTTGCTCGAGACAAATTTTTCATCTGTGCAGTATTACTTCCATTGAATAATTTTCTGTATATTTATACGTTGACAAAAACGTTCAATATAATGTAATACGGTACAAACAGCTGTGCGACCTTCCAGTTTCAGGACTGCAATAAGCTGGAAAAACCTTGGACCCAATTTATCATAACTGTCAAACAGAAAAACTGCCCTTATTGCCCATAGCAACCATTTAGAGACCAGCTTTCATTGCTTTTCATGTTCTTGAAAAATAAAAGCTACATATGATAGGTTACAATTTTGAACAATGTAATTTTTCAACAAGAGTTATCAGAAAAATGGCCCCTTGATTCCATTTGACCAAATATATGAATTTTAAATCAATTTTGGCTGTTTAAGTAATGATTCAGGAGATTTACATGAGAATTGTGGCCCTGCTCTAACAGCCTGGACCTGCAGAAGTGTTGATCCAGGCTGTTTAACACTTTACATGCCGCGGGCAATGGCGCCCACTGCATGTAAAGTGCTCCCATCGGCACCCCGCAAATGCAATCGTGGGGTGCTGATGTGTGTGTGAAGGCTGGCAGGGGTCTGATGTAGGCCCCAGACCAGCCTTGAGTAATTTCCATCAGGCTGCGCCTCTCTGGGGCACACACTGATGCAAATATATATGTATATATATGAACACACACTGGTTGCATAATGGGCCATTGAAAATGGATGCAAAACAAAATAATTGGGAGCAAATGTTCCTGCAAACACTTAGCCACGATAATTGGCCCATGTAAACGTGCTGCCAATCACCCAACCAAGTGGGCAAAACATTCATTTGTTGGGTGAACACTTTTTCATTTGGTTCCTAAAATTGCCATGTCATTTGTTGGCAGCACATCTCCCTGTGTAAACTTGGTATGTGCAGCTGCAATATGCAGACTGAATGTGTGACGAGGTATAATAATTTAGGTCCTTCATCCCCCATTAATTTAATATCAGGCCACGTGAAAGGCCCTTTAAATGAACACTGATTAACTTAAATATTGTCAATAATTAAGCTGCTTATGGATTTTCAAAGAAAAATGGAAAATAATACATCAACAGTTCTCTTATTGGGATCCACCTATTTGGAAATGGAACAAATCCATTAATAAGAATGTCACCTATGTATATTGCATTGCATTTTAAATATATTTTATTTCTTTTATATTTTGCAGCAAATATAACAAAAGACAGACAACAAAATGACGATTATGCTGACCCTTCGACTATAAACATCAATTACGTTACATAAAAAATAAATATACATGTTCTGTTTCAGTGCAATCAATTACTTCAAACATCATTAACCTTAAAAACCAATGCCCCCCAATAATGTAATCTTCACTTTCTCAATTTTGTATTAGTCTACCCATATACTGTTCTGGCAAATGCCATTCAGAAAACATAAACATTTCATAATCTGCTCAATCTCTGACCTGGAAAAAATACTTACCAATAAATTTTTTCCATTTTTTTAAGGAACTTAGCTGTATGTCTGTTTTTTTTATTATGGTCTGTGTCAGTTTGCTTCAAATAAGGAGCTTTTAGCTGTTCCAACACCATCTGGAGAGGCAATGTAGTGAGCCAACATTGCAACAAACAACACTTGTCCATCAAACACTTCACATAGAACAACCTAGGGAGCAAACCATGACCTTGAAACCCCAAAGCGGTTTTCTCTCACTGATGAAAAAGGTATATTAGAAGCTGTAAAGAGACCTCCCTACTCCGTATTGTCTTGATCAAATGTCCAACCACATGTCCCTCTGTCCAAAATCTGCACTTGGCCACAATTCCATATACATTGTAGATGGTCAGTTCTATCTCATGAACATTTTGGCCACCGTGTTAACCTTTCTGGTTTATTAGGGTCTGGCTGTAGATTGAATGAAAAATTTCACAATGTATAAACCTGAAATGGATGTCCCTCAACAGCTTAATCACCACCATCTTCAGAACCTGCATTTCCTTTAAAATCTTACTTTTTATTGGATTTCCCAACTTCCCAAGATGAAAAAGTTCATTGTCTGATTGTTAAGAAAAAGTATTTCTCTGCCCTATAATTGCAAAATCGACTGGACCTGTAGGTGTCATATCATATGTTCTCTCTCCTCAGTGACATTTACCAAATTTATACTTGAGTATACTAGAGATGCGTGAATCTATTAGCCGATTATTTGATTCATATCGAATCTTGGAAATTTTTAGCTGCGAAACCGAATATTAGGTGATTCGCTTCGGCTTTGTGCGCATTCGCTACATAGTTTGCCCTATAAATTATACGCTATTGCTACGTATAAGTTACTGTTGCGTACAAATTCAATTCATTAGCGAAATTTTACTTTTAGTTCGTTTATTGTGTGCAAAAGCCCGGGAAGAAAGCGGTCACCTGACCTAGTGGGCAGGACTTGCTCTGATTGGCTCAGGCTCGGTAAGCCAGTGACACATCACTTCTGCTGCGACGAGCAGAAGCACTGTGTGTGAAGTTCTGAGACTCTGAGACCTGTTTTGTTAAAATTAGGGTGTATTTTCTCTGGGAATCCATATTACGCATATCAGGGATACTACAGGGAAAGTGCAGGGCCTGTTCAGGGCTAGTAATTAATCAGGCAGGGAGAGAGAGACAGGGAGAGATAGGGAGAGACAGGGAGATATAGGGACAAAGACCAGCTGCAGGGTCACAGAGTGAATTGAAAAATGTCTGGAATGGATAAGCAAAAGCAGTCCAGTTCCAGCCAGACCTCGAGCTCTAAAAAAAAGGAGAAGGTGGCACAGGGCAGAAGTGCCAAAGAACCTGTAGCCGGAGCATCTACTAGTAGTATTCGCAATACTTGGCTGTTGATCCACGAGGCGCACCAAGGCGCAAAATTGTAGCGGAGGAGAAATGGATGAAGTAGTGGAATGGATGGCACGCTCATCTCAGTATCAGCCAGATGATCTGCTGTCATCTGCTGATACAGTATCCATAAGAAGCCAGGGGTCAGACTCAGAGCAATCCTCCTGCTCCACCATTCTTCTCCAGCAAAGCCCGTCATATTTGTGCGCGCTTTGTACGCTTATGCGTACGTGTTTAAAGAGGTTGCGTACCTTTTTACCTGAACGTTCATTATTAGTGCGTGAATGTTCGCTAAAAGCTATATAATTACGTATATTGTGTACGCAAATTAAACGAACCTATTCGTCGAATATACGAATCTTAGGAAAAGTTCGGCGAATGTTCGGTGAATAAAATTTTGCATGATTCGCTCATCTCTAGAGTATACTGAATAACTTGAAAATAAATGAGTTAAAAAAGTTAGTTAAAGAGGATCTGTTACCACCATATTAAAAGACAATTCTGGATTATTTATTCTTATGACTTAGTGGGCTATTCCTCTATAATCCTGCTAGAAGTTTACAAATATGGATAAAACTGGGTGTTACAATTTGGGGATGGGTCCATGCTCAACCTCGCCAATCAGTGCCACCTCTGTGAAACATTGCAGAGACACACACCCACTCACATGTACGTTTCCTAAACTTACAGCAAGACAAATGGAGGAATGGCACAAACATACATTTATTAAAAAAAGATGCCCTGAAATGAATTTATAAGGAAAGTAAGTAGTTACTAAAACAGACATGCCAGGAGAGGTGACAGGTCCTCTTTAATAGCTTATCATGAGAGATTTATCTAGGTTCTTAAAAAAAAAGCACTCCCATAAATATTTTTATGCTCTGGCCCATTAGAAAGTTGCATGATGCAAGTTTTAGTGAAGGTAACCTTTAGTTGGTTACTAAATTTGTGAGTTATCCACTCCTTTCTGGTTCCCATCTGTGTAATGTGACTAACACTCTGACTTACGGAGCAGAGAGTAAGTTCAGATCCCTCTATTACAGTATCTCAGCCCTGTACATAAAAATGGAGTTTATTACAAGCCTAAAAAGGGCTTGTAATAAAGACCAATTTAAAAAAAATTAGCATAAAACGAGTACTATGCAATAATAAAAAGGTACATAGCCTTTAATTCATTTTTTACGTTTTAAAAACCATATAAAGTACACAGGGTAACAAACAAAAACATCAGTAAATGATAACAAATTTAGGCTGAAATTAATTTATTTTTATCTCCACACAGTTCAAATTTATTTTTATTTTTTTTGAGGATGTTGAATTTATTAAAACCAGCACATAGGTGATTACGTGTCTTACAATACACAGTTAGCACATATTATCTGTGAGTGATAATGTAATATTAGGCCTAAATCTGTTTCTGTTTAATTCTATCTACATACGGTTCCGATTTTTTTTTTTTTTTTGGGGGGGAAGGGTTGTTTAATTTGTTGAAACCAGCATATACGTTATTACATATCTTACAATACACAGTGTAGTGCAGAATATTATCTGTGAGTGATAACCTAATATTAGGCTTAAATCCGTGTATTTCCATCTCCAGGTCATTCCAGTGTTTGTGATATAGGGGGGGGGGAGTATCATAGTAGTTTGTGTTTTACACTGGAGATATTTTTTATCTCAATGTTTTAACAAGGAAAATACATTGGGCACAAATCTGTTAGTGGCACTGATACTGTAGTATTTTCCAAAGTCAACTGTCAGTAGCAATGTCTTCAGTGTGTTTGTGGAAAGGGAAGGCCATCATATTGTGCATCCCTCTCTTTAATTTCCAGAAAGTAGATTTGCAAACAGTTCCATATTATGTGGGAACTATGTACATTTAGGCCCAAAAATGTCAGGGCTACGGAAAGGTTTCAAACAAAAGACCCAGAATCAGAATGTGGGTATTAGCAGCAACTGCTATCCGGCCCGAAGTAGTAGTAGTAGAAGCGGTAGTAGCAGTTGTCTCTGCTGGCTTTAGAAAGGCACAACATTATCGTTGAAGAGGAGGATGATGAGATTGTGGATTGGATGGCTCAGTCCTCCTCTCATAAAATGCAGTAAATCCGCAGCGCTCGTTGTATTCAGATGATCTTTGTAATTTATTTAAAGAGCAGCAAACTTTGCTTGATAAAGACCACAGGTTGAAACGTTGCTATTTTTGCTGCTCTTTAAATAAATTACAAAGATCATCTGAATACAAAGAGTGCTGCGGATTAAATACATTTTATGACTAATGGGACAATCAGCCTTTGTCCCCATCTGCGTTCACCATTTTGCCACTGGATTATTACAGGGTACCAAGATGTTTCTCTTTTTTTCATAACTAACTTTTCCCTTTTTTGTGGATTTGTAGTGCTGCTTTAATCACGTTATACTATCAGTCCTCCTGTCAGTCACAGCAGGATGATGTGAAGGTGACTTTAGAGTCTGAAACCATGCCATGGAGCCAGGAGTCACAGTGTTCCTCCTGCTCCTTCTGTTTACAGCCACAGAGAAGGCTTTCAGTAGAGTCCTCTATTTCTCCACTGCCCTTTCTTAGTGGGACGCAGAAGCAGTAAAAAAGCCCCACCATACCCTATGGCAGACAGTCAAGAGAATGACTGATAAAATTGCGTTAGAGCAGTCATCATTTCAGCTGGCCTGTGGAGGAGTTTCTGGAGGTGGCTGGGGACCACATTCATAGCTGTGCTGATGGTGGTGATGTTGGCACTTATAGCCATGGCATTGGAAAAGCAAGGGAGGGGGGACAATGTGCCGACCATGATGTTTCATGGTCTGATAAAAGTGGCAGGGAGGGTGAGGACTCTGATAATGATTGTGTGCTGGACAGAACCTTGGAGCCAGCTTGGGGTGCTGAGGAGGAGGCAACATCAGTGGAGAAGAGTGCTGGTGGTATCGGCAATAATGAAGAGAAGAGGCAACTTACCTTCTAAAGAACAGCCTGAACCACGGCTGCTTCAGGATCTGGTGATAGTGCTAACACTGTGACCAAAACGTGCAAGAGCTCAACACTGTTTGGCTACCTGTAGCAGTGTGCAAACAACCCAATACCTAGTTTTTCTCCATAAGGCGGGCACGCAAATCCACAATGGTGTGCAAGATGTGCAGGATTAAAATAAGCCACAGCCACTCAAACACAATTGTAGGTATCAGAGGTCTATTGCAGCATATGAGGCAACATCACTGGATCTTCTGCGAAAATAAAACCAGCCAGAATTCCCAATCAGAACAAGTCTGTCCTCCTACTGGTCCTCTTTGTGTACCCACATCCCCAAGAAATACGGTATCTTTGTCATCATCATCAACATCAGCTTCTTCTCCTGCTAAGACTCCTCCTTGTCCTCCACTCCATCATGAGACATTTATAACCGAATATCTGGCCATAATATCTGGCCATATGAATTAGCTTGTCTACAAGCTGAACCCCCACCTGGTCATGTTTCTGGAGGTGCAGTTGCTGCTGTTCCATTGTATTAATGCCTTGTACTCTCAAGTGACGGGGAATGTGCGCCATTCTGTGCAACTGTCACTGTGCAGCAAGCTGCCCTCCATGGTGGACACCTGGAGCTGCTGTTACTGAAGGGACACTACATGTCTTTCACTGGGTCAATGCTTTTTGAGACAGTGGAAAGGCAGCACCACAGCAACATGTCCAGGTCCTTCAAACCACCTTTGTCTCCCCTGGTCCCATAGTAGTCACTTATCTGCCTCATCCACCTCCTAATTCATGGACATGATCCCGCATGATCCCATCCCCAACAGCAGCAGGGCCCATCATTGCCCCAACTCCCCCTCTTTATTATCACATATGTCAAGTCAAGTGTTGTCATGCAGTGTTGGAGCTGATTGGCCTGGGCGAAAATAGCCACACAGAAAAGCAGTAGCTAAAGTACTGTACATCAAGTAGCAAAAATCTCACTGGCTGTCACCCCACCGTCTACAACTGGGCAAGGTGATCAGCGACAATGGATGCAACATCGTGGCTCTCCTGGATCTGGGGGAAATAACACATGCTCACTGCATGACCTTTTTAAAAAACGCAAGGTGCTGGCAAGGTCCAGAAGACTATCGCTCTTTTCAGCCAATCTCACATAATGAAGATAGACTTGCACCATCAGAATGATCTTCGCCCTCTGTAGATTTACCTCCTCCCACTGTCACAAGTACCAGAAGCAGCAGCATCCAGTTCATTCTCCAACATGATGGAACAATTTTTCCTTGTGCCTTGCTAGGCTGATGCCAGGGAGTATAGAGATGAGCGAATTGAATATGAGGAAGTGGAATTCAACCTGAATTTCAGGAATTATTTAATTTGCACCGATTTAGAATTTCCTGACGATTCGTGGTGACAAATCGTTTTTTTTTTTTTTTCCACTAAAATGGTGGCTGCACGTGTTTGGACATGGAGAAAGGAACATGAGGGAGTATATAGAGACAGTGTGAGATCTGGAAAGAAGTGCAACCACAGGGTAATAGGAAAAATTGTATTACACCTTGGATTCAGTGACTGGGATTCAAAATTGCCATGCTACAGCTGTAATGTAAGGTTTGCCAATTCTGGTTATTGGGGTTTAGTTAACCCTTGTGCTCTGTAGTTACATTTAGTACAGCACTTTTTGGTGGTTTTAGTGTTGGGGCTTATTAGCTGTGTTGAAGTGGGACAATGGCAGACCTTTGAAGCGTGTATTATTCTGTTGTATTAGTTGGCGTACAGCGCCAAAGTTCTATATAGTAAAGTGTTCCACCAGCTACTAATGTTTTAAAAAAACATATTATTCGCTCCGTGTTGAAGTGAGAGAATTACAGCCCGTTTTAGCGTGTATTATTCTCAAGAAAAAGAGTTTTACTAGGCGTACAGCGCCAAAGTTCTATATTTTAAAAGCTACTGGCATTTATTGCTGTTGCCAAAAAAACGTATTATTCACTTGGTGTTGAAGTGGGACAATTACAGCCCGTTGTAGCATGTATTATTCTCAAGAAAATGATTATTACTAGGCGTATAGTGCCAAAGTTCTATATTTTAAAAGCTACTGGCATTTATTGCTGTTGCCAAAAAAACGTATTATTCACTCTGTGTTGAAGTGGGAAAATTACAGCCCATTGTAGCGTGTATTATTCTCAAGTAAAAGAGTTTAACTAGGCGTACAGCGCCAAAGTTCTATATAGTAAAGTTTTGTAGCAGCTATTAGTGTTGCAAAAAAACATATTATTCGCTCCGAGTTTTACTAGGCGTACAGCGCCAAAGTTCTGTATTTTAAAAGCTACTGGCATTTATTGCTGCTGCCAAAAAAACATATTATTCGCTTGGTGTTGAAGTGGGACAATTACAGCCCGTTGTAGCGTGTATTATTCTCAAGAAAAAGAGTAGGCGTACAGCGCCAAACTTCTATATAGTAAAGTGTTGTAGCAGCTATTAGTGTTGTAAAAATACATATTATTCGCTCTGTGTTGAAGTGGGAAAATTACAGCCCGTTGCAGCATGTATTATTCTCAAGTAAAAGAGTTTTACTAGGCGTACAGCACCAAAGTTCTATATAGTAAAGTTTTGTAGCAGCTATTAGTGTTGCAAAAAAACATATTATTCGCTCCGTGTTGAAGTGGGACAATTACAACCCGTTGCAGCGTGTTTTAATTTCCTTTTTATTTATTTATTTGATCAAACAGCATGTCAGGCAGAGAAGTGACAGGCCCTGCACAGGGGAGTGGCAGAGGCCTAAATGTTTCTGGCACATGGAGCTTGACAAAGGCCCCATGGAGCAGAGCTGAAACGTTGCATGGAATAAAGATCCACTACCGTTTACACAAGCCTGGTGTGCTGCCTCATTTATTGGGATTTATGGATTGAAGACTCTGTGCCTGGAGCCATTGAGGATTTTTTGCACCCGCCATCACTACTGCTGTGCTGCTGTGTTTTTCTGTTTTGATATATATATATATATATATATATATATATATATATATATATATACAAATGAAAAAAGATATCGGCAGCACCGCACAGTACAACTGAGGTGCAATCCCAGTGACCTGACAGCGATCCAATAACAAAAATAAAAAATCAGGCAGCACTCTCAAAAAAGTAAAAGGCAAATCAAAATGTATTCACCCATGTGAGACGTGCGATGTTTCAGCTCGACTGAGCCTTTCTCAAGCTTGAGAAAGGCTCAGTCGAGCCGAAACGTCGCACGTCCCACATGGGTAAATAAATTTTGTTTTGCCTTTTTCTTTTTTGAGAGTGCTGCCTGATTTTTCATTATATATACAGTATATATATATATATATATATATATATATATACACACACACACACACACACACATATAAACACACACACACATATATATATATATATATACACACATCTATAAATGCAAATACATATATATATAATATATAATATACACACAGATAAACGCACACATATATGCACATATAAACACACAGATAAACACAAATATACACATATACACAGAGATACTTATTTACTTACAGGCTGCAGGTTCTTCATCCTCCTCTGGTGTCTCTAGGAGGCTAAAGGACCTTTGGAATGCAGTAATGTTAGGATACAGGACCTAATGACGTCATTGAAGGTCCTTTAGCCTACGATTACTGCATTAAAAAGGTTCTTGATACTGGTATGTAGACCATTTACACAATTTCTAGTACATTTCAGGCCTGGCCTGAATAGTACTAGAAAAGACACTGCTCCCGGGCCCTCTACTCCTCTCGGGCCCCAAAGCAGCTGCTTCCCCTGCTTCCCCTGTAGTTACGCCACTGGCCAGGACTACGGGATGAACAATGTCATTCCACTCATTCATATCCTGGAAAAGATGCTGCTAAATCTGGCTGGTCAGGGGACAGGAGATGTGGCAACTACATCTCATGGCCAATTGAGCCCTGTGGGGGCTGAATTGGAGGAGGAGGAGGACATTGGAGCACAAAGAATGCCTAGAGAATTGGGTAGTTTCTCTACCCAGGTGACAGGAGAGAAGGAGGAGCAGGAGCAGCCAGCAGAGCTATGGGGCGATGAGGAAGAGGAGGCAGAGGACCCAGACACACTGTGGCAGTATGCAGTGGAGATGAGTCCCTCCGAGTCACTTGCGCAAATGGCCTGATGCATGCTCACTTGCTTGCGTATTGACAGCCGTATTGTCACCATTCGGCAGAGGGATGACTACTTTATCTTCACCCTATTAGACTATCGCTACCAGTCCAAAATGGGGGCCTTTTTTACACCCGCCAAGAGGGAGGACAAACTGAGACATCCTATGTAGTCAGTTGCCCACTGCCTATCTGCGCCGTCGTCCTTCCTCTCACAGGTCTGACCGGGGGGGGCCCTCTGCGCTCATGTTTCACTGCCATGGCTGCTGGGGGTGGTAGGGGTGGCAGTAGCAGTACCAGCTCCATCAGCAGCAGCAGCTTGAGTCTAGAGTCGCCGATGAGCAGCTATCTTCACCCGCATAGTGAAGAAACTACTCACCAGCAGCATCAGCCAGACCTGGAGGATGACCTGAAACAGCAGGTGGTGGCATACTTGGACAGCACCCTGCCACCTGTCAGTGAAGATCTGCTGGACTACTTGGCAGCCAAACTAGATTTGTGGCCGCAATTGGCCGAGTTTGCTCGGGAAAAGCTGTCCTGCCCGGCCAGTAGTGTGGCATCAGAGCGGGTGTTTAGTGCGGCGGGGGCCATAGTTACACCAAGGAGAACTCACCCAAGATGAATCAGGCGTGGATCTCCAACCACCAACGCCTGATATGTCAGATTAGATAATTCATGCTGTTTTTTGACTGTTTCTTCTGGCTACCTGCCTCACCAAATACTCTGATGCTGCCACCCGCCTGATTCCACACACCTGATGCTCCTTCTTACACCCACCATCGGCAGCAGGTAGTGTTATTGCCACCCACCTCCCCACACTGTCGTCGTGCCACTCTATAGTTCTCTGATGCTGCTACTGCCTCCATAATGTTGTCGTACCATTCTGTAGTCTGCCCATGCTGCTGCTGCTGCTACTACTACTGCCTCCATAATGTTGTCATACCATTCTGTAGTCTGCTCATGCTGCTGTTGCTATTGCTGCTACTACTACTGCCTGGATAATGTTGCCGTACCATTCTGTAGTCTGCCCATGCTGCTGTTGCTGTTGCTGCTACTACTACTACTACTGCCTCCATAATGTTGTCGCACTAATCTGTTGCCTCGAAATTGTACTTACTGACATGTGATATATGCTCACTGGGCCTGTGACTCGGAAATTGTACTTACAGACATTTGAGATTTTGGTGACTCGGTTGACACCACGGTTGACACTTGTTCTACATCAATTCCTCTGGCACAGATATTAGTGGTTACGAGAACTTTTACCTTCCTATCTCTGTTGTTGTGCCACTTTGGCCTCGTAATTCTGCTACTATGGCTGATGTCACTTGCCCACTCTGTCATTGTGCCACTCTGGGACCTCATAATTCTGCTACTACGGCTGCTGCCACTTGCCCACTCTGTCATTGTGCCACTGTGTGACCACATAATTTTGTTACTACGGCTGCTGCCACTTCCACACTCTGTCATTGTGCCACTCTGTGGCCTCATAATTCTGCAGTTACTGCCCCTTCCACACTCTGTCATTGTGCCACTGTGTGGCCTCATAATGCTACAGCTACTGCCACTGCCTCCTATATACTGCCTCCTGATGGTACAGCTGCTGTCACTGCCACCTCTACACAATCGGCATACCACTCTGTGGTCTCTTGATGCTACAGCTGCTGCCACTGCCTCCTATACACTGCTGTCAATGCCATCTTCACACTGTCTGTGGGGGGCTCTGCTAGTTTAAGTGTGTAATAGAACATGTTCTGTAAGAAATCTATGTAGAATCAGTGAATTGGTGTAAAAGGAGTGCGCTTTTTGGTGCTCTAGTAGGATCTTGGGCCTCTGCACGGTTCTTTATAGCTGGCGCTAACATTGACCTGTAAGGCTGAGTTCAGACTTGAGTTATTTGGTGAGTTTTGGCCCCATAACTGCCCAATTACGTAAAGTGTGCAGTGATTCTAAGAGTGACGCCTGTTATATGTCATACTGGCTCATAGTATTGTTTCACTACCACAGCAGACTCCCTATGCGTGTTACTGCAAGGCACTGTGTTCTACACCACTATACAGGCTCTCTGAAGGCCTGAAGTAGACATTTTTTAATGCTATTCACCGCAAATTTATTCGAATCGAATCGTTTCGGAAAATTCGGCGAACCGACCAAATCGAATTTTTGAAAAATGTGCTCATCTCTACCAGAGAGCAAGCCGAGAGCTCCTTCCTCAATGCCCAGGTTCAGGCCTGTCTACACTCCAGTCTCTGGTGTATACCCTGGACCCTGACCCCATGGATTTCTGGGCAGGCAGACTGGAACGGTGGCCCTAACTAACAGTACACTCTCCTTCTTATTTTTTCCCAGCCTCTGGTGTCATCTCAGAGAGGGTTTTCAGCACCTCAGGGGTGTGGTGACCCCCAGATAGAAAGGTTGTCCTCCACCAGTGTCCAAACCATCACTTTTGTCAAAATTAACCAAGCCTGGATTGGGGAGGATTTTCATACTCCTGTGGCTGAGGGCAATGAATATTATTTGGACTTGCTGATGGTGACTTATCTTGCCACTGTTACTGCTTGCAATCCCACCTCCATCGTGTCACTGCTGCGGCCTGCCGACCATCATGGTCTGTAAGGCTGTTGCTGCCTTCATGGCACCCTTTTTAGGGAAAATCACCGAATGTGATCTCTCCTCTTTCCGAAAACTTTGTAAGCCCAAAGGCTGGCATAGGTTCTGTTAAAAGATTTGGCACAACGGCTGATCAGGTATGTAGTTAAAGAATAATTTTCTACCTGTATCTCTCCCTCAACAGTAAATAAACACTGATGTGCTTCTGTCATCTTATGACTGCTGCACAACATCCTCCTATATAATATTCAAAATGTCCTTTACTGTTATTCTCAAAGTCATAATTAGAGTATCTGCTTATAATCCATGGCATCAGTAACTTTTCATGCTGGTCCCATGGTATGGAGTCAGAAACATCTAACTTGTGTGAGGCTAGATCCAGGTTGATAGAGAAGGTGTTATCTTGGACATCGCTGCTGTACTATTCAGTGAGTCACTGAGAGATGTTTTCCGCCCACTCCAGAACAAGTAGGTATTGCTCCATCCAGGTAAAATAGCAGGCTGTAGGGGGTGGGGGCACTCCTATTAGTACACCACGTAAAGTCCATTGTGAGAGAAAAGGACAGTTTTCAGCTCAGGGAACAGAGGGTGCTAGCACCTCATGAGCCTACATATCCGTGAAACTGGAAGTTACCATAAACTCTGTAAACTGCACTATATTTCTATGAAGTCATACATGATCCATCTACCTATATTGTAAAGGTTATTTAGTATTCTGGTTGTGCACATGAGGCCTTAGTGACCAGTAATACAGTTGTATCAACCCCCACAGTAATCAACTTGAATAATTAAAAGAAAGACAAGGATTTTTATCCTATCTTCTTCACAACAATGAGATGAAATGGTGGTTCTAGAATTTAAAGAGAGCCCATCACTGTGAAAAACCTTTCTAAATAGGGTCACCAATGTAGCACCTTTTCTAAACAAGTAGACTGAAAACAAAGCACTTTCTGGTTATGCAACATCATATAATGTGTCACAAGATCCCTCTCCACCAATCAGTGGCTCTGAAAGGCATCATTTGACATCCACTTTACTTTTTAGACCACCATCCCCTAACCCCAGAGCACATGGTTGTATTACATCTTTGTTTTTCACAGAGCTACAGTACAACTTCCATGAGTCTATGAGATATCTATTGAACCTCCGTATGTCTCCAGTTTCCGTACATAATCCAACAGAAATAATGAATGACATGATTTTTTAGACTCCTTATGTATGAGTGTATTGCCTGCTAAAAATGTGTTTCCTGGAGAGAATATCTCCATAAATATCTAGTCTGATGGACTTCAGTATCCGGTCCATGTATTGCTCTTTATTAAGGCTCTGTGTACTGCCATACAGGCTGTGTACCATTGTGTATGATACCTATTAATGATTTAATCAATCTATTATTATATTTAGGTAAACATGAAGCTTTCCTCTACAATTATTGTGACAGTATAAGAACATGAACTTATCTGAGTTTTTCTAATCCATCTTAACCCTATATGTATGTACTAATCATGGTTGAAAAATATATTTTTTTATCTACTAAGAAATACAATTTTATATGTTGTTTTCATTAGATAAAACTTTTCAATGGACATGTCATATATTTTTGGCATCAAATCCAGCACAAGGGCAGTTTATTTAAATTAGAGGTGGAACAGAACACACTAATCTTACTTTATTAGCGACAGTCTCATTTCTGTCTGAGGCAGTCATTTCACATAGATTGATGAGGTCAGTGTTAATAAGATGCATGACTTATGATTTGATTTGCGTGACCTTATCACTAAGAAAGTAAACAGGTGGCAATGATATATCACACTGTGTGTCCTTCTACTGCCTTTCAGGATGTGAATTCCTCAATGGAATTGGAGTACTACATTGGATTGAGTTTCTACAAAGTAATTAACCAGATCAATTATGTATGAAGACATATGTTTAATGATGTTTATGTTTCTATTGTCACAGGTGTTATTATCAAGGGCTGCTTTATTACATTAAGCTCCATTGAGATTTGGAGAAGTATAAAAGCCCAGAATTGTAGGTATTCTAAGTAGTAAATCTGATGTTTAGGTTAAATTAAATAAGTTTCCGTAAAAATGTTTTCTTACTTCTGCAATTAAATGACAAAACCAATATAAATGGAGATAGCAACAATCTTCACCATTCATTTGGCAGCAGCATTACTGTGACTGCTTTCATAGCTGTACTTGTGTTTTATTTAACTTTATTGGAGTCTTACTGTTCACTGTTCTGTTCCATGATGAAGAACATTCTCGCCTTGCTGGCAGCTGGCAACAAGTAGATGAGCAAATATGATTCTGTGCAGGTGATGATTTTGCTGAATTGGGACAATAGGTTTACCTTCTGTGCGTTAGGATTACAAATCTATTACATTGGTCAATAAAGTATACAAATAGTCATTTTAAAGTCTAATATTTTTTAATAAAAATATATTTTAAAATTATATTACATTATACAGGCAAGTTTAGATAGGTACGTCTTGTAATGTGACACTTTATTCTCATGTTCTTTTAAAGCTCAATTGGGGCAACAGCCATGTGGAGCCATGTAACTAATGTTAAGTGAAGTAAAGCATTCAAAGTGGAATTCGGCCCAAAGTTTAAGAAAACTTCGAGTCACAACAAATCCGAATTTTCTTGTGCTTCGTGGTAACACATTAGGTTTTCCTAAAATGGCAGCTGCATGAATTACAAACTGAAATTAAGTGTAGAAGAAACAAGTCCAGGAACACAAGATCACCCAAAATGCCGTGCCATCAGCAGATAACCATCCCTGTGATGTCATAGTCCTATAAAACCCTCATCCTGTGCAGTCTCGACCATCATCCTGTGAGCTGAGCATAGGTAGAGACATGAAAAGTGCTCATGTGCTAGGGATATGTTGGAGAGGGACACTGTAGGGAGAGTGCAGGGGGATTGCAGGGAGACTGTAGGGAGAGTGCGGAAAGGCTTATTCTGCATCAGTTTTATTTATTAATTCCTATATTTATGTATTTCTACATCAGCCATAAAGTATGATATGTAATTTAATACCAATAATTTGGAAGCCTTTATTATTATTCTGCTGACCAATACCATCCAGTCTGCCCCCTTGGGGGGCAGGTTTTAATAATGATCATTCTCATATTTTGCTGCCTTTACTTCTTACAAATCATCCTTCACAGTCTCCATATCCTAGAAAAGTCAGCAAGATGCAGAGATAGGAGGAGTTGGATGTTCCTGATGATATATTCTCATCAATATTAGATGATATGGAAAATAAATAAAATAATAGTGTTTACTAAAATATTTGTGTTGATGCAATTTTTTGTAGTGGTGATGAACTTCTTGAATTAGATGCTGTGATGCAGTAATGCTTTTACTAACACTGTTATATTTTGCGATATTGATGCAAAATGTTGCAAAATGTGTTTACTGCTGTATCTACCTGTTATCTTGAAGCACTGTACAACATGTTTAGTAAGTCAGCTATACCAATTAGGCATAATTATAAATGTGTTTTGCAGAAATCTGTAATGGTTGAGTAGTTGCCAGATTTCATCCCTTAATATACCACAAATACCCAAATATATTTCCTATTTTCTCCCTATAATCTTCTTATACTGTCCCTATCACAGTATATCAGTAGTGTATGCCTGCTACGGACCCTTTTAGCACACAGAGTCACAAGCACATTCTTCCATGTCACAAGTACAATGCAGAATAGTGTTCAGCTTGTTCTACAGTGCCTTGCGAAAGTATTCGGCCCCCTGAACTTTTCAACTTTTTGCCACATTTCAGGCTTCAAACAAAAAGATAAAAAATTTTTAATTTTTGGTGAAGAATCAACAACAAGTGGGTCACAATTGTGAAGTGGAACAAAATTTATTGGATCATTTAAACTTTTTTTGTAATAATAAAACTGAAAAGTGGGGTGTGCAAAATTATTCGGCCCATTTACTTTCAGTTCAGAAAACTCACTCCAGAAGTTCATTGAGGATCTCTGAATGATCCAATGTTGTCCTAAATGACTGATGAAGATAAATAGAATCCACCTGTGTGTAATCAAGTCTCCTTATAAATGCACCTGCTCTGTGATAGTCTCAGGATTCTGTTTAAAGCACAGAGAGCATCATGAAGACCAAGGAACATACCAGGCAGGTCCTTGATACTGTTGTGGAGAAGTTCAAAGCCAGATTTGGATACCAAAAGATTTCCCAAGCTTTAAACATCCCAAGGAGCACTGTGCAAGCGATCATATTGAAATGGAAGGAGTATCAGACCACTGCAAATCTACCAAGACCTGGCCGTCCCTCTAAACTTTCATCTCAAAAAAGGAGAAGACTGATCAGAGATGCAGCCAAGAGGCCCATGATCACTCTGGATAAACTGCAGAGATCTACAGCTGAGGTGAGAGTCTGTCCATAGGACAACAATCAGTCGAACACTTCACAAATCTGGCCTTTATGGAAGAGTGGCAAGAAGAAAGCCATTTCTCAAAGATATCCACAAAAAGTCTTGTTTACAGTTTGCCACAAGCCACCTGGGAGACACACCAAACATGTGGAAGAAGGTGCTCTGGTCAGATGAAACCAAAATCAAACTTTTTGGAAACAATGCAAAACGATATGTTTGGCGTAAAAGCAACACAGCTCATCACCCTGAACACACCATCCTACCTGGTCAAACATGGTGGTGGCAGCATCATGGTTTGGGCCTGCTTTTCATCAGCACGGACAGGAAAGATGAAATTGATGGGAAGATGGATGGAGCCAAATACAGGACCTTTCTGGATGAAAACCTGTTGGAGTCTACAAAAGAGCTGAGACTAGGACGGAGATTTATCTTCCAACAAGACAATGATCCCAAACATAAAGAAAAATCTACAATGGAATGGTTCAAAAATAGAGATGAGCGAGTACTAAAATGCTCGGGTGCTCGTTATTCGAGACAAATTTTTCCCGATACTCGGGTGCTCGTTTCGAGTAACGAACCCCATTGAAGTCAATGGGAGACTCGAGCATTTTTGCGGGGGACCAAAGCTCTTCACAGGGAAGTTTGCCTGAAAACCTGGAAACCTCAGAAAATGATGGAAACACCACGTAAATGGACAGGAAACAGCAGGGGCAGCATGCATGGATGCCTCTGAGGCTGCTTAATCCCACCATTACCCCAAATCCTCAGGCAACAGCCTGGTGGTTACCCTCATGGCAATTGTGCTCACCCAGACCAAGAAAGGCGAGGCAAATACCCATCACATGTTAGGGAAGCACCCAACTAGGTGCAACGAAGGTCCATCACCGCCTGCAGGTGACACCACTGCTCATGCTGGCACTGCAGCTGACATCAAGTTTAGTATCTGTTCTTATCAGTTGCTGTGCCTGCTGGTGGTATAGTGGTGAGCATAGCTACTTCCCAAGCAGTTGATCTTGGTTCCATTCCCGTCTATCGCAGGAGGCAATGCAGAATCAGTACAATATATAATACGTCCCCCTACCAGGGGTAAATTGTTTGGAGAGAGGGCCTGTAGGTGGGGGGCAAGGAGGTTTCGGTGGAAGAGCCAGAGGAGTGCCCCCTGGGCTAGCGTGTGTGGTGGTGACAACAGCCGGAATGCATTTGGAAATGCTCTAGCATCAGCCGGTGCAGTATCGATTCTTCTCAGTTTAATACCGTCTAGGTTCCCTATCTTGGGACCCTATATTTAATGGATATTTCGAACACGGAAAAGGGAAAAAGAGCTTGCTCTGGCCAGGGGAGTGTCTTTCCCACTGCAGCTAAGGGGACGTGTCCATGCTTTGCCTATCACAGGTCAGGAGGCAGATAAAAGAAGAACAAAAACTAACATGAGTGAAACTTCTGATACGTCCCCTATCCGGCTAAATTGTTTGTAGAGTGGGCCTGTAGGTGGGGGGGGAAGGCTGGGGGGAAGGAGGTTTCGTTGGAAGAGACAGAGGAGAGCCCCCTGGGCTAGCGTGTGTGGTGGTGACAACAGCCAGAATGGATTTTTGAAAACTGTTGCATCAAGCGGTACAGTCGTAAATTATGAACTAGATCAAGTGTAGCATGTGTTCTCTGTATTCTTCTCAGTTTAATACCGTATATGGCAGCTATCCGGAAAAATAGTTTGGAGAGAGAGAAAGATAGGAAAAAGACGTCAATTGTTTGGAGAGTGGGCCTGTAGGTGGGGGGGCAGGGTGGGGCAAGGAGGTTTCGGTGGAAGAGCCAGAGGAGTGCCCCCTGGGCTAGCGTGTGTGTTGGTGACAACAGCCGGATGTATTTAGAATGACGACGCAGGACCCCAACTTAAAAATTTAGCATCAACCGGTACAGTCGTAAATTATGAGATTATGATCAAGTGTGGCATGACTTTTTAGATGGAGATTGCATGTGGTCACGTACTCCCTGGAACCCCATAGTCACCCCTTCTCTGATGTGCTAGCCCAGAACATTCTCTGCCCCAATTCGCAAGATCTTTTGCTGTTTCCGTGTGCTGACAGTGTGGATTTACCAGTGTTGTCTGAGGAGGTGGTGGACAATGGCGAGACACAGGTGTCGGGGGGGTGAGGTAGTTGTATGGGAAGCAAGTTACAGAGGGGACTCCTTGGGGGGGACTTTCTCATGATGGGACAGATTCAACTTGGGTGGATCAGGCACATTAACAGATGAATTTTTTGGGGGGTTTATTTAACTTTTATTTAGCAAAAATAACCACAGAGATATTTATTCGTTATCTTCTCTGCGCAGTCTGGAATATGGGTTCCTCACTTTGATGGCGAGCTGTGCCGCTCTCTCCACAATGGTCTGTAGCTTCTTAGATGGAGACTTTGTCAGCGATTTCAGTACAGAAAGACTTGTTGCTCATCCACAGAACCTCGTCCTCCATGACATTGTGGACAAGGAATTTGCGGGTGGACCAGGAATTTGCGGAACCCTGTGAGCAGCATGTGTTTGGTCTTCTACTTGCTACCGTATCCAATGTTTGGCAATATAGATTCGCAAGTAATATTATTTTTCACACCTATCCCAAAAATAAAAATACATGCAGTATGCGCAAATAAAACTTTGAACTGGAATTGGAGAGAGGGCCTGTAGGTGGACCTCCGGAAAAATTGTTTGAATAGAGGGCCTGTAGGGGGCCCTCCCGAAAAATTGTTTGAAGAGAGAGCCTGTAGGTGGACCTCTGGAAAAATTGTTTGAATAGAGGGCCTGTAGGTGGACCTCTGGAAAAATTGTTTGAATAGAGGGCCTGTAGGTGGACCTCTGGAAAAATTGTTTGAATAGAGGGCCTGTAGGTGGACCTCTGGAAAAATTGTTGGAATAGAGGGCCTGTAGGTGGACCTCTGGAAAAATTGTTGGAATAGAGGGCCTGTAGGTGGACCTCTGGAAAAATTGTTGGAATAGAGGGCCTGTAGGGGGGCCCTCCTGAAAAATTATTTGAAGAGAGGGCCTGTAGGTGGACCTCTGGAAAAATTGTTTGAATAGAGGGCCTGTAGGGGGGCCCTCCTGAAAAATTGTTTGAAGAGAGGGCCTGTAGGGGGCCCTCCTGAAAAATTGTGCTAAAAGAGTGCCAGTTGGACCTCTAAAAAATGGCGTTTTTTGGGTCAGCATTAGGCAAAGACGATATGGAGGAGGAGGAGGAGGAGGAGGAGGAGTAGAGAGGAGGAATCGGATACATAAGTTATTTAAATCTTTAGCTGCTTTCCCCCGGAGGAGATTTGAATTCCGGTGAAATCCATGCTTTGTTCATTTTAATAAGCGTCAGCCTGTCAGCGCTGTCAGTTGACAGGCGTGTACGCTTATCGGTGATGACGCCACCAGCTGCACTGAATACCCGCTCTGACAGAACGCTAGCGGCAGGGCAGGCCAGCACCTCCAAGGCGTACAGTGCCAGTTCAGGCCACGTGTCCAGCTTTGAAACCCAGTAGTTGTATGGAGCAGAGTGATCGCTACGGACGTTGGTATGGTCAGCTAGGTACTCCCTCACCATCTTTCTGTACAGCTCCCCCCTACTCTGCCTAGACTGGGGACAGGTGACAGTGTCTTGCTGGGGTGACATAAAACTGGCAAAGGCCTTGGAGAGCGTTCCCCTGCCAGTGCTGGACAAGCTGCCTGCTCGCCTCCTCTCCCCCGCTACTTGGCCCACAGAACCATGCCCTCTGCCGCTAGCGGCGTCAAATGGGAAGAATTGTTTCAGCTTGTGCACCAGGGCCTGTTGATACCTATTCACTCTCATACTCCTTTCCTCTACAGGGATGAGAGTGGAAAGGTTCTGCTTGTACCGTGGGTCCAGGAGAGTGAACACCCAGTAATCGGTGTTTGAAAAAATTCTTCTAATGCGAGGGTCACGGGATAGGCAGCCTAACATGAAGTCTGCCATGTGCGCCAGAGTCCCAACACGCAAGAATTCCCTCTCCTCACTGGCCTGACTCTCCATTTCCTCCTCCGCCTCCTCCTCCTCCAAGTCCTCCTCTTCAGCCCATACACGCTCAAGAGTTAAGGACTGAGCACTGGTACCCTCTACTGTCTCGCCAACATTCGCCTCCTCTTCCTCCTCATCCTCATCTCCCTCCTCCGATACGCGCTGAGAAACAGACCGGAGGGTGCTCTGGCTATCAAGTGACGTATCTTCCTCCACCGTCTCTTGTGACAAGCGCAAAGCATCCGACTTGATGCTGAGCAGTGATTTTTTCAACAGGCAAAGCAGCGGGATGGTGAGGCTGATAATGGCGGCATCGCCGCAGACCATCAGTGTTGACTCCTCAAAGTTGCTCAACACCTGGCAGATATCAGACATCCACGTCCACTCCTCATTGTAGACTTGAGGAATCTGAGAGACCTGACTACCAGTTCTGGTGGAAGATGACATCTGGCAGTCTACAATCGCTCTGCGCTGCTGGTAAACTCTGGATAACATGTTTAATGTGGAATTCCATCTCGTGGGCACGTCGCACAACAGTCGGTGAGCGGGCAGTTGTAGGCGGCGCTGCGCTTCCCTGAGAGTGGCAGCATCTGTGCTAGACTTGCGGAAATGCGCACAGATGCGGCGCACCTTGGTGAGCAAATCAGACAGATTGGGGTATGTCTTGAGGAACCGCTGAACTATAAGATTGAACACGTGGGCCAGGCATGGCACATGTGTCAGTCTGCCGAGTTGCAGGCCCCAGGTTACGCCCGTTGTCACACACAACCATGCCTGGCTTGAGGTTCAGCGGTGCCAGCCACACATCGGTCTGCGCCGTGATGCCCTGTAACAGCTCTTGGGCGGTGTGCCTTTTGTCACCTAAGCTCAGCAGTTTGAGCACCGCCTGCTGGCGCTTACCCACGGCACTGCTGCTGCGCCTAGAGCTACCGACTGAAGGCGCCGTGCCCACGGATGGTAATTCGGTGGAGGAGTAGGAGGGGTCAGAGGAGGAGGAGGAGGCATAGTACGTTTGAGAGACCGTGACCGAGGTAGGCCCCGCAATCCTCGGTGTGGGCAGTACATGAGAGGCCCCAGGGTCATTCTCGGTCCCAGCCTCCACCAAGTTAACCCAATGTGCCGTCAGTGAGATATAGTGTCCCTGCCCGGCAGCACTTGTCCACGTGTCCGTGGTTAGGTGGACCTTCTCAGAAACAGCGTTGGTCAGGGCACGGATGATGTTCTGTGACACGTGCTGGTGTAGGGCTGGGACGGCACATCGGGAAAAATAGTGGCGGCTGGGGACGGAATATCGAGGGGCAGCCACCGCCATGAGATTTCGAAAGGCCTCAGTCTCTACCAGCCTATAGGGCAGCATCTCCAGGCTAAGCAATTTGGAGATGTGGACGTTGAGGGCTTGGGCATGTGGGTGGGTGGAACTGTATTTCCTCTTGCGCTCCAGCGTCTGCTGTAAAGACAGCTGAACGCTGCGCTGGGACACATTGGTGGACACTGTGGAGGATCGTGGAGACGAAGGTGTGGTTTTCCGGCGGGAGGCGCTCGTGCCGGGGTCCTGGGCAGGGGGTTGACTAGCAGAGGCAGCGAGTGACACAGGGGAAGGAGCAGTGGTGTGACCCGCAGGGGGTGGTGAACGGCCTTGGTTCCATTGAGTGGGGTGTTTAGCACTCATATGCCTGTGCATGCTGGTGGTGGTTAGGCTAGTAGTGGTGGAACCCCTGCTGATCCTGGTGTGGCACAGGTTGCACACCACAGTCCGTTGGTCATCCTCACTTTCTTTAAAGAACCTCCAGACTTGCGAACATCTAGGCCTCGCCACGGGAGCTTCCCTACGTGAAACAGTTGCTGCTGATGCACCAGCTCTGGCCCTGCTTCTCCCTCTGGCCACACCACTGCGTCTTACAATCTGTTCTGGTGCAGCACTCGCCTCCGCCTCAGAAGCACTGTCTTCACTCGGCATATCAACCCAGCTTGGGTCAGTCACCTCGTCATCCTCCGATTCCTCAGTCTGCTCCCCCCTCGGAATTCCTCCCCTAACAACAACTTCACCACTGTCTGACAACCGTGTCTCCTCATCGTCCGACACCTCTTTACAAACTTCTTCCACTAACTCAACATTGTCATCATCATCATCATCATCACCCACAGACTGCGACAGTTGGAAAACTTGGGCATCGGGAACGAGGTCAGCAGCAACCTGAGAAGTGGTTTGTGACTCTGGGAAGGGTCCAGAAAACAGTTCCTGAGAGTATGCCGGATCGCATTCCAAATTTTCCTGGGAGGGGGCAGACTGGGGGGAAGGAGGTTGAGGTGGAGGAGCTAGAGGAGTGCTCTCTTGGGTAACGTGGGTGGACTGCGTGGAAGACTGACTGGTGGACAAATTACTTGAAGCATTGTCCGCAATCCACGTAATCAGCTGTTCGCACTGTTGTGGTTTCAACAGTCCTCTACCACGTGTCCCTGTAAGTTGAGACATGAAGCTAGGGAGTGTAGCTCTGCGGAATTCCCCTGCTCCCTCATCAGCGGGTACTGTCTCACCCTGCCCAGGACCACGGCCTCTGCCCCCTGCAGTAATTGAATGCCCACGCCCACGCCCTCGCCCTTGACCCTTAGCCCTGGGGTTCAACATTTTTTGTATATAGGTGTATGATAAAAAAAAATAAAAATTAAGTCCGGTAGAATTAAGTGACGTACAGAAAGTGTCACCTGGACAGATTATACGGATTGGAGCGAGTGTGCTGAACTGTGACACACAGAAAGGTTACACGCAGCTAAGTAAAATGGATTTGTATCACTGAACTAAAACAACTGAAAAAATTATTTTATTTTTTTTATATTTTGTTTTTTTGGGAACGTGACGTGCAGGAACTATGGTAGGACTGACTGACACCCTGTTAACGGTGGCTATTTAGTCTGCGACCCAGAGAGATGTCGCACAGAGAATTTTCTGGATCGAGCGGTAGATGATATTGGTAGCAAATGACTTGGTTGTATTGTGTGACGTACAGAAAGTGTCACCTGGACAGTATATACGGATGGGAGCTAATGTGCTGAACTGTGACACACAGAAAGGTTACACATAGCTGAGTAAAATGAATTTGTATTACTGAGCTAAAACAATTGAAAAAATAATTTTTTTTTTTTATATTTTGTTTTTTTGGGAACGTGACGTGCAAGAACTATGGTAGAACTGACTGACACCTTGTTAACGGTGGCTATTTAGTCTGCGACCCAGAGAAATGTCGCACAGAGAATTTTCTGGATCGAGCGGTAGATGATATTGGTAGCAAATGACTTGGTTGTATTGTGTGACGTACAGAAAGTGTCACCTGGACAGTATATACGGATGGGAGTGAATGTGCTGAACTGTGACACACAGAAAGGTTACACAAAGCCGAGTAAAATGGATTTGTATCACTGAGCTAAAACAACTGAAAAAATATATTTTTTTTTGATATTTGTTTTTTTATATTTTTTTTACAATTTTGTTTTTTTGGGAACGTAACGTGCAGGAACTATGGTAGGACTGACTGACACCCTGTTAACGGTGGCTATTTAGTCTGCGACCCAGACAAATGTCGCACAGAGAATTTTCTGGATCAAGCGGTGGATGATATTGGTAGCAAATGACTTGGTTGTATTGTGTGACGTACAGAAAGTGTCACCTGGACAGTATATACGGATGGGAGCGAATGTGCTGAACTGTGACACACAGTAAGGTTACACAAAGCTGAGTAAAATGGATTTGTATCACTGAGCTAAAACAACTGAAAAAATAATTTTTTTTAATATTTGTTTTTTATATTTTTTTTAAATTTTGTTTTTTGGGAACGTAACGTGCAGGAACTATGGTAGGACTGACTGACACCCTGTTAACGGTGGCTATTTAGTCTGCGACCCAGACAAATGTCGCACAGAGAGTTTCTGGATCAAGCGGTAGATGATATTGGTAGCAAATGACTTGGTTGTATTGTGTGACGTACAG
>ONZH01007226.1:275000-574767 GCA_900303285.1 Rhinella marina | reverse complement strand
CCATGCCCATGTCCTCCATCACTATGCCCCCATTATACTTCCAGCCCATTGTCCTCCATCCAATGCCCCATTAGACTTCAGCCCATTGTTCCTCCATCACAGTGCCCCCATAACTTCCAGCCCATGTCCTCCATCACTATGCCCTTATACTTCCAGCCCATGTGCCCCTACTTCCATGTCCTCCATGACTATGCCCCCATTATACTTCCAGCCCATGTCCTCCATCACTATGCCCCATTATACTTCCAGCCCATGTCCTCCATCACCTATGCCCCCATTAGCCCATTATACTTCCAGCCCATGTCCTCCATCACAGTGCCCCCATTAGACTTCCAGCCCATGCTTCCTCCATCACTATGCCCCCATTAGACTTCCAGCCCATGTCCTCCATCACATGCCCCCATTATACTTCCAGCCCATGTCTCTCCATCATCCACTCCATCCTAGTCCAGCCCATGTCCTCCATCCAATAGACTTATGCCCCATCCCCCATTATACTTCCTAGCCCATGTCCTCCTCATCACTATGCCCCATTTGCCCATTTCCACTTCAGCCCATGTCCTCCATCACTATGCCCCCATTATACTTCCAGCCCATGTCCTCCATCACATGCCCCCATTACTTCCAGCCCATGTCCTCCTATCACTATGCCCCATTATACTTCCAGCCCATGCCCATGTCCTCCATCACTATATGCCCCCATTAGACTTCCAGCCCATGTCCTCCATCACAATGCCCCCATTAGACTTCCAGCCCATGTCCTCCCATCACACTATGCCCCCATTATACTTCCAGCCCATGTCCTCCATCACTATGCCCCATTTATTACTTCCAGCCCATGTCCTCCATCACATGCCCCCATTTAACTTCCAGCCCATCCATGTCCTCTCCATCACTATGCCCCCATTATACTTCCAGCCCATGTCCTCCATCACTATGCCCCCATTATTATACTTCCAGCCCATGTCCTCCATCACTTGCCCCCATTACTTCCAGCCCATGTCCTTCCATGACTATGCCCCATAGACTTCCAGCCCATTGTCCCATCCACTATCCCCCATTAGACTCCAGCCCATGTCCTCCATCTAGCCCTCCAAGGCCCTATACTTCCAGCCCA
This sequence comes from Rhinella marina, assembly GCA_900303285.1. Classification (NCBI taxonomy): domain Eukaryota; kingdom Metazoa; phylum Chordata; class Amphibia; order Anura; family Bufonidae; genus Rhinella; species Rhinella marina. Next base: position 573,650 of record ONZH01007226.1, on the reverse strand, counting down.
TGTCCCATGTTCCATTTCTCATCACTATGCCCCCATTAGGACTTCCAGCCCCATGTCCTCCCACTGCACTATGCCCCCATTATACTTCCAGCCATGTCCTCCATCACTATGCCCCATTAGACTTCCAGCCCATGTCCTCATCATGCCCCCACTTATGCCCCCATTATAGACTTCCAGCCATGTCCTCCTCCATCCACTATGCCCCCATTTATACTTCCAGCCCATGTCCTCCATCACTATGCCCCCATTAGACTTCCAGCCCATGTCCTCATCACATGCCCCCATTATACTTCCAGCCCATGTCCTCCATCACTATGCCCCCATTATACTTCCAGCCATGTCCTCCATCACTATGCCCCATTTAACTTCCAGCCCATGTCCCTCTTCACATGCCCCATTCACTTCCAGCCCTCCATCTACTAGCCCCATGTGTTCTCCATCACTATGCCCCCATTATACTTTCCAGACTTGCCATGTCCTCCACTTCCACTCATATGCCCCATTATACTTCCAGCCCATGTCCTCCATCACTATGCCCCCATTATACTTCCAGCCCATGTCTCCATCACATGTGCCCCCATAGACTTCCCAGCCATGTCCCCCATCACTATTGCCCCCATTATACTTCCAGCCCATGTTCCTCCATCACTTATGCCCCCATTATACTTCCAGCCCATGTCCTATCCATCACAGTGCCCCCATATTATTACTTCCAGCCCATGTCCTCCATCACTATGCCCCTCCATTAGATCTTCCAGCCCATGTCCTCCATCATGCCCCCAGACTTTGCCCCATTTACTTCAGCCACTTCACAGCAGCCCATGTCCTCCATCACTATGCCCCCATTACTTAGACTTCCAGCCCATGCCTCCATCACAGTGCCCCCATTAGACTCCAGCCCATGTCCCCATTATGACTTCCAGCCCATGTCCTCCATGCCCCTACTTATGCCCCCATTTATACTTCCAGCCCATGTCCTCCATCACTATGCCCCATTATACTTCCAGCCCATGTCCTCCATGACTATGCCCCATTAGACTTCCATGCCCATGTCCCTCCACTTCACTCTCCCCATCATTATACTTCCAGCCCATGTCCATCACTATGCCCATTAGACTTCAGCCCATGTTCCTCCATCAGTATGCCCCCATTAAACTTCCAGCCCCATGTCCTCCATCACTATTGCCCCATTTATTAGACTTCCAGCCCATGCCTCCATCACAGTGCCCCCATTATACTTCCCAGCCCCATGTCCTGTCCTCCATGACTTATGCCCCCATTATACTTCCATGCCCATGTCTCCTCCATCACTATGCCCCATTATATACTTCCAGCCATGTCCTCATCACTATGCCCCCATTAGACTTCCATCCATGCATCCATGTCCTTCCACACTCATGCCCCATTAGACTTCCAGCCCATGTCCTCCATCACTATGCCCCATTATACTTTCCAGCCCATGTTCTCCATCACTATGCCCCCATTATACTTCCAGCCCATGTCCTCATCACAGTGCCCCCATTATTACTTCCAGCCCATGTCCTCCATCACTATGCCCCATTAGACTTCCAGCCCATGTCCTCCATCACTAGATGCCCCATTAGACTTCCAGCCCATGTTCCTCCATCACTAGTGCCCCCACTTACTTCCAGCCCATGTCCTCCATCACTATGCCCCATTTACTTCCAGCCCATGTCCCATCACATGCCCCCATTATACTCCAGCCCATGTCCTCCATCACTATGCCCATTAGACTTCCAGCCCATGTCCTCCATCACTATGCCCATTAGACTTCCAGCCCATGTCCTCATCACAGTGCCCCCATATACTTCCAGCCCATGTCCTCCATCACTATGCCCCCACTTCCAGATGTTCCTCCCATGCCCCATAGACTTCCAGCCCATGTCCTCCATCACTATGCCCCATTAGACTTCCAGCCCATGTCCTCCATCCACTATGCCCCCATTAGACTTCCAGCCCATGTCCTCCATCACTATGCCCCCATAGACTACTTTCCAGCCCATGTCCTCCATCACTATGCCCCCATTAGACTTCCAGCCCATGTCCTCCATCACTATGCCCCATTAGACTTCCAGCCCATGTCCTCCATCACCATGTGCCCCCATTAGACTTCCAGCCCATGCCCATCACTATGTCCTCCATCACTATGCCCCCATTAGACTTCCAGCCCATGTCCTCCATCACTATGCCCCATTAGACTTCCAGCCCATCTATCCACTTCCAGCCCACATCACTATGCCCCATTAGACTTCCAGCCCCATGTCCTCATCACTATGCCCCATTATACTTCCAGCCCATTGTCCTCCATCACTATGCCCAGCCATTATACTTACCCAGCCCATGTCTCCATCACTATGCCCCCATTATACTTCCAGCCCATGTCCTCCATCACTATGCCCCATTAGACTTCCAGCCCATGTCCTCCATCACTATGCCCCATTATACTTCCAGCCCATGTTCTCCATCACGTTGTGTCTTCTGATAAAGGTAAGAACTTGCTTTGTTCATATAATTTTTGTGCATTCCTTCAATTCTCCTTTTCTTATATCTAGTTGACATTTTGGGGTCTTCAGCACCAGCTACTAGTTTTCTATAGACTTCAATGTTCAGTCTTCATCCCTGATCTATTTAGTGTTATAGGTTGAGGGACCAGTGTATGTAGAATAGAGGAAAGTACGTGGTTCCCCACAGAGATATCAGTTCTTCATCCTCCTTATGATGCATATTACATTGTGGCTGGGGTGAGCGCACAGTGACCACTAACCAGCCATAGACGGGTACAGACAGTTTATGAAGAGGAATTACACTCGCAATGCTTTGATATCATCCCGGAGCATCTGATCCTGCTTAGTTTGTTTGTTTCGGATCCATCTTGAACTCTGAAGGCATTTCCGTTTGGGCTCCTTGTCGCAGAGATGCTTTAATGTCCCCTCACTGTTACTGGCTCTGTACAGAGGATTTATCCAACAGCTGCATTTCTGGCAGCGTCCAGGCAGCGATGTGTCCTGAGATATCTTCTGATGTATGTGAGAGAAGCATCCCCCAGTATGGATGCCGTTTCTTGCACAGTAAATTCTCCGTTTGTGTATGTTCTCCTCTTACAATGTGGTGATGTGCGGATAAAACAGAAGAAAGTCTAAGCAACAAGGAGACAGGCGAGGGCTGCATCCAGTGCCCTCAGAAATGTTCCTTATGTGAAGCACTGGAACTAGGACGTGACTATCTCTATTATATCAGACGTCTGCAGAGCCTGGGAAGATTTGGATAATGAACCCGCTCCTCTGTAATGACTGGTTGGACAGATCAGAGAAATCATACTACAGACTACGAGAATATCAGACATGATGGAAGGCTAAGGAGCCTGAATCCCCGGACTGCGCTGACGTCACCACCATCTCTTCATTTATAGGCATCATCAAAGTCTCTCTAATCGTGTCCAAATGTCCTAATGAATATTCAGGGATCTGGGATTGAGCACACGCATCGTGTTTCCAAAATAGCGGATGCTCATTTGCATTGTATAGTTTTTCCATCAGGAAGAGGGAAGTGGTTTTTCATCACCTACACTTCCTGAAATCTGGAGGGTGTACATTATAGGGCGTCTGCTGTGGATGGGCCTCTTGGTCATAGTTATATTCTAGGGCTGTCACCTCTCCTGTCTATTTTAGCATCTTTATTCACCATGCAGTGACGAGTTTGTAACATCTTTTCCTATTACTCTTGTACCACCATTTTTATTATTCCTACTAAAACTTTATGGAGGAATCTACAACTGTCAGGGGGGTGATCATTGCACAGTCTACCTCTGTACAGTCAGTGCTGCCTGTGTCAGACTGTGCAGGGACACCCCCCACCTGGTAACACCCAGTTCTAAATTCAATCATAACCGGCTAGTAGGCATAATCAAGGAACAGCACACCAGAGTCATAGGAATAGATGCTCATAACTTGTGGAATACAATTATTTACTAAAACAGCCATGTCAGGAGTGGTGACATCTTAGATTCTTAGATTCCTGAAAGTGGAAGGCAGGGCAGTGGCACAGTGGCTGGCGGTGGCTCAGTGGCTGGCGGTGGCCCATTGGTTAGCGGTGGCTCAGTGGTTAGCGTTGGCCCATTGGTTAGCGGTGGCTCAGTGGTTAGTGGTGGCCCAGTGGTTAGTGGTGGCTCAGTGGTTAGGGGTGGTTAGTGGTGGCCCAGTGGTTAGTGGTGGCTCAGTGGTTAGCGGTGACCCATTGGTTAGCGGTGGCTCAGTGGTTAGCGGTGGCCCATTGGTTAGCGGTGGCCCATTGGTTAACGGTGGCCCATTGGTTAGCGGTGGCTCAGTGGTTAGCAGGGCTGAGGTTCTAGGTTTGAATCCAACCAAAGACGTCTGCATGGAGTTTTCTAGTTTCCTACCACACTGCAAAGATATCCTGATTGGGACCTTAGATTGTGAGCTCCTGGGGACAGCGAGTGATGATAATTTCTGTACAGCGCTGTGGAATATGTCAGTGATATATGAGTGCACAAAATAAAAAAAGTAACTTTTTTTTATGTTTCTGGACAGCCCCTTTAAGCAGACTGGCTAACCTGTCAGTATGAATGTTGGAGGAAACCTGAAGGAAATGGATGCAAAGTTAAGGAGAAGATAAAGCCTCCGTACAGATGTCCAGAAGTTCAGTGCTGAGGAATATTGTTCTTCACAGTCAGTGTGCTGAAGTTTGTGTCTACTTCATTAACATCCATCTTGTACATCACGATTGTTCCCATGGTCACGGGTACAGCGACCTTCAATGCTGAATTTATGGGGTAGACCAAAAGCTGGATTTGCATTATTTGTCTGAATAGTTCATTTTACTTTTCCAACCTTCCATCAAGTTATTATGGATAAAAATCCTTCACCCCTTTCTGTGCCAGGGCCTGAGTAACTTTCATGGCTACCACCGTGATGAAATTGAAATGATGTTTTCTGGAGGCCATACTTCTAACCTGACCACAAAGTCACGACAAAGAAACCTATTTCCATCCCATGATACAAGAACACAGAGAGGTTTTATTATATGCAGATTGTTCTAAGACATCACACGTTAATAACTTGACAGAGTTAGACTTGTGTCCCTCGGCATAAGCCAAGCCGAAATCTGAAACAGCCGATTCTGAAGACCCGTTATCTTACTCTCCCAGAAAATGACAGCCATGATACTTGCCCTGGGGCTCTTTGGAAATGAAATAACAGACCGGTTCCACATGATTGTTAACATTTCAATATTATTTACTTAATCTGATCTCAAAAAGTCAATAAAGAAACAAAGAACGAAGTTCTAAGACACGTCTGCTCCTTACATCCCGGCCCAAGCCTTTATTTTTTAAGGACTTTTTGGTTCAAACCTAGCTGACATCATCTCATTCCCAGCTGCTTATGTCTCTGGGGTTTAGGAATGCATCTGAGGTGCAAGTGCAAATTATGCTGAGTAAGTCGTTGCCAGTAGAAGTATAGTCCATCAGGGAGGTGCTGACCCCCTGGAGGTGGACATATTAGCCAGGGTTCTGCCGACGTGATGAATAATGTCTGACTGGTCCACAGCCGATCACATCGTCAGCTGTCACCGCTGCCTGCCCGGCGTTGATTTATTGATTGACTTGTGGATAGCTGTAAGTTACAGACAGCGGAGATGACCGACCAGCAATCTGTTTTCTGTTACATCCCTGGACCAGTGTAAGCGTGTTTGGATGAACGTGTGAGTGTTTCCTTACAACAAGCCCATAATTATGGAAAAAATAGAGACTGCATGGAACACGGCGGCCTTCATCTGTTTCCAGTCTTCTGTGGACCTCCATTACAAACAACAAATGGGAAGAGTTTATATAGTGGATGTTTTTTTTTCCATGTATGTTTCTTGATGTTTTAGGCAGTACACAATGTACCACAATTGTCTCCAGGAAGTTTCCACATCAGATAGAAGAGTACGCAGGTGTGACATGAGATGGTGGCATCTGAAGAGGTCCCCAGTGTGGAAACATTGGCTAGGATCCAACCACAAAGCATGTTCAAACAAACATTGTGGGTTTAATTGTCAAGGCAATGGGTGCGGAACCGCCGTTATCTAACAGATAAGACCGGGCGCTACTCCTAAGGTGGCTTCACTGCAGATGTGGCCATAGGACACTGCCGTAACATTAAAAGGAAGCTGTCATCCCGATCTTGGACTATTATCCACAGTAATACGTGCATAGTACCACAGATGAGGAGTCCACATCACCATCCTTTATTTTCCTACTGCCCCCTGTTCCCCCTCTGTCAGCCCTGAAAGCTGGGCTGAAGTACACAGTCCTGATAATGGATTTCAGTGAGGCTTGGAGAGCTGACACGGGGACAGTGGGAAAATAAAATACATAAAATAAAAAATAGTGATTTAAACTCCTTATCTGCGGGGCTGCTCATGTATTACTGTAAATAATGGTCTAAATTCAGGGGGAATACAAGGAATCTATGACTACAAGGTTCTGAATACAGTGATAATGCGTTCTTATGGAGACATGCATACATGGCAGCCTGTGACCGAGACCCCACTGTTCAAGGGGTATATCATCACATATTAAAAGCAGTAAGAGTACATGGACTTAACAAATAAAGAAATATCACACTGTTCATGAGCAAATATTTAATTTCATTAACAAATGTAATGATTGACGACACAAATGTATTTCAAATCCACAAGGACGGTGGTCTAAGAGCGGGAAAAATATATAAAGGGCCGAACAGATCAGAGCGGCTATTGCCAAAAGCACAGACAATGGCCTTAGATGTAAAGAATAGTTTAAAAATGTAACAAATATACAAAATAAAAAGGCCAAATAAAAGGGGATATAATATTAAAGATATAAATATCACAAATAATGAATAATAGCTCAAAGTATGACAAATACATAAAGTAGTTAAGACAAGGTCAGTAAAAGATATGGTAATAAGAAGTATCAGGCAATAAGCATACTAACCAATAATAAATCCCACGCAAAAAGACGACCACCAGTCCACCCCCCGATGTGTGTTTCGTGATCTGCTTCCTCCAGGGCTACCCCTGATACTTCTTATTACTATGTCTTTTATTGAGCTTGTCATAGAGCACACTATGACAAATACATAATTATATATTATTTATATCTTTAATATTATATCCCCTTTTATTTGGCCTTTTTATTTTGTATATTTGTTACATTTTTTAATTATTCTCATCTTTACATCTAAGGCCATTGTCTGTGTTTTTGACAATAGCCGCTCTGATCTGTTCGGCCCTTTATATATTTTCCCCGCTCTTCCCCGTTCTTGTGGATTTTAAATACATTTGTGTCTTGTCAATCATCTTTAAATGACATTTGTTAATAAAATTAAATATTTAAAGAACTCCCGACAAAAATGTTATTCCATGTCCTGCTAGAAATGTACATGATATAATCTGTAGTGAATTTCATTTTCTTACCAGTGTCTGAATTTTTGACTTATATCATCCTGAAGTTTCTTATCTGTGTCATGTGACCAGGAATTAGACCCACCAACTCACACAGAGACTTATTGTGGACAGGAAGTCTAATTCTCCATCTATTCCTATGAGAATGAAAGTGAGGCTCCCATAGGAATGAATAGAGCAGTGACTGGCTTTCTGTCCTGGGTCAGTTGGAGGTCAGGGAGTTGGTCACATGACCCAGCTACAATAAGAAGAGTGAAACAGTCACTGATAAGAAAATGACAATCACTACAGATTATATCAGGCACCTTTCTTACAGGTCAGAGAATAAACATTTTTGCGGGAGTTCTTCTTTCATCATGAACAGTGAGATTATGATATTTAATTGTTAAATCTAGCTACTCTTATTGCTTTTTGCGTTGCTATATACAGGGGTTAACCACCATTATATGGGGAAGTGTTTTTGGTGTTTTATGATCACATATAGCACACTTTATAGGAATGTCATCAGAAATATTGAAATCACATTTTTATGTTAAACATATTTCTTTTAGAATTTTTGGTGGATTTTGTTTTCATTTTCCATGTCACTATCTATATAAAAAACATTAAAATCATGCAGTTTTCAAATTAGCCACTAGACCTAAAATATACTAAAGGGATAATACGATTGATGTAAAAAATGAAAATCTGACATCCTATAGCACGTAACAGTCTCTTCCAATTAAAGCTAGAACCAGCTCTGGACATCACATGGATCCAGAGATCTCCCCATTCATTGCTGCAACTGTTCTTCTAGATTTATTTCAGGCTGACAGCTCCGGGGGCGTGTCCAAACTGCTGCAGCTCTCTTCCTATCACAGCTCATAGGGTGTGTCCTTTCTGCTGCAGTTCTCTCACTAGCACAGCTCAGGGGACGTGTCTTTCCTGCATCAGCTCTTTCACTTCAACTTTCACTGTAACCGTCACAGCTTCTAACTGAAGATATGGGCGGTGACCTTTAAAGAGTTAAACTGTTCGGGTGCGACCACCTCAGTGAGGTGGACAATAAATAAGGAAAAGAAGAAACAGCAGGTGGCGCTATACAGATACGTTTAATTGAATGACTCAGTGGCTATACTAAACTTTTAATTACATGCACTTGCAAAAGTATTCAGATCCAGTTGCTGGTATAAAAAACAAAAAAAAAGTAAAATATTTTTCATGACACATCCCCTTTAAGACTTCCTGTCTTCTGTGAGCAGCTACATGGGCCATAGACACAATGGACGGGAGCTGGTCCCGGTGACCTTTAGTAGGCATGCTCTGATTTCTGCAGAGGTCAGTAAGATGCTGATAAGCTGTGATATGGTGGATCCTCTCTTATCTGTATAGAGGTGGTAATTGTCATTGTACTTCTGCCTGTGGTGATAATGAGAGCAGCTACTGGACCAATCATTAGGCCTAGTGGCCAGAGCGGATATAGCAGCATTATATACATTTCTATTAAATAGTGATAGTGACAGGAAAAAAACCTCACCAATTCTTTAAAAATATATAACATAAAGAGGTGATTTAAACAATAGGTAATTTTCTGATGACTTGTTCCCTAATGATTCACATTGCCAACTGTAACGAACACATCAGGACTGAAATATATGCAGCTGACGGGTCTGTATGAACTGAGTCCTTGTGTAAGTGTTTATATTGTTCTATAGGATGGTGATGAGAGAACACAGGAGACGTGAAAAGAGCGGCGGCACAGCGGCCATCACTAACAAGTCTCCCATACATTAACCCACGTCACCAGCTGCTCTTCTGTGCATGTGAATCCGATCTGAAAATATTCCCTTTAAGTAAATATACAGAGAGAGAATGAATAGGCGCACACATTGCTTGATTATGAATCTGTATACACAACCCCAAACAGACGGACACTCACTCATATATGCTAATAGATCCGTATCTGCGCAGGGCACATAGATGTGTGTGATAAACAGATACACAAGCCTCAATGGAGGCGCAAACATTTACACACATCCCTGCACATATCACCTGTCAGAATGATTGATGCTATTTGTCTTTCCAGTGTCAACTAACATCCCCAGGGAAGGAGATTTCACTGGTGCTAGCCTTGTACGAGGGCCACACAAAAAGACTTTGTTATGAGCAAATCCTTAGATCCCTCTGTAGTCAGCATGGTGGCACGCTGAAGTGGGCTATTGAAGGAGGAAGAGTCATAGGCTCTGGTTGGCACTGCCGGGTACTATTTCATATAGAATGAGCTGTGTGCTTTGGGAAAAAGCCAAATATCCTGAATATACACAGGCATCAGAAAGTTTAAGAGATGGTTATGTAGATCGTGACTTCTGTCGATTTCACAGCCCTCGGCTGTATCCTGTGAGACCCTCATCGGGGGCTTCAGAGCCTTCCATCTCTTACTTTATACCCGGCCCGTATGGATTCATTTCTTCTGAATAGTAAAGATAGTATTCGGTAGTTATCTGTTGCCTACTGGTTTATAGCCTGATACTAGAGCACCTTGCTTGGTACCTGCTTCCTATAATGAAGTGCCCTCACGTGCCTTCCGTTTTGTAGTGACTATAATGGACAGCTGAGCTAGTTCAGTCATTGATTGTGGAAGTGCCCCATAATCCTGTTATCATGACCTTGTTCTGCTGCTGTAGTAAGACTGACTCAATTATACTCGCAGGAAAATATTGATGACGTTAAAGTGTACCTGTCATTTCACTTTATTTTAATATAGTGTAGGGGAAGGGCAGGTGAACCATTTTTGTAATATACTTTATTTTAGAAAACAGAGTGTAAAGAGTCTCCTTAGCAATATCCAAACTGTGCGCTCCTAAGGAGAGAGTACTGAACAATTATGTGAGGCAGGCTTCTCAGCCTGCCTCTTATCTCACTGCCCTGCCTGTGTGACTTATTGACTTCTGGCAGCAGAATGCAACTGCCCGTGAAGAATGCTGATAGTAAATGTACTATATTCCTGTAGACCTACTGTCAGTGCTGGCAGTTCTTCGCTCTCCTCCCTGTGCCCAGTAACTAACAGGGATGAGAGAGAAGTAGACTGCCAGCACTTAGTGCTAGGTATAGCTGGCAGCTCTGTTCTGTCACTCCTCTGCATTCATGACTAACAGACAACTGCAGAGAAGAGAGAAATGTACATAACTGCCAGTGATCACAGGCAGAGAGGGCAGAGGCAGGCTGAGAAGTATGTTCCTCATAGTCATGCAGCAGACACTGAAGATGGACTCTGCTTACCAACACGTAGCGGGACGGCTGATAAGACTCTTGCTCCCTGTTTTCTAGCAAATATAAAAACTTCACACCCCCTCCATACGCTATATTAAAATAAACATCCTTGGGTCAGCTATGCTCTTAATCATATTAGAGTAACTACAGGGGTGTAGCTATATGGGGTGCAGAGGAAGCAGTTGCTACCGGGCCCAGGAGCCTGAGGGCCCCAAAGACGCTTGTGCCTCATAAGAAGACACCGGTATTATAGAAAGTGCATGCTGGTCAAGTTACACCTCTGGCTGGAGGGAAGAGGTTAGGTTAAGAATTTGGGAGGGCAGGGGTACCGTTTCAGTTTTTGCCTCAGGCGGCAGGAAGACTATGTGCTTCCTTGCCGATGGCCACAAAACACTGAGGGAAGTGGGCCCAAGCTGAACTCTTGCATTGGGGCCCATGAGCCTTTAGCTACGCCCCTGAGTAACTACCAGCTATGTGGAAATGATCTATCCCCGTGCACCAGTGTTCACACATCATATGCCCAAAGTGTGCTGCTATACGTTTCCCAGTGAAGAATCCTCCGTTGTGTAATGTAAAAATGATCCCCTTGACAGCAGACGGTTTTGCCATCTTGGCAGCTGTCACTTTTCTGTTGTTTGCCCTGAAGGCTGATATCACAAATGCATTGTTTAGGAAAGTCAGACTATACATCCCTCACACCACCCACCAGATGTACCTCAAAGCAGCCTCCTTTCATTTCTCTAGCCTTATATAACTGGAATCCAGTATAGTGATGGTGGTGGCTAGCAAAGCTGAGAGGGAGCTGAGCTTTCCCCAGATCAAGCGCTTGGTCTCATACAAACTGTCCTGCACTGGATGATCCCATGTCCTGAATGTGTTCAACCATCAGACCTGCCTCCGTTGCTCCACAGGTGCGATGCCTGACAGAATATGCTCCCCTCACCTGGAGAGGAGTTATTAGTGGTTTGGATGGATATGCAGATTGGATATCAGTCATTCAGCATTTATGAACGGGGCACAGTGTTTGCCTAAAGAGTGTGGATGTTCTCTGTGGTGCAATTACTGTTTGTCGAAAGGCCAACTTTAGAGCAACCTTTTCTAGGACCACCTGCTCTTCAATATTGTCTTCACGTCCCGATTCAGCCTCCTCATGCCTAACTTATAGGTGCGGATACCAGCTGCCTGCCTAGGTCTGCTCTGTTATAGGCAGTCATGTCCTCACCACTCCGTAATGGCTCAGGTGCCGTGAAATGTGTGTGAAACCAAATACGTCCAATAGCTGTTATAACTAAATCAACCAAGGGCATCACAGAATGAACTGTGTCTCCAGTTACACAACTGACAGACCATGTCAAGGCACAAGACGAGAAAACAATGTCTTGGAAGAAGCTGACAAATTCTTACTGCCGTCCACACATAAAGGTCCCCTGCATGGTGAAATACCATCTATATAATGCCACACGCTCTGTGCAGGAATACCCGTTCACTACTTGCTAATTATCAGGATAGTTGTGTGAAATAGATGCAGCTTTAGAGGTGAAGCGCTTGGAAAATACCACTCCGTGGCTCCTTGATGAGTTGTAACCCTGTTCCTAATTAGGAAAGTTTGTTTAAGCAAACCGCTGGAGTGTCACCAAGCCCCCGTCAGCGGAAGGTTATAAGACGGTCTATTTCAGATTTATCTCGTGTAAATATCACTTTTGCATTAAGTTCTTTGTCAAAATAATGGATTGAATCTAATCAAATATACAGGAGGAAGGCTTTCCAAATAGGAATGTCAATCAGTCAAAGGAGCAGCTCCGTCCGCACGTGGAAATGAGCCGCCTGCTCTACTTTCCCGCTTGATTAATGTTAATTCTGGAAAAATAAATCATCTTCTTCTTGAATATACATACAGCGAAGAGGTCCTTTCTGCAAACATCAAGTTAAACACATTTCTTTGAGAATTTAAACTGTCCTTTCATGTCCACCTTACAAAAATAATTACTCTGACAAGATGATGGGCAGAAAGGGCAAGCAGATCTGGTGTGTATTGTTATATGTGTGTTCCTGGGGTCGGAGATCAGGGTCATGTCTGGGCTTCTAGACCGGGACAGCATAAACTGAGCATGCTTCATTTACACCGATCAATCATCAGGGAACTTCATTCACTATGACATAAAATAAAGCTGATTAATTAGCCCTTTCATCATGTGCAGAGTTATGGGCTCCAGTCCGTACAGGGCGGATGGAGTTATTATAGTATTGATCTGGTGATTTCATGGTCGTGTGTGTTCTCAACACTGTAAAATATATTAGAGCTGTCTCATCAGAGACCTGTTAGATTAGAGCTGCCGGGGCCCATGGGCACAGGTGCAAAAGTTCAGCTTGTCCCCCACCACCACAGACTAGATGTGTGGCATATCTAGTGGCCACCTCTGGGACCCATTCCTATGCCCAGAATGGGCCCCCAAATTGTAGGAGAGCACACTGTGCATGTGCAGCGTCCTCTCCATTCACTGCTATGGGACCACAGTGGTGCATTGGGAAGAAACTGTGCATGTGCAGTGTCCTCTCCATTCACTGCTATGGGACCACAGTGGTGCATTGGGAAGAAACTGTGCCTGTGCAGTGTCCTCTCCATTCACTGCTATGGGACCACAGTGGTGCATTGGGAAGAAACTGTGCCTGTGCAGTGTCCTCTCCATTCACTGCTATGGGACCACAGTGGTGCATTGGGAAGAAACTGTGCCTCTGCAGTGTCCTCTCCTTTCCTTTGGGGGCCCCATTCTGGAGACAGGAGCGGGTGATGGAGGTGATGCATCGCTGGTGCAGACACCTAACAGTCCTCACACAGCAGGCAATTATTGGGAAGCTGTCACCTCCACTGTATTGGGATAAGTGACTGCTAGGGTGATTTTATGTCCTCATACACATTCAGTGTTTCTGAGCAGTAAGATGGGTAGGCTTGTTTGGTAGTGGGTGGAAATGATTGGTGGTGTCAGAGCTGAGCCTCTTCTTTATTCCTTTACTATATAACAGAGGAGCATTGGAACAGTTCCTTGCTTTCAAATTTAGATATCTTCAAAAAAGAAGTCATTGCTTTAAAATGAGTGATGATCTGATAGAATTGAAGTGTTTTAAACACTTTTATAGATGATCGGTTTTCACATTGCTCGGTGCCTGGTGCATTTTCATTGGCTGCCATGCATTTGCTCTTGCCTGCCCACAAAGCCCACATTGCCGTTAAATAGCATCTGTCAGCATGATGAACCTTATTAAAGCAGATCTGTCACCTGGATCAACCCTGCACTACCAGGCATTGATCTGATGCTGCTTTCTAAGCTCATAAGATCCACTGCACAAGCGCTGAGTCACCGAGCCAACTCGTCTCATACGTGAGAACACAGGACTAGTCTAGATTTCTACCCTGTGAGTCGAAGGGGGAGTACAGAGAGTGCAGGGGCATTGTGATAGTGGTGCTCCAAGGGCTCCGGCCAGCCCCTCGAAATTGCTAATTTGCATCAATTTGAAAAGGAAGAAATCTCTGCACCAGTTCACCATACAGACGTAAGGAAGATGTTGTTTTACTCAGCATGATCAACCCTACCAGGCAATATGTCTGATTATAATAGAGCTGATTATGCTGACTGATGATCTGAAAAGCTTTGACGTGTCAGGAATTTTGCTATTTCCCAGGCACCTCCAGCCTGGTAATGACAAAGCATGTTTTTTGATATTTTCATTTATTTGCATTTCATTTATAATGTTTGAGACTTTGTATAATGGGACACTGAGGTAGAGATAATATTGGGCCTTGATATAGGCTGCATCTCTAGTGGATGATTAATATACTGGAGGCAGGGACGGTCCAGGCTCTGGCAGCCCCAGGTATCACCTCTTTCTGTCTCACTGTTTATTATGCTTTGGCTGAAACACGAGACGTATTCTGCTATATTAACCCTTCCTGAAAGCAACAAGGCAGCGGCGCTTGGATAAATCGTTCCTTTTCATTCTGTCATGAATAATTTCAGCATTTGCTATGATGGAAACATACCAGTCAGATTCCCCTTTCCCCTCCGCTTCCTTTTGGAACGCAGCTATGAAAATGATCTCCTTTTTTTTCTTGGAAGTCTCTAGAAGTTAGCTTAAATAACAGTTTGAGCCCTTTTTACTCACGTCTGCTAAGACTGCTCACAAAGATTTCCTCTCTCCTAAAGTTAGCTCTGAGGAATGTGTTTTGGAGAATGCTGCTAGTATTTCTATGCTGTCAAGCATTAAAAATGAAGATGTGTACGGCAGCTATGTTATATGCTGACGTACACGTCCTGCGACTGACATCAGCGGTGAGTGAGCGTTGTGGCCCTTTCTATATCGCACTTTTTCTTTAGGCCATAAGCTCTATTCCCCCAGAGGAATTCTGCTTTTACACCTTCTAATGAATAAAATCAGTAAGCGTCAGCCCAGCAGGGAGGGGGTTAATGTGAGCCATATGCTCAGTGATCTCACTTCCTCTATGGTAGAGGCTTTCCCTTTTTTATTTTGGCTGGCATTCCACTGGCACAGCGTCTGTGGTTGTCAGACAAGTAATATGGGGGAGGTGTCCCCCTGATCTATAAATCAGTAAGTAAAGTCAGCAGAAATCGGAATGTGATCAATCAGTAATGGGAATTTACAGACCAAGTGTCCCCATCATTGTAGACTGCATGTGTTGTGCTGATAATGGGAGTGGGAAGAATATTAAAGCCGTACCGCCTCAGATTCCCTCAGTCACACTTTACACAGAGAAAACTCCTCACCTCCGTACCGCAGATCACGTGGATTCCATTGCAGGAAATCTTCCACAGCGTGTAGATGAGATCCTGCGGCCGGCCCGTGTGGACATGCTGTATAACTGCTGTAGATCCTGTGATTAGATCATACAGTCAGGAATGAGGCACTGGGCCCAGGAGATCCGTCCTAATTACAGCATCTGCTCCTGTGTGTGGGATTCCTCCGGAGGCTGTAGTTTCTTCAACAGGTTAATTGTCTCCACGATTTAGGAAGTTCTTGTTGGATTGGGCTGTCAGGTTGTGCTTTGGTTTGAATACATTCTTTGAATTATGCTGCATTGTGCTATACACTCACCGGCCACTTTATTAGGTACACCTGTCCAACTGCTCGTTAACACTTAATTTCTAATCAGCCAATCACATGGCCGCAACTCAGTGCATTTAGGCATGTAGACATGGTCAAGACAATCTCCTGCAGTTCAAACCGAGCATCAGTATGGGGAAGAAAGGTGATTTGAGTGCCTTTGAACGTGGCATGGTTGTTGGTGCCAGAAGGGCTGGTCTGAGTATTTCAGAAACTGCTGATCTACTGGGATTTTCACGCACAACCATCTCTAGGGTTTACAGAGAATGGTCCGAAAAAGAAAAAACATCCAGTGAGCGGCAGTTCTGTGGGCGGAAATGCCTTGTTGATGCCAGAGGTCAGAGGAGAATGGGCAGACTGGTTCGAGCTGATAGAAAGGCAACAGTGACTCAAATTGCCACCCGTTACAACCAAGGTAGGCAGAAGAGCATCTCTGAACGCACAGTACGTCGAACTTTGAGGCAGATGGGCTACAGCAGCAGAAGACCACACCGGGTGCCACTCCTTTCAGCTAAGAACAGGAAACTGAGGCTACAATTTGCACAAGCTCATCGAAATTGGACAGTAGAAGATTGGAAAAACGTTGCCTGGTCTGATGAGTCTCGATTTCTGCTGCGACATTCGGATGGTAGGGTCAGAATTTGGCGTCAACAACATGAAAGCATGGATCCATCCTGCCTTGTATCAACGGTTCAAGCTGGTGGTGGTGGTGTCATGGTGTGGGGAATATTTTCTTGGCACTCTTTGGGCCCCTTGGTACCAATTGAGCATCGTTGCAACGCCACAGCCTACCTGAGTATTGTTGCTGACCATGTCCATCCCTTTATGACCACAATGTACCCAACATCTGATGGCTACTTTCAGCAGGATAATGCGCCATGTCATAAAGCTGGAATCATCTCAGACTGGTTTCTTGAACATGACAATGAGTTCACTGTACTCAAATGGCCTCCACAGTCACCAGATCTCAATCCAATAGAGCATCTTTGGGATGTGGTGGAACGGGAGATTCGCATCATGGATGTGCAGCCGACAAATCTGCGGCAACTGTGTGATGTCATCATGTCAATATGGACCAAAATCTCTGAGGAATGCTTCCAGCACCTTGTTGTATCTATGCCACGAAGAATTGAGGCAGTTCTGAAGGCAAAAGGGGGTCCAACCCGTTACTAGCATGGTGTACCTAATAAAGTGGCCTGGTGAGTGTATATCATCAAAGAAATGTGACTGTGACCGCGTGCAGCAGCGTGTGGACCTGCACCCACCTCCAGGATGCCGGAAGAGCCAGAAACTGCAGCAGATGCTTTTCAGCACATTTATTAAGTGTTTCAGACACTTTCACACAAATTTTTGTGTCTCGTCCAACAAAGCACCAAAATATTGGCAGCTTTTTTGGAGTAAACTACTGCAACAAATACATGGTGTAATTTTAAGTGGAGATTTGTGGCAGCAAAAAGTGTGAAATGATGGCACTTCCCGTATCTGTGTGATAATTTATGGCTTTTAACCTTTTTGTCACCTGTTATAAAGAGGTGAGACGGAGCGGAGCCTCGCGTGGCCACCAGATTTCCCGTCATTTCCTCCAGAACCTGATGTAAGTTATAGCTCACGTCTACTCCAGCTCATGGCTATTGTAGATTTGTGTTTCTGGTGCATGGAGTTCTTAAGATGCACCTGCATCTGCCTCTTACAAACATCAGGCGCATCTCACTCCAGCACTCAGGGGGTTAACAGCCTTTGTGGACTTTTGGTAGGACATGGATTGATGGGATATCCCCTGTAATGGAAGCAGCTCTCACCCCAGTGGTGTAAGCGTCAGATTAGCACAGTTTATGTATTTCATCTTCATATTATCTACACTGGTAGAGCCGACGGTCGCGCTGGCCGGATCTGCTTCTTCAGCTTCTGTACCATGACGGCATTTATAAATCAGATCTCCTCTCATCAGCAAATAGTTAAATGCATATTGCACACGGATTGTGGTCTGAATCTAGAGACCACAGGATTATTTAAAGGGTATTTTTGGTTATGACATCAGGCTGGGTTATGTCGGAGAGGTGCCCAGAACATTAGCGCTCCTCTCCCCTGTCTCCAGTCTGTGGGATCCCCTGAAGCCGACCTTCTAGTACAGCCTGTGCCGAAAGAGATCTGGGAGGAATCCCATAGGAAATGATGGATTCTGGAATGGTATTGTGTTACTTATCCAGGAAAATGTTCTGATATATGGCTTAAAAAACATTGTGACCTCATCATTCTGCAGAGACAAGCAGTGCAAGCAGAATTGCCTCTATTAGTGGAGAGCTGATGCAGCAACCAGTGTGTGGCCGCAGCAGAACGCTGCCTTCCCATGGAGTGGTGCGGCCACAGATTCGGGACAATTACACATATACTATTCCATGTACGTTAAGTGCGGTGTGCGTCACCTGGAAACCTTGGCTCTTCGCTTTGTCTCCAGAACCGTATATTATGGCGTCCACAGTCTGCAGAACTCGATGTCATTCTGCCCAGTCTCTAGCTGCAGTTTGTAGGTTGTGCACAGTGTGAATAAGGTAACCGGAGATGCGCTGTGAACAGTTACAGTTCTTGGGGTGTTTATTATCGTGCGTAAACGGTTGTACTGATGTCCTGTCTGCGGCCGTGTGGAGATGGGGGTTATGTTCAGTATAATCACAGCTTACAGGACAGTCACTTCTGGAGTAGGATTTAAGTAAAAAATTCTGAATGCACATAAAATGATAAAACAAATGCTGATAAGTCACGATAGGTCATCAGAGTCATGGATCCTGTAACGGTGTAAGCCATGATGTCACTCTGAACAGTCGTACTTCTCATTATAATTATTTCTACACGCTGCACCTAAACTACTTTCTATAAGTAAATAGTATAAATTACAAATCAGTATGGAATTACAGTCTGTAGAAGGTTTTCCCTTCAGGAGTGCCGTCAATAGGATCTTACATGAGATGTCAGGTCCCTGCCTGTGTTACCGGGAGCAGTGTCTCTCACTATGTACGGCACAGGCAGCGCAGGGCGCACTATGGACGGCACAGGCAGCGCAGGGCGCACTATGGACGGCACAGGCAGCGCAGGGCGCACTATGTACGGCACAGGCAGCGCAGGGCACACTATGTACGGCACAGGCAGCGCAGGGCGCACTATGAACGGCACAGGCAGCTCAGGGCGCACTATGAACGGCACAGGCAGCGCAGGGCGCACGATGTACGGCACAGGCAGCGCAGGGCGCACGATGTACGGCACAGGCAGCGCAGGGCGCACGATGTACGGCACAGGCAGCGCAGGGCGCACTATGTACGGCACAGGCAGCGCAGGGCACACTATGTACGGCACAGGCAGCGCAGGGCGCACTATGTACGGCACAGGCAGCGCAGGGCGCACTATGTACGGCACAGGCAGCTCAGGGCGCACTATGAACGGCACAGGCAGCTCAGGGCGCACTATGAACGGCACAGGCAGCGCAGGGCGCACTATGTACGGCACAGGCAGCGCAGGGCGCACTATGTACGGCACAGGCAGCGCAGGGCGCACTATGTACGGTACAGGCAGCGCAGGGCGCTTTATGAACAGCACAGGCAGCGCAGGGCGCACTATGTACGGCACAGACAGCACAGGGTGCACTATGAATGGCACAGGCAGCGCAGGGCGCACTATGTACAGCAAAGGGCGCACTATGTACGGCACAGGGCGCACTATGTACAGCACAGGTAGCGCAGGGTACACTATGTACGGCACTGGCAGTGCAGGGCGCACTATGTATGGCACAGGCAGCGCAGGGCGCACTATGTATGGCACAGGCAGCGCAGGGCGCACTATGTACGGCACAGGCAGCGCAGGGCGCACTATGTACGGCACAGGCAGCGCAGGGCGCACTATGTACGGCACAGGCAGCGCAGGGCGCACTATGTACGGCACAGGCAGCGCAGGGCGCACTATGTACGGCACAGGCAGCGCAGGGCGCACTATGTACGGCACAGGCAGCGCAGGGCGCACTATGTACGGCACAGGCAGCTCAGGGCGCACTATGTACGGCACAGGCAGCTCAGGGCGCACTATGAACGGCACAGGCAGCTCATGGCGCACTATGAACGGCACAGGCAGCGCAGGGCGCACTATGTACGGCACAGGCAGCGCAGGGCGCACTATGTACGGCACAGGCAGCGCAGGGCGCACTATGTACGGCACAGGCAGCGCAGGGCGCACTATGTACGGTACAGGCAGCGCAGGGCGCTTTATGAACGGCACAGGCAGCGCAGGGCGCACTATGTACGGCACAGACAGCACAGGGTGCACTATGAATGGCACTGGCAGCGCAGGGCGCACTATGTACAGCAAAGGGCGCACTATGTACAGCACAGGTAGCGCAGGGTACACTATGTACGGCACAGGCAGAGTAGGACACACTATGTACAGCACAGGCAACGTAGGGCGCACTATGTATGGCACAGGTAGCGCAGGATGCACTATGTACAGCACAGGCACCGCAGAGCGCACACTATGTATGGCACAGGTAGCGCAGGGTGCACTATGTACGGCACAGGCTGCGCAGGGCGCACTATGTACGGCACAGGCATCGCAGGGCGCACTATGTATGGCACAGGCAGAGTAGGACACACTATGTACGGCACAGGCAGAGTAGGACACACTATGTACGGCACAGGTAGCGCAAGATGCACTATGTACCGCACAGGCTGTGCAGGGCGTACTATGTACGGCACAGGCAGCACAGGGTGCACTATGTAAGGCACAGGCAGCGCAGGGCACTTTATGAACAGCACAGGCAGCGCAGGGCGCACTATGAATGGCACAGGCACCGGAGAGCGCACTATGTACAGCAAAGGGCGCACTATGTACGGCACAGGTAGCGCAGGGTGCACTACGTACCGCACAGGCTGCACAGGGCGCACTATGTACGGCACAGGCGGAGTAGGACACACTATGTACGGCACAGGCACCGCAGGGCGCACTATGTACAGCAAAGGGTGCACCATGGACGGCACAGGTAGCGCAGGGTGCACTATGCACGGCACAGGCAGCGCAGGGCGCACTATGTATGGCACAGGTAGCGTAGGACGCACTATGTATGGAACAGGCAGAGTAGGACACACTATGTATGGAACAGGAAGAGTAGGACGCACTATGTATGGAACAGGCAGAGTAGGACGCACTATGTATGGAACAGGCAGAGTAGGACGCACTATGTATGGAAGGCGTAGGACACACTATGTATGGAACAGGAAGAGTAGGACGCACTATGTACAGCACAGGCAGCGTAGGACGCACTATGTACGGCACAGGCAGCGTAGGGTGCACTATGTATGGAACAGGCAGCGTAGGACGCACTATGTACGGCACAGGCAGCGTAGGGTACACTATGTATGGAACAGGCAGCGTAGGACGCACTATGTACGGCACAGGCAGCGTAGGACACACTATGTATGGCACAGGCACCGCAGAGTGCACTATGTACAGCATTGTGGCTGTAATACAGATGCTAAAATCCGGCTGCGTTAGGGCTGTCTGCGGCCAGCTGAGTATTCATGGGGATGTTCTTAGTCCCAGTGCATGGATCATTCTCTGACACGTTGTTGTAATCCGGCTTTATAGGCTGACAATCCATCTAATCTCTTTAACACTGGGGACTGAATTTGGAAGATCAGCTTATTAAGTTTTGTACAGCTTATATTTCATGCGATGATTTATTACATTCAGCCGTGAAGAGCAATGACATATATGCTGCATGCTGTGCTGAGAATGAGCGATGCTGTGAAGCCCCGAGCTGTGCACTGCAGCCTCCTCGCACGCCCTGCACATACTGACACCTGCTGCTTCAGCCAAAAGCAAGATGGAAGCAGATCAGAAAGAAGCCTGTTTTTGGCTTCTATTCCACTTGATAGTTTTTCATTATAGAACTAGAAGAATCCAGGCCACAGGTGCGGAGCGACGCTGCCAGGACGTCCATCATCTGACTCAGGTTCTTACACATGAAGTCTCCTACAGAGCTGCCCTCTATGATGAAGCAGTTTTCTGCACCAGGCCTGCCTTACACGTGTGTTTCATCCCAGACACATCTACATTAGGGCTTATTCAGGCGGATGATCAAGTCTACAAAGAACAGGACCCAGATTACACATTGATCCATTAACCCTTTTGCTGCAGGACATATTTGCCCCTCTAGTTGCCAGAACTTTTTTAACATGTAGAAATAAAACCTAAATTACACAATGACAAAATCATGCCATACAAGTATATTTCCTGAAAGTAGACGACATGAACAGCCTGCCGGACACCCAGTGCCACTAGTGTGAAAGTACCTAAGACGTGAGGCCACATACCGCACCTGCCCAAATTCAGTGCTGCAGGGGTGCACCAACCAATGGTTTCCTGCAAGTATTGGGAATTATGTAACATCATTTTCCATCCCCCTATAGAAACTGTAATCCTAATTAAAGGGGCTGTCCACTCAAGATAGGCCATGAGTATCAGCGAGGGTCCAACCTCCTGCTCCCCCACCGAGCATGCCATCAATGTCTGAGACAGGCCAACAATTTCTTCATCACAAATATTCGGTTTGGAGGATTTTCTTTACTTGTGTTACTGAATAAAAATGCAGACTATTGATTACAGATGTTGTACAGTAAATGTCCTCGGCAGCAGAGTAAAGGGTCTCTGCTCCAGAGGTGGCATTAGATGCCGGGAGACATTGCTACCTCTCATGTGGCGGTGATACGTTGTGTGTCTGTGGAAACAATGTCTCATTGGCCTGCTGTTATTCTGGAGCCAGATGATTTATATACATAGCGGCTACAGGCCCAGGATCCCACTGAGATCTCTGTTTACTTACAGCTATCCCCTCCTTCTGCAACCTCTGGCCTGGGTACTACTCCTAAGAAAACAGCAGCTGTGGGTGTCCAGCCTGGGGGATGTTTGGTTGGCTGTAGACAATCCGCCAAATTGAACATAACACATGTTAGTGTGGCCCGCCAGCTCTGTTCTCGGCATTTATTTCCACCATTGCCCCTGTTTACTGATCTTTCTGTTAATTGTAAGTGAACCCAAGTGATACTTAGCTTGGCCGACTCCATTAATTCTGGGCATAGTCTGCTGCTTGGCATCGAGCTGTGAGGACAGGGGAGAGTGGCAGTACTCAGAAGACTAAGTCTCTGTACGGAGGAGCTATTTACAGGTTACAGAAATACTCCGTGTGGTTTACTCGCCCACAAGCTCCAAAAGCGGTGATGCTGCATCATGACATCGCTGTCCTGGTATTTACCGTCCCGCTGTCATTATGGTGCCCATCGTATATCATACACTGGTGCCAGCTCACCTCTTTTACTGTGTGTTATGGCAGTGGAAATACCCAACGTTACGTGTAGAAAAATGGATGTTGCCTCCCTGTCGCTCTTCACCTGAACATGAACTATTCACACTGTGTAATGGCAAATAAAACCAGACATTCTGTCACATGCGGTGCGGTGTTCCATGTCGTACTACTCAGTATAAGACCGCACTTCTATGACTGTAAGAAGTTATGAGCTGAAAATATCCCATGTGCTAAAGGCACTTGCCATAAAGTCGCCGCATCTTTATGCAGATGATTTACGTGGCCCTATCCCCTCTCCAGTGGGAGTAATAGTTTGTAAACCTACTGGTTCCCGTCCTGACTTGTACCTCACATTTACATTTTGCTGTAATCACTGATACAGATGAAAGAACAGGAAGCTCAGAGAAACTAGAATAAAAAACCAATGATAAAGTTACAGAAAGCTGCTCTTTTTTCCCGGTGTGCTGGAGACTTGTCACATTATGTTCTTTCTCCCCTTGTGCAGGTTTATTACCCGTGAACTGTTCGACCACAGTAAATCAGCCATTCAAGAAAAGGCAGAAAAAGCCTGGACTGCAGGCGAACAGAGCGTGGTGGAGACAGCCGTGGACATCACTGTGACCCTGGTGAGTTCACTAATGTGAGGCCTGACCATTCATACGTGGTACACCCATATTCACACATCTACCTTCCTTACACTACAGGGTTAATGCAGCCTAGCCAAAAAAAGAATGTGGCAGATTTCAGAAATGATTGTTTCAGAGCAATGAACTAAAATGTAGCACAATGTCAGGAGAAGACACCGGGCAACAATTGTATTCGGAGTCTATGGGGCACATTTATTAAGACCAGCGTCTTAGAAGCCGGTCTTAATAAGGCCCTGCACTGGTGGTGGATCTGCCGCAGTTATGAAGAGGCACCAGCCTAAAACATTAAATGAGACGGACCTGCCGGCCCTTCCCCACCCACACCACCCTTTTTAGACCTGGCATGAGTAGGGAGAAGTCGCAGATTGCAGCTCAGAGGACCTTTGCACCACAATCTGTGCCAGAATTATGCCTTATTTATATGTATTTTTGATTGATAAGTGTATATATGCATGGCCGTCTTCACTTCATAGACATCTACGCAATAACACTACAAGACTGCTGCGGGAACGGACACCTCCAGGTATATATTGGCGGCTTGCGAAGGGGATGCAGGTTACAGATTGTAATCGTCTAAACTTTACATATCAGTAGAAGGAACGACACTGGAAAGGTACGTTTTTCCAGACTTCATGTCACAATGAGGGGATTTCTCACAGTTAACATTCAGGATAAGGTCTCACGATATACTAGGGATTTTGTGTCCAGAGATCGTACAGTAACGTCAAAGTGGATGGAAATTGACATTGGTTATTCACGTTTTAATTCCAGAACATTGCAATTCTATCCGCAGATTTAAATCATGTATTTAACACATTCCCAGTACACAGGGAGAGATCTGCGGCAAAATCCACATGTTAAACGTGGATTTTGCCTCAGATTCACAAGTAAATCGGTGCCAAAATATGTGACCCATTTGCTCTATTGCATGTGTTCATACTCTTAAAGGGGTATTCCCATCTTAGACAATGGGGGCATATTGCTAGGACCCGCACCTATATCGAGGATGGAGCGGGGAGCGATATGCCCCCATTGTCTAAGATGGGAATAACCCTATAAAGCTGGCCCTACCCCTAAAGTGAATAAAGTGGTGGGATCAGTCACTATTCAGTACGTATGGGGACATCACCCCTACTGTACCCCAATGGTGGAAGGATCAGGAATGTTCAGCTTGGAATTAAGTACTGGGGGCAGCAGCTTACCTCCTTATTGAAAGTACCTGCATGCTCTGCTGGTCTGTCTGCAAGGCTATAGGAAGTCAGACACAACATTGTTTGGCAGCTATCCTTTGCATAATACATGTGTGTATAAAAAGTACAGGAGAAAAATATGGATGAAGATAAA
The DNA here is from genome assembly GCA_900303285.1 of Rhinella marina. Taxonomy (NCBI): domain Eukaryota; kingdom Metazoa; phylum Chordata; class Amphibia; order Anura; family Bufonidae; genus Rhinella; species Rhinella marina. The sequence continues at coordinate 548,489 of ONZH01007226.1, read as the reverse complement.
ATGGTTGAGCTCAACTCTTCTCCCAGATCTCGTGTCTAACCTGAGATTCTGCTAAGACTCTCTGGACTGCAGGAGACCCTCGGCTTTCCCACCTGTAGTCTCTGGAGATGATGATATTTTAGTATTTTAGTATTTTCCAGTCAAATCTAATGACATTAAGTCAGACATTGCTGCTCTGTGTTGTGGCAATGTCGCACATTTTTCCGAGTGTACGATTAAATGAATGTGAACGTCACTGCAGGCCCCTGCTGTCTCTCAGCGATATTGATAGCAGATGGTGCATTCGTAGAGTCGCCGCTCGTGTGCTTAAGATTTCTCCTAGAAAGCCTAATCAATAGGGATACTTTCTCTAAACAATCTATCTCTGACTGTAAATTTCCAGATTTTCATTTACAAATCAGAAACATCTTGTGGACTGTGCAGAAGGCTTCACTTCCACGTGGGACAGAGTCGTGGAAGCAGCTACTGTAAAAGCCGGATTAAAATCACTGCATTGTACTGTCTTGTCCTTCTGCCAAATAGAAAAATGTGAGACTCCTAGCAAAGAGTCCAGTAAGGAAGAAATAAAAGACAATCAAAAAGCAGAGCTCAAAGATGGACTAATGAGACTACGACTTCTCCTATCAGGGGGTGACTCTCATCATCCGTAAGACATGGCTCATACAGTGAAGCTTGTACCAGATGATGGTGTCGCATCTATTTACTTTCCAGTGGATGGCTATATATATATATATATGTATGTTAACCCTTTCACTGACTGCCAAAGACACATGTATTACACTCTGACTTTAAACAGTTGCTGCTCTATAAGAAATGGTTGGTAGAGGACAGCAATAAGAAAGGGGTACTATGATCTCATTCATCTCATCACCCCCTTGTAAAAATGAGAAGATACCTGCTATTTATCACAATATTTCCTTTTACTGACAGAAATTAGAGATAATTGAAATGACGATGAATTGAAGCACAAACAAGTATGATAGAAAGTTGCAGAACTTTGTACAATGACTTCCAGGAAGTCTGTCAGCAGTTTTGAGAATGCTGAGCTGCTGACATCACTAGGCAGGGGCTGAGGATGCTTCACTTACTCTCTGCTTCGAATGACCACTGTATCATCTGACCAGGAGACCACACATGTCATTAGCCGCAGAAGAGAGGGGCTGGGAATGCACCGGCAGGCACAGAGCCTGGCAGAATAAAGCTTCCTATTCACACTACTCCTGATAATAAAGGTGCTCTCTCCAAACACTACCTAGTGCTGTCAGCAGTTTAGTGTGGTCACAGCTGCTAACAGACGCCCTGTAAGTTTTAATTACACTACTAGAAATCCTCTTTAATAATTCTGTGCTTTTACTGGTCTTGCCTCTTGACATCCTGCTAGGTAAAGTAAGTATGATTCCTTTACTGTAATAATGTACAATGGAATGAGAGAAAAATGATGGCATAAATTTTCTTAGTAGAGACTGTGTGCAGAGTCTGTGCGGACGTCTGTAGCAGGACCGTCCTGTGTGAAGCAATCAAGGTATTGAGGTAATTACTTGGTCTGCCCTCTATCTGTCCAGGTGGGGAATGCATTACGACCCTCGTCCTCCAAGTGTTGGACCTCTGAGTGCACTTTATGATTCTGTGGTTGTTAGCTGGGGAGAGAGGTCCTTGTCATTCCTGGGGAGGAGGAAGTATCCAAGCTGCAATATCCTATCCTGCTTTTACTGCAGGCCATGCCCTTATACACATCTGTCTGTCAGACGCGTCCCGCATGGCATTAACCTCCATTCTTGTGACTGCGGAATATTGTCTATAACTCAGCTGAAGCTGTATCCTGCTAATAATCACACCCCGTGGCCAGGGAAACTCTCCATTGTGTGACTTTATCATTCTAATATTGTGTATATACTTTATTCTAGGCTGTAATTTTAGTCAATTCAGTTAATATAACTGATTTCTTAGGTCAGTGATGTCTGGAATGGAACCAGATTGCTCCAGAAAGGTGCCCTAAGTGTACACAGACGGAGAAGAACCAGCGGTATATTCAGTAAGGAATACACAATAAGGACCTGTTCAGTGCAGTCAGACTGAGGCTTACAGACATGATTACTGTGAAATTGCAGCAGAATGCTGAGATTTTACAAGAAAATGTGGCACTTAAACTTTGACTGACTGCACTATGTGCCCAGTGGTGGACTGCTAGAACCCTGTGCAGTCCGCTTCATACTTCTCAGTTGTGTGCACAGTGCTCCAGACGTATAGGACAAACATACTAGTAACACTCCATCTACCCGACAGGTGCCAAACCAGCGCCCTTATGTCCTCGGCTGATTGTTCTGTGCTGGTATACTGCAGTGGACTGCTATGTCATGTGAAGGTGTACAGCAGGGTTGCCAACCGTCCGTAAATTTACGAACAGTCCGCAAAAAATGGTTGTTTTTCTCTGCCGTCCATAGCATGCGGCAGAAGAAAACAACGTCCGTTAATTACAGTATAAATCATGTACTGTACGTTTTCTCCCCCTGTCACTAGAACATTTTATCTAGACCTTCAATAGAACTGGCAAGAAAAAAACAGCCAAAAATTGAAAGTGTCCATAATTGAAGGAGTTTTCCCTTTAAAATAATCATTTATGTCATTCTGTAATGTGTTTCTTCTTTCTTACTCCTGTCTTTCATTCTGGGCTGTGTCCATATGGCTCTTATTTCCTGTGATTATATGTCCATGGGCAGTGATAAGGGAGTGTCTATGGGAGGAGCCTGACACTAGCTGGGAGTTTAGGGGCAGGGCTAGAGCTATGGCCATGAAAGGAGCGGTGCATCATGGGTTTGGTTGGATTCAGCAACAGGAAGCGCCACATACAGGATGGAAACAAGAAAGGAATCTGTTTGTGTTGGGAAAACGGGCCATGAGTGCCCCAATTAAAACTGACAAAGCATGGGAAAGATGTGCACAAGGTAAGCAACTACATCAACCGCTATACCATCTGGTAAAAACCACAGTGGTCCCAGAAAAACCCTTTATAGAGCTGTCTTATCTATCCTAGTGCTTGGAAAACTGGAGTGGTCCCTACTGAAGTTCAGACGTGGACCATCAGTGGCGGCTGATGGGTGCAGTGTTAGACCCTCCAAGTAGAGACTTCCTTCATGAGAATTACCGTGTGAGTGCAAACACCACTGATCTGTACTGTGTATGTGCAGGTCTGTAGCATAGTGCGGTCATCACAGCCCCTTTATGGCACCATGTGCACGGCTCGGTCGGCCTACAGCAGGATTTACAGCTTTGGTTGGCACTCAGAATATTTTCTCTAATTTAATCATTTTTACTTGTGACATTCTGGAATAAAACAGTGATTTAGAAGGCAGCGAATCTCTAGCGAGGCAGTGTATACATCCAGATATAGCAGGCACTTGTCTATGGACACTTGTGCGTGTGCCAGCCCTTTCTGGGAAGTGGCATAATGTAGTCCGTCTGCGTCTACTCTGAATTCCCAAATGAAGAATTCTTCAAGATTTGTAATAAAGCCCAACAGAAATGCAAGAGTCATAAATATAGATCTGAAGACAACAAATGGAAATTGTCACAAATTGCGGCATAATGTGTCCCAGACCGTCTGGTCCTTCAGGACAAGCGTCAGTTGCGGACAAGTATAGGACATGTTGTATACTTTCTTGCTGAGCTGAGGCACGGAGCTACAGCTCGGCAAGATCGCGAGCCGGCCATAGAAGTGAACGGGCCTGCGCCTATTCCACAATTTTGCGGAATAGGTGCGGACGCGTTGACACGACCATATTGGCTCTGATGAGCCGAAGTTATTACTTCACGAAGTCTTGCAAAACTTCGGGAATTAATTATTACTGTAAAAAACCTTGGTGCTGAACTTCAGGTTCAAGGTACCACTAGGACTTCAGCTCATCAGAGCCAATACATTCTACTACTAGACAGAGCGCAATCTACGTACGGTACTGTATTAGAACAAGATCTTTAGTGAATTGGCTTCGCTTGTACCATTCGAAGTCGATTCGCTCATCACTAATAACTACTAAGGGCACAGCAGGGGGATAAACAGATGCAAAACTGCCATTAAAAATGGATAAACAGCCAGGAAATGGATGCACACACTGATGAAAAACGGCCATGAAAGACTGACAGTTTATCCATTTTTAATGTAGGCTGAGAGTGTTTTTAGTTGTAGTGTTCAAGGTGTAAGCTAATGCCGCAGTTCTGCAGCTAACACGTAGCCCTGATACCACGGCAATTAGTGGTAAAAAGACCCTGCATTTTCTGCTGTGAAGTTTTTGGCCCTGTGGCAAGAGCCACACCAAAACTGCTTTGTCTGAATCCAGCTGCAACTGCATTCAATGATCTGCTGATTCATAGTGGCCTCCTGTAATCAGGCACCCAACTGTCCAGGACTAGTTCTAGTCCAGCATGGCGTCATGGTCTAGCTCCAGTCACTGGGAGGTCTCCTGTGCACATGTCCTCTCTCTTTATGTAGCTGGGTCTCTGTGGAGAATACTCTGCTTTCTGCTGGGTGTCGGATTGAGCTCACATTCTGCTCCTCTGGGTTCAGAGAGAGATGTGTTTATACGTAAAGTGAAGATGCACGCAGCACACGGGGAGAGGATGGAGAGCGCATATGGGACCCAGACTAAGGACGGCTCTCTGAACACTCCACTTAATCTGCAGCAAATGTCTCTTCCCACCAGAAAGCCATAGAGGTAGCTGGCAGCTGACTAGGAAATTCAGAAATCTAAATTTGTGGATGGGATGATCTGTCCCAGCTGTATGTCATTTATGGAGCAGAACAGCAGCCAAGAGTGGACTGCACGAGGAGATGTGTGTGGGAACGAGCACCATAACAGATGGCCTTGTAAGAGTCCAGGAGACATGATGCCGTCACCCAAGGTAATGTGTCCATGTTAAAGGACACATTGGTCGGGGAGACATATGTAAAGATAGCGCTGTTCGAACTTAATAACCCCATCCCAAAAGTTATCGTAGTAATGAAGTCGTTGGATGTCTTCGGATAAACCACAGACCGGGCTTAACTGGAGGAATGAAAGAGGTGCCTGATGCTGCCCTGTACCTCTTATTGTTGTGCCTCACACAGAGGTAGCGTTGGTTGGTTGGTTGGTTGCTCTCATTGCACCCGTGCGTTTCTTTGGAGCCCTGCCTGAACCTTCAGAGTGCATTACCCGATTTGGCTCTTAAAGGGTCTTTACAGGCTTCCCATTACTAAGGCTTATTTGCCTCAGTATACCTGCAGCAGCTACCTGCTAAGTCTTTCTCAATGATGTGCATGTACTTCTAGTAAAAAGAAGGTCTCTATGCTAACATACTACATGAGCAGCGAGACATGGCACTGCCATCTTGTATGTAGTCACCTTTTTAATAACTCTCTGTAGTATTATATTGGGTTATTGTATGCTGATATGTTTCGGGGCTTCCCACAATCTGACCATTCTTCTGGTATGTATTCTTGGCCGGGGAGAAGATACATAAGAAGATATCAGGAGACAATTTCTCTAAAGAAGAGACCATAACCATAAAATACCGTAGGTTTATTAAAAGTAATAGCCAGTGACCATCTGATATGATCATTCCATTGGTGAGGACCATGATGTGAATTAGCTGGCAGTATACATAGGTACGTAGACTTCTGCCGCCGTGTACGGTCTCTACAGACATTATCGCTGGCAATTCTCCGATCGGTCATGTATGTGCAGCTTAGGTTTGTGAACACAGTCTGTACTTTGGTGTTAAATACTTAATCTAAAAGGTGAGAAATGCTTTACAAGACGAAAAATGAAATGTGTAATTGATGAGATAGCGCGTCCAGTGTTTGGTGATGTCATAAAGCCATGGCGTTTACACTTGTGTCAGAACGCATTCACAGACGTCTGCACAATCTATCTGGACGGCATTGACTTCTGTGTCATATTAACGTGTTGACGTTCCAGAATCCTAAATAAGTCACAGCTTTCCTGGACCCACATCTCCCGCTGAGAATCTGCTCGACTGTCCCTGCAGCGACTGTAAATTGAAGACTGCACCCCTTACCCACTGATATTTGTGGAGTTTTCCCTTTCTCTGGATCTCAGAAGGAAAGTCATTTATAATTATTTCTGCCCTTGCTGTTATACTATTATATTACTGTTCATGCCACAGATTTCATTAAAGAAAAGAAACGGGTGAGGGTTACACCCTGGCTCCATTTGTGACTTCCTGAATATTAAAGGGGTTGTGCATTGGTGATCGTACTCCTCTGATCCCCAGTGCTGAGTCTTGGCTCGTACACTTCCCAGGGTTAGGGTTAGTATTAGGGGTTAGTATTAGGGTTACAGATTAGTATTAGGGGTTAGTATTAGGGTTACAGATTAGTATTAGGGGTTAGTATTAGGGTTACAGATTAGTATTAGGGGTTAGTATTAGGGTTACAGATTAGTATTAGGGGTTAGTATTAGGGTTACAGATTAGTATTAGGGGTTAGTATTAGGGTTACAGATTAGTATTAGGGGTTAGTATTAGGGTTACAGATTAGTATTAGGGGTTAGTATTAGGGTTACAGATTAGTATTATGGGTTAGTATTATAGTTACAGATTAGTATTAGGGGTTAGTATTAGGGTTACAGGTTAGTATTAGGGTTACAGATTAGTATTAGAGGTTAGTATTAGGGTTACAGATTAGTATTAGAGGTTAGTATTAGGGTTACAGATTAGTATTAGGGGTTAGTATTACGGTTACAGGTTAGTATTAGGGGTTAGTATTAGGGGTTAGTATTAGGGTTACAGATTAGTATTAGAGTTACAGATTAGTATTCGGGGTTAGTATTAGGGTTACAGATTAGTATTAGGGTTACAGATTAGTATTAGAGTTACAGATTAGTATTAGGGGTTAGTATTAGGGTTACAGATTAGTATTAGGGGTTAGTATTAGGGTTACAGATTAGTGTTAGGGGTTATTATTAGGGTTACAGATTAATATTAGGGGTTAGTATTAGGGTTACAGATTAGTATTAGGGTTACAGATTAGTATTATGGGTTAGTATTAGGGTTACAGATTAGTATTAGGGTTACAGATTAGTATTAGGGGTTAGTATTAGGGTTACAGATTAGTATTAGGGTTACAGATTAGTATTAGGGGTTAGTATTAGGGTTACAGATTAGTATTAGGGTTACAGATTAGTATTAGGGTTGGGTTATTAGTATTAGGGTTACAGATTAGTATTAGGGGTTAGTATTAGGGTTACAGATTAGTATTAGGGGTTATTATTAGGGTTACACATTAGTATTAGGGTTACACATTAGTATTAGGTTACAGATTAGTATTAGGGGTTATTATTAGGGTTAGTATTAGGGGTTAGTATTAGGGTTACAGATTAGTATTAGGGTTTAATTAGGGTTACAGATTAGTATTAGGGGTTAGTATTAGGGTTACAGATTAGTATTAGGGGTTAGTATTAGGGTTACAGATTAGTATTAGGGTTACAGATAGTTAGTATTAGGGTTACAGATTAGTATTAGGGTTAGTATTAGGGTTACAGATTAGTATTAGGGGTTAGTATTAGGGTTAGTTATATTAGAGGTACAGATTAGTATTAGGGTTACACATTAGTATTAGGGGTTATTATTAGGGTTACAGATTAGTATTAGGGGTTAGTATTAGGGTTACGATTAGTATTAGGGTTATATTAGGGTTTATTAGATTAGTTTATTAGGGTTAGATTTATTAGGGTTACACATTAGTATTAGGGGTTATTAGGGTTACATTAGTTAGTATTAGTTATATTAGGTTACAGATTAGTATTAGGGTTATTATTAGGGTTACAGATTAGTTTAGGGTTTATTAGGGTTACGATTAGTATTAGGGGTTAGTATTAGGGTTAACATTAGTATTAGGGGTTATTATTAGGGTTACAGATTAGTATTAGGGTTACACATTAGTTATTAGGGGTTGTTATTATTAGGGTTGCAGATTAGTATTAGGGGTTAGTTATTAGGGTTACAGATTAGTATTAGGGGTTAGTATTAGGGTTACAGATTAGTATTAGGGGTTAGTATTAGGGTTACAGATTAGTATTAGGGTTACACATTAGTATTAGGGGTTATTATTAGGGTTACACATTAGTATTAGGGTTACACATTAGTATTAGGGTTACACATTAGTATTAGGGGTTATTATTAGGGTTACAGATTAGTATTAGGGGTTAGTATTTAGGGATTACAGATTAGTATTAGGGTTACACATTTAGTATTAGGGGTTATTATTAGGGTTACAGATTAGTATTAGGGTTACACATTAGTATTAGGGGGGTTATTATTAGGGTTACAGATTAGTATTAGGGTTACACATTAGTATTAGGGGTTATATTAGGGTTTACACATTAGTATTAGGGTTACAGATTAGTATTAGGGTTATTATTAGGGTTACACATTAGTATTAGGGGTTATTATTAGGGTTACAGATTAGTATTAGGGTTACACATTAGTATTAGGGGTTATTATTAGGGTTACACATTAGTATTAGGGGTTAGTATTAGGGTTACAGATTAGTATTAGGGGTTAGTATTAGGGTTACAGATTAGTATTAGGGTTACACATTAGTATTAGGGGTTATTATTAGGGGTTACACATTAGTTTAGGGTTACACATTAGTATTAGGGTTACAGATTAGTATTAGGGGTTATTAGGGTTACACATTAGTATTAGGGGTTAGTATTAGGGTTACAGATTAGTATTAGGGTTACACATTAGTATTAGGGGTTATTATTAGGGTTACACATTAGTATTAGGGGTTATTATTAGGGTTACACATTAGTATTAGGGTTATTATTAGGGTTACAGATTAGTATTAGGGTTACACATTAGTATTAGGGGTTATTATTAGGGTTACAGATTAGTATTAGGGTTAGTATTAGGGTTACAGGTTAGTATTAGGGGTTAGTATTAGGGTTACAGATTAGTATTAGGGTTACACATTAGTATTAGGGGTTATTATTAGGGTTACACATTAGTATTAGGGTTACACATTAGTATTAGGGTTACACATTAGTATTAGGGGTTATTAATAGGGTTACAGATTAGTATTAGGGGTTAGTATTAGGGTTACAGATTAGTATTAGGGTTACACATTAGTATTAGGGGTTATTATTAGGGTTACACATTAGTATTAGGGTTACACATTAGTATTAGGGTTACAGATTAGTATTAGGGGTTATTAATAGGGTTACAGATTAGTATTAGGGGTTAGTATTAGGGTTACAGATTAGTATTAGGGTTACACATTAGTATTAGGGGTTATTATTAGGGTTACACATTAGTATTAGGGTTAGTATTAGGGTTACAGATTAGTATATTAGGGGTTAGTATTAGGGTTACAGATTAGTATTAGGGGTTAGTATTAGGGTTACAGATTAGATTAGTATTAGGGGTTTATTAGGGTTACAGATTAGTATTAGGGTTTAGTATTAGGGTTACAGATTAGTATTAGGGGTTAGTATTAGGGTTACACACATTAGTATTAGGGTTACACATTAGTATTAGGGGTTAGTATTAGGGTTACAGATTATTATTAGGGTTACACATTAGTATTAGGGTTACACATTAGTATTAGGGGTTAGTATTAGGGTTACAGATTAGTATTAGGGGTTATTATTAGGGTTACACATTAGGGGTTTTATTAGGGTTACAGATTAGTATTAGGGGTTATTATTAGGGTTACAGATTAGTATTAGGGGTTAGTATTAGGGTTACACATTAGTATATTAGGGGTTAGTATTAGGGTATTTTACACATTAGTATTAGGGGTTAGTATTAGGGTTACAGATTTGTATTAGGGGTTTTAGTATTAGGGTTACAGATTAGTATTAGGGGTTAGTATTAGGGTTACAGATTAGTATTAGGGGTTAGTATTAGGGTTACAGATTAGTATTAGGGGTTAGTATTAGGGTTACAGATTAGTATTAGGGGTTATTATTAGGGTTACAGATTAGTATTAGGGGTTAGTATTAGGGTTACAGATTAGTATTAGGGTTATTATTAGGTTACAGATTAGTATTAGGGTTAGTATTAGGGTTACAGATTAGTATTAGGGGTTATTATTAGGGTTACACATTAGTATTAGGGGTTTAGTATTAGGGTTACAGATTAGTATTAGGGGTTATTATTAGGGTTACACATTAGTATTAGGGGTTAGTATTAGGGTTACAGATTAGTATTAGGGGTTATTATTAGGGTTACAGATTAGTATTAGGGGTTAGTTATTAGGGTTACACATTAGTATTAGGGGTTATTATTAGGGTTACAGATTAGTATTAGGGTTAGTATTAGGGTTACAGATTAGTATTAGGGGTTATTATTAGGGGTTACAGGATTAGTATTAGGGGTTAGTATTAGGGTTACAGATTAGTATTAGGGGTTATTATTAGGGTTACAGATTAGTATTAGGGTTACAGATTAGTATTAGGGGTTATTATTAGGGTTACACATTAGGGGTTAGTATTAGGGGTACAGATTAGTATTAGGGGTTATTATTAGGGTTACACATTAGGGGTTAGTATTAGGGTTACAGATAGTATTAGGGTTATTATTAGGGTTACACATTAGTATTAGGGGTTAGTATTAGGGTTACAGATTAGTATTAGGGTTATTATTAGGGTTACACATTAGTATTAGGGGTTATATTAGGGTACAGATTAGTATTAGGGGTTATTATTAGGGTTACACATTAGTATTAGGGTTATTATTAGGGTTACAGAATTAGTATTAGGAAGGGTTAGTATTAGGGTTACAGATTAGTATTAGGGTATTTATTCCATTAGGGTTAACAGATTAGTATTAGGGGTTAGTATTAGGGTTACAGATTAGTATTAGGGGTTAGTATTAGGGCTACAGATTAGTATTAGGGGTTAGTATTAGGGTTACAGATTAGTATTAGGGGTTATTATTAGGGTTACAGATTAGTATTAGGGGTTAGTATTAGGGTTACAGATTAGTATTAGGGGTTATTATTAGGGTTACAGATTAGTATTAGGGTTACAGATTAGTATTAGGGGTTATTATTAGGGTTACACATTAGGGGTTAGTATTAGGGTTACAGATTACACTAGACCATGTCTCGAGTCCCTCCATGTAGACTTCCTTCTTGACGCCACTACAGCCAATCTCTGTCCGCTGCTCTCCTTGTGTTATGTCATATGGTCACGGGATGCAAGATGACTGCTGCAGCCAGTGAATAGCCGCGGTGGTGTCACACCAGATTTCTACATGGAGGGATCTGAGACCAGCAGCAGTGGCTGGGGAGTGAACGAGCTGGGACCCAGGGCTGTGGATCAGGTAAGTACTGTATGATCACCTGCACTGCTGCCGTACACCCCCTCAAGAATAAAAGAATCGGGCATGTCAAAATCTAAATGTCTGAGCCAAGAGTCTGCAGGTCCCCGTACACATTAGGTGGCACTAGAGAGCAGCCTGCTTCCTTCTGGAAGAGATCTAATATACATTACCTGTAAAATTCCCTAAGCCAGCTCAATCTCATAAAGGAGAAACAACACCTTCCAAAAGCATCTCAGCCACCTAAGCAGTACCCAGAGTTTACCTGTGAGGTGCAGAAACCCCAAAGTAGCTGTCATGTTTCAAGGCTCTGTAGTGGGTTGGACATTGACTCACAGGCTCGCTGTCTATTGTTTCCTTCCTTCTGGAGGAGAGGTCATTTGTATTCCTTTTCCCAGGGAGCATTGCTTGGTAGACAGATTATTCTCAGCAAGGAAAACCAGTAGCTTCCCAGTGTAAGCCATCGACTTCACACATACATCATGTGAACAAGCTTCAGTTCTCAGAATATCCACTTTACCTACTGCTTGTCTCCGCCTGTTCCCTGCGGAGGTTACGTAAACTGTTATAAGACAATGGCGCAGGCACAGTCCGCTACTTAGTGTCACATTAACCTATAAAAGTGTTAAATGTTCCGACGAGTGAGGTTTGTGCCCCTCAGTACTGAGTCTTTCATCTACACATTCATAGTTGTGACGGCTTCACTGCACACAGCTCGAGATGCAAAATATGTAACGGGATATAGCCTTGGCATCCTGGCACACAAGCCTGTTTATATACCCAGCACATGTCTATGGCTGCTGTATGTGCAGCAACCCCTCGAGGAGCTCATAAGCTACGTTTGTCACCTAAGGTTTATTTTGGACACGTGTTGGTTTCCTTCTAAATAAGACTCTCTCTCTGGCTCTTTTTTTTCTGCAGCAGATTTTATTAATTCCTGGTGATAAATGAGGCATCAGGCCGCAGATTGTGGACTCTCTGGACGGGGGGAGGCTGCCAGTTGGCTTTTTGGACTGTTTTTTATTAGTGTTTATAAAGACGCGCAGTTGTGTTGGGCTATTTCATCCTGCCAACAGCTACAGGGAAATATTTTAGGATGAACGAGACATTCTTAAAGATCTTATTGCTTGTGTCCACCTCTCGCTGAATGTGTTGCCCTGCTGCAAAGGTCACTATGGAACAGTGTGTGTGCTAAGGAATCCAGTGCCAAAGCCAGTGACCTGGAGAGGACCAAGGGATACACCACATGTGACACTGAACCCACCAGACTATATATTTAATGTATGAAGCCATTATTCCACCAGAAATCTATATACAATGCCGAGTAGCTGACTTTGCATGTACTTTGACAGACATTTCTGTATTTAAAGACCAAGGACACTTCTATACATTTCCTTCCTAAATGCATAATTATGCAACTTTCAGAATTGTCTCATTTAAAATGTCCTTCCATTTTGCTTCTGCAGATTGTGTGTAAGTTCTTCATCTGGCTGCAGAATGTGACATAAATGCCTCCCAGCTCTGCCCCCCTTTCTGGTGGCCGTATGTCCTCTCCCTTCTCTGGCAGCAGGGATGGGGAGGAAGCTGTACATGGCAGAAGGGCAGCTCACATATTGTAGATTAGGATGAAAGCACAGGACAAGCCTGAAGGGGGAGAATTACATAGAAGCTGTACAAGTGTAGGGAGTAAAGCAGAACACCTACAGCAATATATGGGGGAATCGCAGTCAGCATAAGTCACCACAAGGGACAGGAGATCGTCTAGGAGCTGTAGAAGGAGAAATCAGTCCAGGAATGAAGTGGTGCTAATACATGAGAGCTGGTGAAGACAACACCATCCTGGACACACAGACCTCACATCCAGCGTGTATTACTGAGAGGGACTCATCCACATGATACTAGGAGCAGGCCGTAAACTGAACACCAGTGGCCTGAAAGTAAATGAAGGAATGGAGATTGCAGACTGAGTTAACAACTAACACATGGGACACAAAGGTGTCCATCGCCTGTAAAGGAAATAGAGACAAGTATGCGGTGCAAATAAGAGAGAACACATTTGGGTTACATCTCCATTAAAGTGGTGGAATCTGATTTTTTTTTTTCTTATAAAACTCCCAAAAGTGGGAGATAGCCACAGGAATGATGCCCCCATAATCTGCTCCAGATTTTAAAAAAGCGTAAACCTATAGCGGAAGATGTGTCTCTTTACTGAACATTGCAGCATGACAACCGTGATTACTAGGCGTCTGCACTGCTGCTCCGCGGCGGATATGAAGGTGATAAGGAGTCTGTGCTGGAGTAATGAGGGCCGGCTGTGATTTCAGGGCATGTTGTGCTCCACTGGCCTTAAACACGCTCTTCTTGTGAGACTGGAACATCGATTCTCTTGGTCTCTGATCCAGAAATGACAGTGTTGTATGTTCCTCTGCCTGGTTTGTGATGGCCTGGTCTTTTCTACACTGTGGTCTTCATATTAATGGCAGATTATCTTGTGTCTTATGGGGCCTGTCAGTACCATGGACAGTGCATACAGACAGATGGATGCTACTGGCTATTATCATATTCCTTTTCACACTAGTATGGCAGATCTCCAGCTGCACTAGTACATAGTACCACCAGCTCTTCTGTCACCACAGCACATGATAAAGACGTCATTCACATGCTGCATCTTAGCATCTCAGTCTGTAGGAGCTTCATCTGTCGCTGTAATTCCCAGGGGAAATGTTCCTCAAGTCATAAAAAGTAATGTATTCTCACCGATTGGTGGAGAAAGACAGAAGTTGATGAATATCAAGACTCATTGGCTTGTGCTGGAGCTGTTAAAACCAAGCAGCATAAAACTGCTGACAGATTCCCTTTAATACCAAAAAATACAAAAAGAGGCAAAATGACATAAAACAGTTATACAATAATTGTGGGGGGGTGGGGGACACCTAACTGACAAGCAGTAGTGTGTAACCCCCGTGTGTAACACTGTACGTGTGGTCAGACTCATGTCTTATCACTTCGGAGCCCCCCCTTCTGTATCACTATTCTAATCCCATGTTGGTGACTGGGCATCAGATTAATAAGGGGGAAGGGCGAAGAATATTAATTTGTATGTGTTTTGTTAATTTACGTCCCCGTATAGGGGTGCTCAGCTGCTTCTACAAGCCAGACCCAGGATCCAGAAGTCGCGCTCTTTCCTGCTGTATTGCGGGTGATGCTAGGGAGGCTCGTCCCCATTGGATGTCCCAACGCCCTGACACTGGATATTTTCACCGGTGCACAGAGTGAAGTAACACCGGCGGTGCGGGGACCAGGAGCGGCTCCGAAAACGGGGAGCCGGGTAAGTAGAGTCAGTGTAAGGGGCCCGGGTGGAGGGGGGGAGACACACATTTTTTTATTCTCGGATAACCCTTTAAATTAATCCTCTGCTCAGTGACCCGGGTGCTATAAAGCATTTAACAATGTGCAGTCGCCCTTTAATGTTATAGCATTACTAATTCATCACCATTGCTCCAAGCCCGAGATTTCTTGGCGTACAGACTCGGAGAAGCGGCAGTTTGTTTATTCGGAGATCAAAGGAAGGTAGGATGAAGCCATTAGGTTTCCATAACTCATATTCTGAACACTCCATAATCGTGGCTTGTATGAGTGGATTAACCCCGTAACTACTGGGCAGTTTTCTTTGTAAGGAGTGGATTGGCTATTAGATCCTTTCATTGATCATGTGCCTAAAGGGTTATTCCCATCTTGGACAACGGGGGCATATCGCTAGGATATGCCCCCATTGTCTTATAGGTGTGGGTCCCACCGCTGGGACCCGCACCTATATCCAGAATGGAGCCCCCCGAACTAAATGAGGGCGCACTGCGCATGTGCAGCCGCCCTCCATTCATTTTTATGGGGCCGCCGAAAATAGCCGAGCCCTGGCTCGGCTACTTCCGTCGGCTCCATAGAAATGAATGGGAGCGGTGGCCACGCTTGTGTGCTGCGCTCCCATTCATTTCTATGAGCGCAGCAGGGAGCTGCGCCTGGTGCTGGCCGGACCCCAGAAACCCGGGGTCCTCCAGGCGCAGCGCTCCCCGCTCCGTTCTGGATATAGGTGCGGGTCCCAGAGGTGGGACCCGCACCTATAAGACAATGGGGGCATATCCTAGCGATATGTCCCCATTGTCTAAGATGAGAATACCCCTTTAATTCTAATAACCTGGTTCAGTGCCAGAGTGATGATCGGACGGCCAGACCTCCAATCGCCTCCTCCTCGGCAGACACGACAGACTCCTCCAGATGCTGAGCAGTGACCGGACCGCCATCGCCCTCATAATTAATGATCGGAAGCCAGGTCTCAGCTCTTACTGTAACATAAGCTGCGGGGTGCATTTTTCTAGCGTTCAGACTAGAACGTGCTCACTGTTCAGGGGACAAGTGCTTTTTTTGCTTGGAAACTTGACCTTTGCTCTCTTAAAAATGGATGGAAATCTATTTGCCGGGTTCACCATGTGGTTATTTCTCAGCATGCTGTTCCATGTCTCGAGCTCCACAGGTCACCTCTGTTAGCTGCAGACAATGAGCCGGATTCACATATTAATATATTTCACCATTAGGAGCCGATTACTTATTAACCATGTGGTGGCTGCCAGCAGAGGAGCGCCATTGTTTTAGTTTGACAACTTTATAAAGTGTAGCCTCTGCTTTGTGACCTTTGTCTTTAAATTCTCTTGGCCTTTAGAGTAAATTGATGTGAGGAGGGTCGTATCAAGGGTCGTCCAAGAATTCTATCAATAAAAGACTATAAAGTATCATTATATACCTGTTAAATCTCTTGCCGATCCAGCGCTGATGATCCGGTGGTCCCCACCATCTTTTGCTTATTTTTCTAGAGCAGTTACGTGCTGCACATCCGCTAGATTGCAGCCAATCACTGGCATCAGTGTATATTCATGCTGGAGACCAGTGATTGACGTAGAAAAGTAATCAATGGGCATCAGTGCTGGATCGGGGGTCATTTAACAGGTATTACTTTATTTTACTACATTTTGTGCCAGTCGTTTTCCTTTGTAACTCTTCTCTTAGCCTCTTATGTACACATCCTCACCGTAGACAGTGATTTTCAGCTTCCAGCATCCATCCTCAGCTTTATCTTTAAGGACTTGTTTTATCTGTCTTGGTTTCTGCTTATTTTTCTTAAAACTTCACTTTTTCTTTTTTGGGGATGACATTTTTGGGCTGTAGAACCAATTACTGGTTTTCCAGAGAGTTTTGGACTCAACATATAATTGTGTCGTCGTACATTGGTCGTCACAGAACCAATTAATATTGTAATTTGTGGGACTAAGGTATTTTTGTCTACAGCTCATTTGGAAGATTACTTGCAGTCTGTAGCTGTGGAGACTCATAAGCTTGCACTCAGTTCAGCTATTTGTATAAGGGTTTTCCTGTTTTAAGTGTTTCCCCAGTCATCTGTACCTGTGACTAAATCCATAAATCCGTACTTGACTGCCCCCTGCCGCTCCGTTCAAGCTCTCTGACTCTTTGCTGGCCTTCTGGTCCTCGTCTTCCATCTTCTGCACACACGAGCTCCATGCCCCACAGCAGCCAGTGACTGGCTTCAGCAGTGATGTGTCCCCCAATGTCATTAGACTCATCTGCAGTGTGCTTCTCGAGATCACAGCCACTGGGACCAGCACATACGGATGTAGCATCGCTAGTGATCACAGGAGAATCGCGTGAGCGCAGAACAATATCGTAAATAGAGTATGCATCTGATGATTTGTACGCTAATGCGCACGAATTCACTTAGCGTACTTTTACTGCGAGTGAAAGGAGTGAAATAGGAGAAGTCGCGATTTGTTAGCAGCGCTATGCGAAAACAGTGATTGCTAGCGCTGCTACATCTGTATATCCGTCTGTGGGGAAGTTGACAGAAGGGTCCAGGAGACAAGTGTAGAGAGTCAGAGAGCTAGAAGAAAGCATTGGGGAGCAGGGGATTAGGAATTTCTTCACAGGTAAAGCCCACTGGGGTGAAAATTTGGAAAAATAAAAGTGAAACACCTCTTAGCTTTTTGCTAATTTTTCCTGTATTAGATTACTGGGTCTTCATATAGTCATGCTGTCCAGTTTTCCTTCTCTTTTTTTTTCATCTTTTTAGGTGCTTAAAACACATTATCCTTATTTTTCTTGTCTGAGAGGTTGAATGATTTGTACGCAGGAGTGAGGAAACTGGACCCGGCAATGTACGGTGGGGCAGCCGGCAGCCGGCATGCTTCAGACCTCGAGAGAAGCCTAGATAATTCATTCTCAGAAGCTCACAGAGCAGGAATGTTCTGCCATTCTTGTATAAATGCACATAGGCTTGGGCATTGGTGAGAGCAAAAAACAAAGTTTTGGGCTAGTGGGCACTTCAGAACTTTGGTTGGAGTGCACATAGAGCACATTCTAGTGTTTTTATTACATTTGGTATTAGCCATAGAAAACACATCCTAGGGGCCTCCGCTTGTTAGATGCTTGGAAAGATGAAGGATAGCAAAACATGCTGGGGTTATGGTTTTCTTATACATGTGGTGAAATGGATGCGCTCCATATGTTAGCGTACTGGGCTTGCACTGGTTTAGTAGTTCATAATATATCCAACCACAAATGATAGGCCGGTATAAGATAAAACAGCAGTCACTAGGGATGGTAACTTAGATGTGCAATGTTAGTGACCTGGAGCTTACAGCAGCTCTATTATTTAGGGTATTATTGTTAAAGGAACGCTCCAGTCATAACTGGATACACATCGGCAAATATGGTAATCCTCTCTTATATTTAGGCAGACTTTTCTCAAGGTTTAGCAGAGGGGCTGATGGATGATAAATCTGTTACACCTTTAGACAGTATTAAGCCTTGCCCTTCTCCACAGAGCCATGCCCAAATTTTGCTAAGCGATGACCCTCCTTGTCAGGTGCAGAGAAGAAGATGTAGTGTGAGGCCAGGATTGTGCGAGGCCAGGGTTGTGCGAGGCCAGGGTTGTGCGAGGCCAGGGTTGTGCGAGGCCAGAGTTGTGCGAGGCCAGGGTTGTTTGAGGCCAGGATTGTGTGAGGCCAGGCTTGTGCGAGGCCAGGGTTGTGCGCAGGCCAGGGTTGTTTGGGGCCAGGCTTGTGCGAGGCCAGGCTTGTGCGAGGCCAGGCTTGTGCGAGGCCAGGGTTGTGCGAGGCCAGGGTTGTTTGGGGCCAGGATTGTGTGAGGCCAGGCTTGTGCGAGGCCAGGGTTGTGCGAGGCCAGGGTTGTTTGGGGCCAGGCTTGTGCGAGGCCAGGCTTGTGCGAGGCCAGGGTTGTGCGAGGCCAGGGTTGTTTGGGGCCAGGATTGTGTGAGGCCAGGCTTGTGCGAGGCCAGGGTTGTGCGAGGCCCGGGTTGTGCGAGACCAGGATTGTGCGAGGCTTCTGCCACATTGTTTTTTGCATAGTGAATAATATGAAGAGATTGGGCAGATTTTTTACATCTGAATCTGGATTTAGGTCTAGCTTAGCCTGGTTAGTTAGGGTGGAGTTGATAATTGCTGAGCCTTTATATATCCAGGCCTTATTCTTTTCTGGTTGTAGAGAATAGCATTTACTATATACATTTCTTTCCAGATTCTTTGTATCTTCTTTCATGCCGAGTGAGTTATCTGTGCATGCTGTGATCTGTAGTCCTACTGTCTTTCCTGGCTGTTTTGGAATTTGTTGCTGAGTTTGTGTATTGTCCAGGCCGTCTTACTGGGCTGAGTTCAGATTCGGTTCAGCATCGCTCCTTCTCTTTTCACTGTCATTCATCCCCTGTCTACCTCTTTACCATCCACTCCATTACCAGATCTTCTCCTCTGTCAGTGACTTGTGTTCTGCCAGTGCTGATATCTGCTTCATATTTGTTTCCTCAGCCGCTCTACCTTTGATGCACGGCACAAGGATATATAGGACTGGAGATTCAGCTGCTATAGGTGGCCGTACAGACAGTGCTCTCTGATGAAAGGCATGCAAATGAGCTTTTCTCCAGAAAACCACAGGCACCAGCTGTAGACCGCAACCCTTAGACATCTATAGTCGAGAGACACTTTTATTCTTTCTGGAGGAAATATCAGCACAACAGTTACTTGTATAATGGGTACGGTTATTAGAAGTATTTCCCTCGTTCTTCAAGACATTAACAGCATAAACATAATGGTACGTCTTGCCTGGCTCTGTGATGCAGCTCATGATTATATTCCACATCAGGCCTCTCACATTAAATAGCTGTTAAAGCTTAATGAGCCTGACTAATGGCTTCAGCCACATTTACTGTTTCAGCCATTGAGAGCAGTGGAACAAAGAGGCTGCAAATCTCCTCATGTCCTTAAAGCTGGTTCCAGACGCTCGTTAAGTAGCTATTGGTTTACTGGAATTTCTGAATGCACTCACTTCTTGTTTTAGAGGGAGGTAATGTGTGCACTAGAGACATAATGATCTAGAATGACAGATTGCACGCGTGTTAATCAATCATGCAAATAGCTTGTGTAAAATGTGCGCTAAGCAGAATGTGTAGAGATTGTGTCTCTGGCTGCGTTCATTATGTACCCGAAGAATCAGCCACTTCTCAGATGAAAACTTCTGTTATGTGAACGACCTGAGCATTGGGAGAGTGATACGCCCTTCATATTCCGAGTTCTCACTAGGAGATGACAGGTGACATCAGCAGTGTGTGCCTGCCCTTGTCACTTGGGGACATTGGTGCCTTAACACAGTCTGAAATTAACCACTTCATGACCCGGCAGTGATAAGGCTGTGTACAATTTAATGGGGTTGTCAGAGTTTAATGAAAACTTGTGCAGCCCCCGTAATTGGCCTAAAACAAGACAATTCATTCTGGCCCGTTTTCTCCCCTGACTCTTCCAGTGATTTGCTCCGGTCCTCCCTGCTGCTGATGTCATGTTCATGGCTGCAGCGGTGATGTTATCTGCAGCCAAACACTGGCCTTAGCAGTATAAGGGTCATGTCTGCTGAGGTCAATGATTGGCTGCAATGACCTGTGTGCATGGAGTAGCCTGCAGAGCACTCTTAAAGGGGTTGTTCGAGTTATGGAAAAAACTCAGCAGCATGTTGCATGTGTAGGACTACAAGTCCCAGCTGACAATAACACTGCTGATACACACAGAATCTTCCCCCTACCTATTCCTGTGCAATGCTCTGCAGAACTCCTCTAGTCTGCCAGCTCCTGTGTCCAGCATTTGTCTCCTCACTGCCTGCAGCTTTCAGCCCGGAGTCTGTGCTGCCGAAGGGGTTGAAGTTTTTCTTGCTCATGGAGAGGAGAGAGCAGATGGAAGTGCAGGGGGCGTGGCCTGCACAGTGACTGTGTACAGACTCTTATCTGATCTCTCAGGCTTGTGCACGAAACATCAGCAGAGCAGGGAGAGAAGCTGACATCACAGGTCATGTGGCCCATTGACTTCATAGGATCAGCGATCCACAAGATGGGACCGAAGATAGGACGTGTCCCATCTTTTGTGGTGCAGAGGTGAAGTCAGTGGGTCTGCACTGTGATCCACGGTGTGTGGTCCACAAATCAGGCACAGCCGTCCCACGCTTGTGTGAATGTGACTTAATTTATAGGCATCTGCTTCTTAATAAATTAGCTCCGGTGCCAATCCACGAGCGAGTCCTCATATGTGGTCTCATGTGCAATAAAGTGTAGCTATGAATGGTTTGTAGGGTTAATGTAATGGTGACCTTTCTAGGTAGTCAGTAATTCCTTGAAATGAACGCTGAAGACATTAATTTGCTACTGGAGGAAACGATCAGTCTTCAGTACCCAGAAGCAGCTCCTTGTAGGACGGTCATTACGGGCAGATTGGGCTTTATTCTAAGTCTTTCCCATACATTGCACGCTGTCACCCCTTCCATCATCTGCACTAAATCTCCTTTTTCTTCAATAAACACTTTTTATATATATAAGAATTCCTTTCATTCGCACAGTAGCAGTGGGATAATTGCACAGGCCAGTTGGTATTGGTTTGGTACCAAAAACTGAATAATTAAAACCTGCTCAGCCTCAGAGGTTTTACACCGCATTTATTTTTGCGGCTCTACGGTAATGAGATAATAATGTCTGGGAGAACGTCGTTTCCTTCCCATCAAAACGTCACTAGAAAAATATCAATTATGTACGGATGTGTTTAATCAGGGGCTCCACATCTTCATTACTGTTCCTTCAGCGACAGATCTTTATTTTAACTTCATTTAAGATACACAACTTGAAATTACGAGCTGTTTGAAGTTCCACAAAATTACGAGCAGCAATTAAGCAAATTGCAACAAAAGAAAAACCCCAATGTCATCTCACAAGTATGACAATGCCAAACAAAGGCTTGTGTTTCATCAAAGAAAGGATTCCAGGATTCAGGGGGGGCGGCAGGTACAGTAGTTACAGCATGTATATAGGATTCATCTCAAGTCTTTAGCAGCAGCTGTACTTCTGTTCATACATTAAAATGTCTTCCAAAAGAAGAAAAATAATGCTGCGCTTGTGGTGCCACCAGTTGGAACGTAGCTGCTCTGATTTCCAGTTAATGTCACCAGAGGCTCAGATTTATTTTCTTTTTGGAAAGCGCCAAGGCCTATAAGACATTTTATGTCTACTAGGCTCCCTCCACATGTAGAAATAGTACCCCTGAACCCCATTAAAATGTAATACAATAATGTAAAGATCTGCATTTTTACATAAGAAAATTTCATTTGTAAAGGCTCCAGAGCTGCACTCACTATTCTGCTGGTGCAGTCACTGTGTACATACATTACTTATCCTGTACTGATCCTGAGTTACATCCTGTATTATACTCCAGAGCTGCACTCACTATTCTGCTGGTGCAGTCACTGTGTACATACATTACTTATCCTGTACTGATCCTGAGTTACATCCTGTATTATACTCCAGAGCTGCACTCACTATTCTGCTGGTGCAGTCACTGTGTACATAGATTACTTATCCTGTACTGATCCTGAGTTACATCCTGTATTATACTCCAGAGCTGCACTCACTATTCTGCTGGTGCAGTCACTGTGTACATACATTACTTATCCTGTACTGATCCTGAGTTACATCCTATATTATACTCCAGAGCTGCACTCACTATTCTGCTGGTGCAGTCACTGTGTACATACATTACTTATCCTGTACTGATCCTGAGTTACATCCTGTATTATACTCCAGTGCTGCACTCACTATTCTGCTGGTGCAGTCACTGTGTACATACATTACTTATCCTGTACTGATCCTGAGTTACATCCTGTATTATACTCCAGAGCTGCACTCACTATTCTGCTGGTGCAGTGACTGTACACATACATTACTTATCCTGTACTGATCCTGTATTATACTCCAGAGCTGCACTCACTATTCTGCTGGTGCAGTCACTATGTACATACATTACTGATCCTGTACTGATCCTGAGTTACATCCTGTATTATACTCCAGAGCTGCACTCACTATTCTGCTGGTGCAGTCACTGTGTACATACATTACTTATCCTGTACTGATCCTGAGTTACATCCTGTATTATACTCCAGTGCTGCACTCACTATTCTGCTGGTGCAGTCACTATGTACATACATTACTGATCCTGTACTGATCCTGAGTTACATCCTGTATTATACTCCAGAGCTGCACTCACTATTCTGTATTATACTCCGGCCAATCAGTGTAGACATTTTGTTATTCTTGTGATGTGGAAGTAAAAGTGTAGAATTTCTAGTGCATTTGTGGATATACAAGTTTCATGATTTGCTTTTTTAAACTCTGCTTTTTTGATCACTCCTATAAGCCTCTTGACCTCAGCCTTGAATTTCAGTCCGTAAAGACACTTTGGACCCAGAGAAAGAGTCTATTATCACATTAATTACAAGGCAATTAAAGTGGACCATGAAATCTGATCCGTGGCCTCTTCACTGGCTGCTGGCAATTACACTGCCTGTAATAAATGGTCCTGCACATTCTCCTCTGCCGTGCCCACTTGACAATGAATTACAGCTCACAGACTTATGAGGGGTCACCATTCAGTTAATGTACTCTCGGCTTTGTAAGTAGTATTTTTTTCTGGCAGTTATGATGTCGGCTTTAGGTAGATTACTCTACTTCAGCTTTACTACGTCATTATACAGGCATCCCGAGAAGACTCAGACCTGTACTATTATAAAGAGCTGTGATGTGTGCATATAGTAGGAGTCATGATCAGCTTCTTCCATATTTACCATGTTTCTGCTGTAGAGAAGTTTTAGGTTTCTACTATGTAATATATATATATATATCCTTTTTAACAATGTCGACTCCTTGGTGTAATTGGAGCCATCCTGATGGCATATTGTAGATTTATCAAAGTGGATATGGCCACATCTGCAGAGGTGACAGTGGTGCACAGGCATCTGCATTGCGGGAGAAAAGAAGAGGCTCCTGAATTTACCACAGTAAGAAAGCTTGCAAATCAAAAAATCCCACAAGTACCACACTGAATAGAGATCTGATAATGTGAAAGAGCATGCAGTGGGAAGAAGTGACCGAGCACACAAATTAAAACAGTTCCCAAAAGTAATGGACAAAAGAATCTAAAAAAACCATCACCAGGTAATTGTGGAGGTCAAGGGGCCCTCGGAAGAACCTCTAACAAGTAAGGATTGTGCCACTAAAACAAGTAAAGATGGAGAAGGAGATTGATATCTGTGGGAGTCCCAAGAGCCTATCAGTCAATAGCTAAAGCATGTAACAACCAGTAATATCCGGGGTCCGGTGCTGTAGTATTACCAGAATACACAACCAGTAATATCTGGGGTCCGGTGCTGTAGTATTAGCAGGATACACAACCAGTAATAGCTGATGTCTGAGGCTATAGTATTACCAGGGTACACAACCATTAATATCTGGGGTCCGGTGCTATAGTATTACCAGGATACACAACCAGTAATAGCTGATGTCTGATGCTGTAGTATTACCAGGATACACAACCAGTAATATCTGAGGTCCGGTGCTATAATATTACGAGGATACACAACCAGTAATATCTGTAGTCCAGTACTATAGTATTACCAGGATACACAACCAGTAATATCTGTGGCCCGGTGCTATAGTATTACCAGGATACACAACCAGTAATATCTGTGGTCCAGTGCTGTAGTATTACCAGGATTCACAACCAGTAATATCTGTGGTCCGGTGCTATAGTATTACCAAGATACACAACCAGTAATATCTGGGGTCCAGTGCTATAGTATTACCAGGATACACAACCAGTAATATCTGGAGTCTGATGCTGTTCTATTACCAGGATACACAACCAGTAATATCGGGGTTCTGGTGCTGTAGTATTACCAGGATACACAACCAGTAATATCTGTGTTCCGGTGCTATAGTATTACCAGAATTCACAACCAGTAATATCGGGGGTCTGGTACTGTAGTATTACCAGGATACACAACCAGTAATATCTGTGGTCCAGTGCTGTAGTATTACCAGAATACACAACCAGTAATATCGGGGTTCTGGTGCTATAGTATTACCAGGATACACAACCAGTAATATCGGGGGTCTGGTGCTGTAGTATTACCAGGATACACAACCAGTAATATCTGTGGTCCAGTGCTATAGTATTACCAGGATACACAGCCAGTATATTCTGTGGTCAAGTGCTGTAGTATTACCAGAATACAACCAGTAATATCTGTGGTCCGGTGCTATAGTATTACCAGGATACACAGCCAGTAATATTGTGTTCCGATGCTATAGTATTACCAGAATACACAACCAGTAATATCCGGGTTTGGTGCTGTAGTATTACCAGGATACACAACAGTAATATCGGGGGTCTGGTGGTAGTATTATACACAACCAGTATATGTGGGCATCTGGTGCTGTAGTATTACAGAATACACAACCAGTAATATCTGTGGTCCAGTGCTGTGTATTACCAGAATACACAACCAGTATCTGTTGGTCGGTGGTATTACCAGGATACACGAAACCATAATAGCTGGGGTCAGGTGCTGTAGTATTACCAGGATACACAACCAGTAATATCTGGGTCCAGTGCTATAGTATTACCAGATACACAACCAGTAATAGGGTCAGGTGCTGTAGTATTACCAGGATACACAACCAGTAATAGCTGGGGTCAGTTGCCTATAGTATTAGCCAGGAACGCAACCAGTAATAGCTGATGTCCGATGTATGTATTACCAGGATACACAGCCAGTAAATCGGGAGTCTGGTGCTGTAGTATTACCAGAATACCAACAGTAATATCGTGGGTCTGGTGTGTAGGTATTACCAGAATACACAACCAGTAATAGCTGGGGTCTGGTGCTATAGTATTACCAGGATACACAACCAGTAATATCGGGGGTCTGGTGCTGTTAGTATACCAGGATACACAACCAGTAATATCGGGGGTCCGGTGCTATAGTATTGTACACAACCATAATATGGGGGTCTGGTGCTAGTATTACCAGATACACAACCAGTAATATCGGGGTCTGGTGCTGTAGTATTACCAGGATACACAACCAGTAATATCGGGGGTCCGGTGCTATAGTATTACCAGGATACACAACCAGTAATATCGGGGTCTGGTGCTGGTAGTATTACCAGGATACACAACCAGTAATATCTGTGGTCCAGTGCTATAGTATTACCAGGATACACAGCCAGTAATATCTTTTGGTCAAGTGCTGTAGTATTACCAGAATACACAACCAGTAATATCTTGGGTCCGGTGCTATAGTATTACCAGGATCCAAGTAATATCTGTGTCCGATGCTATAGTATTACCAGAATACACACCAGTAATATCCGGTTCTGGTGCTTGTAATTTGATATCGGGGGTCTGGTGCTGTAGTATACCAGGATACACAACCAGTAATACTCGGGGTCTGGTGCTGTAGTATTACCAGGATACACAACCAGTAATATCTGTGGTCCAGTGCTGTAGTATTACCAGAATACACAACCAGTAATATCTGTGGTCCGGTGCTATAGTATTACCAGGATACACAACCAGTAATAGCTGGGGTCAGGTGCTGTAGTATTACCAGAATACACAACCAGTAATATCGGGGTTCTGGTGCTGTATTATTACCAGGATACACAACCAGTAATAGCTGGGGTCCAGTGCTATAGTATTAGCAGGATACACAACCAGTAATAGCTGATGTCCGATGCTATAGTATTACCAGGATACACAGCCAGTAATATCGGGAGTCTGGTGCTGTAGTATTACCAGAATACACAACCAGTAATATCGGGGGTCCGGTGCTGTAGTATTACCAGGATACACAACCAGTAATAGCTGGGGTCTGGTGCTATAGTATTACCAGGATACACAATCAGTAATATCGGGGGTCTGGTGCTGTAGTATTACCAGGATACACAACCAGTAATATCGGGGGTCCGGTGCTATAGTATTACCAGAATACACAACCAGTAATATCGGGGGTCCGGTGCTGTAGTATTACCAGAATACACAACCAGTAATATCGGGGGTCTGGTGCTATAGTATTACCAGGATACACAACCAGTAATATCGGGAGTCTGGTGCTGTAGTATTACCAGGATACACAACCAGTAATATCTGAGGTCCGGTGCTCTAGTATTACCAGAATACACAACCAGTAATATCTGAGGTCCGGTGCTCTAGTATTACCAGAATACACAACCAGTAATATCTGTGGTCCAGTGCTATAGTATTACCAGGATACACAGCCAGTAATATCTGTGGTCAAGTGCTGTAGTATTACCAGAATACACAACCAGTAATATCTGTGGTCCGGTGCTATAGTATTACCAGGATACACAGCCAGTAATATCTGTGTTCCGATGCTATAGTATTACCAGAATACACAACCAGTAATATCCGGGTTCTGGTGCTGTAGTATTACCAGGATACACAACCAGTAATATCGGGGGTCTGGTGCTGTAGTATTACCAGGATACACAACCAGTAATATCGGGGGTCTGGTGCTGTAGTATTACCAGGATACACAACCAGTAATATCTGTGGTCCAGTGCTGTAGTATTACCAGAATACACAACCAGTAATATCTGTGGTCCAGTGCTGTAGTATTACCAGAATACACAACCAGTAATATCTGTGGTCCGGTGCTATAGTATTACCAGGATACACAACCAGTAATAGCTGGGGTCAGGTGCTGTAGTATTACCAGGATACACAACCAGTAATATCTGTGGTCCAGTGCTATAGTATTACCAGGATACACAACCAGTAATAGCTGGGGTCAGGTGCTGTAGTATTACCAGGATACACAACCAGTAATAGCTGGGGTCCAGTGCTATAGTATTAGCAGGATACACAACCAGTAATAGCTGATGTCCGATGCTATAGTATTACCAGGATACACAGCCAGTAATATCGGGAGTCTGGTGCTGTAGTATTACCAGAATACACAACCAGTAATATCTGTGGTCCGGTGCTGTAGTATTACCAGAATACACAACCAGTAATATCGGGGGTCTGGTGCTGTAGTATTACCAGAATACACAACCAGTAATATCGTGGGTCTGTGCTGTAGTATTACCAGAATACACAACCAGTAATAGCTGGGGTCTTATAGTATTACCAGGATACACAATCAGTATATCGGGCGGTCTGTAGTAGTTTACCAGGATACACAACCAGTAATATCGGTATTCCATGCTATAGTATTACCAGAATACACAACCAGTAAATCGGGGTCTGGTGCTGTAGTATTACCAGGATACACAACCAGTAATATCTGAGTCCGGTGCTCTAGTATTACCAGATACACAACCAGTAATATCTGAGGTCCGGTGCTCTAGTATTACCAGAATACACAACCAGTAATATCGGGTCTGGTGGTAGAATACCACACAACCAGTAATATCGGGTCTGGTCTGTAGTAGTTACCAGAATACAACCAGTAATATCGGGGTCTGGTGCTGTAGTATTACCAGAATACACAACCAGTAATATCGGGGGTCCGGTGCTGTAGTATTACCAGAATACACAACCAGTAATATCGGGGGTCCGGTGCTTGTAGTATTACCAGAATACACAACCAGTAATATCGGGGGTCTGGTGCTGTAGTATTACCAGAATACACAACCAGTAATATCGGGGGTCTGGTGCTGTAGTATTACCAGAATACACAACCAGTAATATCGGGGGGGTGGTAGTATTACTTAGTATTACCAGAATACACAACCAGTAATATCGGTGGGTCTGGTGCTGTAGTATTACCAGAATACACAACCATATCTGGTGCTGTAGTATTACCAGAATACACAAACCAGTAATATCGGGGGTCTGGTGCTGTAGTATTACCAGGATACACAACCAGTAATATCGGGGGTCCGGTGCTATAGTATTACCAGAATACACAACCAGTAATATCGGGGGTCCGGTGCTCTAGTATTACCAGAATACACAACCAGTAATATCGTGGGTCTGGTGCTGTAGTATTACCAGAATACACAACCAGTAATATCGGGGGTCTGGTGCTGTAGTATTACCAGAATACACAACCAGTAATATCGGGGGTCTGGTGCTGTAGTATTACCAGAATACACAACCAGTAATATCGGGGGTCTGGTGCTGTAGTATTACCAGGATACACAACCAGTAATATCTGTGGTCCGGTGCTATAGTATTACCAGGATACACAACCAGTAATAGCTGGGGTCAGGTGCTGTAGTATTACCAGAATACACAACCAGTAATATCGGGGTTCTGGTGCTGTATTATTACCAGGATACACAACCAGTAATAGCTGGGGTCCAGTGCTATAGTATTAGCAGGATACACAACCAGTAATATCGGGGGTCCGGTGCTGTAGTATTACCAGAATACACAACCAGTAATATCGGGGGTCTGGTGCTGTAGTATTACCAGAATACACAACCAGTAATATCGGGGGTCTTGTGCTGTAGTATTACCAGAATACACAACCAGTAATATCGGGGTTCTGGTGCTGTATTATTACCAGGATACACAACCAGTAATAGCTGGGGTCCAGTGCTATAGTATTAGCAGGATACACAACCAGTAATATCGGGGGTCCGGTGCTGTAGTATTACCAGAATACACAACCAGTAATATCGGGGTCCGGTTGGCTGTAGTATTACCGGAATACACAACCAGTAATATCGGGGTCGGTGCTGTAGTATTACCAGTATAACACAACCAGTAATATCGGGGGTCGGTGCTGTAGTATTACAGAATACACAACCAGTAATATCGGGGTCTGGTGCTGTAGTATTACCAGAATACACAACCAGTAATATTGGGGGTCTGGGTGCTGTAGTATTACCAGGATACACAACCAGTAATATCGGGGGTTGCGGTGCTGTAGTATTACCAGAATACACAACCAGTAATATTCGGGGGTCTGGTGCTGTAGTATTACCAGTATACACAACCAGTAATATCGGGGGTCTGGTGCTGTAGTATTACCAGAATACACAACCAGTAATATTGGGGTCTGGTGCTGTAGTATTACCAGAATACACAACCAGTAATATCGGGGTCTGGTGCTGTAGTATTACCAGAATACACAAACCAGTAATATTGGGGGTCTGGTGCTGTAAGTATTACCAGAATACACAACCCAGTAATATTGGGGGTCTGGTGCTGTAGTATTACCAGGATACACAACCAGTAATATCGGGGGTCTGGTGCTGTAGTATTACCAGAATACACAACCAGTAATATCGGGGGTCTGGTGCTGTAGTATTACCAGTATACACAACCAGTAATATCGGGGGTCCGGTGCTGTAGTATTACCAGAATACACAACCAGTAATATCGGGGGTCTGGTGCTGTAGTATTACCAGAATACACAACCAGTAATA
Source organism: Rhinella marina (assembly GCA_900303285.1). NCBI lineage: Eukaryota > Metazoa > Chordata > Amphibia > Anura > Bufonidae > Rhinella > Rhinella marina. Next base: position 518,326 of record ONZH01007226.1, on the reverse strand, counting down.
TTGGGGGTCTGGTGCTGTAGTATTACCAGGATACAACCCATTCTTGGTCTTACCTCATCATTTACATCAGCCACAAGCAGCCGCACATCTTTATCCCTGGGAGTCTATTTCCTGATTTGCTTGTCCTATGCACTTGTCCCTTAGTGCAGTATCCAGAGGTCATCAGTCCCTTCTGCTCGGTGATGTACTTGCCACTCTGGACACAGGAGGAATTGCCCTGCAGATCACATTCAGGGGGCTGTCATATAGTCTTGAAGGCAGGGGCGGACTGTGAACTGAACTGGGAACTTAAAGTGGCGCTGGTTAAAAAAAAAAAACTAAGTGTCCCCATTTTGTAGGCAGGTCCAAATTAACAGAAAGCTGGGCAACACAAGTAGGCGGGGCTCAACAATACCATCCCAGGGAACCAAACAACACAATGGAAAACAATACACTGCGCCAATAGCTGTCCCTCTGTGGTGGCCATCAATAGCGGCCATCTTCTGTCCTCCTCCTCCAGTTGTCTATGGGGCTGAGGAGGTGAGGTGCGGCCACAGCAGATGAATTCAGGAGGACATGTGCGGTGCCTGGCCGGGTACATGGGCACCTGATTCTCACGTCGTCAGCTACCAATGAGAGCTCATTATGTCCCTGGTCAGTGGCAGAGAGGAGGGCTTGGGTGGCCCCCTGGGCCCTTTGGACTTTCCAGTTATAACACAGGTGACTGGGGCATTTCTATCAACAGTGTTGGATTGCATTAGGGGTGAAATCCTGTGACAATGCCCTGCTCTGAAACCCATTCTGAGGGAGCTGTTACACGTGTGACTTTAGCTGTGGCTACTGTGGTTCCCGCTAGTTGCTGGAGCTCACTTGGATGGCACCTGTGTTTCAAGAGGCAAGTCCAGGTGTGGAGCAGTCCAGATGTGGAGGTGCAGAGCAGTCCAGGTACAGAACAGCCCATGTCTGGAGGTGCAGAGCAGTCCAGGTGCGGTGCAGTTCACGTGTGGAGGTGTGGAGCAGTCCAGGTGTAGAGCAGTCCAGGTACAGAGCAGTCCAAGTGTGGAAGTGTGGAGCAGTCCAAGTGTGGAGCAGTCCAAGTGTGGAGCAGTCCAAGTGTGGAGGTGCAGAGTATTCCAGGTGCGGAGCAGTCCAAGTGTGGAGGTACAGAGCAGTCCAGCTGCGGTGCAGTTCAAGTGTGGAGGTGTGGAGCAGTCCAGGTGGTAGAGCAGTCCAGGTACAGAGCAGTCGAGGTATGGAGCAGTCCAAGGTGTGGAGCAGTCCAAGTGTGGAGGCGCAGAGTATTCCAGGTGCGGAGCAGTCCAAGTGTGGAGGTGCAGAGCATTCCAGGTGCGGAGCAGTCCAAGTGTGGAGGTGCAGAGTATTCCAGGTGCGGAGCAGTCCAAGTGTGGAGGTGCAGAGCATTCCAGGTGCCGAGCATTCCAGGTGCGGAGCAGTCCAAGTGTGGAGGTGCGGAGCAGTCCAAGTGTGGAGCAGTCCAAGTGTGGATGTGCAGAGTATTCCAGGTGCGGAGCAGTCCAAGTGTGGAGGTGCAGAGCATTCCAGGTGCGGAGCAGTCCAGGTGTGGAGCAGTCCAAGTGTGGAGGTGCAGAGCAGTCCAGGTTTGGAGGTGCAGAGCAGTCCAGGTTTGGAGGTGCAGAGCAGTCCAGGTGTGGAGGTGCAGTGCAGTCCAGGTGTGGAGCAGTCCAAGTGTGGAGGTGCAGAGTATTCAAGGTGCCTAGCAGTCCAGGTGCAGAGCAGTCCAAGTGTGGAGGTGCAGAGCAGTCCAGGTGTGGAGGTGCAGAGCAGTCCAGGTGTGGAGGTGCAGAGCAGTCCAGGTGTGGAGGTGCAGAGCAGTCCAGGTGTGGAGGTGCAGAGCAGTCCAGGTGTGGAGGTGCAGAGCAGTCCAGATTTGGAGGTGCAGAGCAGTCCAGGTGTGGAGGTGCAGAGCAGTCCAGGTGTGGAGGTGCAGTGCAGTCCAGGTGTGGAGGTGCAGAGCAGTCCAGGTGTGGAGGTGCAGTGCAGTCCAGGTTGTGGAGGTGCAGAGCAGTCCAGGTGTGGAGGTGCAGAGCAGTCCAGGTGTGGAGGTGCAGAGCAGTCCAGGTGTGGAGGTGCAGTGCAGTCCAGGTGTGGAGGTGCAGAGCAGTCCAGGTGTGGAGTGCAGTGCAGTCCAGGTGTGGAGGTGCAGAGCAGTCCAGGTGTGGAGGTGCAGAGCAGTCCAGGTGTGGAGGTGCAGAGCAGTCCAGGTGTGGAGGTGCAGAGCAGTCCAGGTGTGGAGGTGCAGTGCAGTCCAGGTGTGGAGGTGCAGAGCAGTTCAGTTGCGGAGCAGTCCAAGTGTGGAGGTGTGGAGCATTCCAGGTGCAGAGCAGTCCAGGTGCCCAGTGTGGTATCTACATAAGGTCCACATTCCTTAAAGTGCCCAGTGATGAGATCTACATAAGGTCCACATTCCTTAAAGTGCCCAGTGATGAGATCTACGTAAGGTCCACATTCCTTAAAGTGCCCAGTGATGAGATCTACATAAGGTCCACATTCCTTAAAGTGCCCAGTGATGAGATCTACGTAAGGTCCACATTTCTTAGTGCCCAGTGGTGTGATCTGCATGGGGTCCACATTCCTTAAAGTGCCCGGTGGCTGTGGACTGTCACTAATTGCCGTGCCGCACCTGTACTTGATATTGTACGGCCTGAGTATTAGCAGTAATGCACATGCATTCTGCGCCCTGAGTCTTGTACTTCCTGTCACTTATGTGTCCACCTGAGTGGTCAACCTTGAGAATCCTTAACCGTCCCATGTGACTGCAGACAAACTAACGAGTACTTCATCTACATAATAATGAGGCTAGAACATGGCGGAAGCTGCCAAGAAATGGACTGTCCTTCAAGTGAACCGTCCTGTGTGTTCTATGCAGACATTGATATCCCAGATTTTTCATTCCATGTATCTGGTGTCATTGGAAGAATGTCACGTGGAGAACATGACGCGCACCATTGGAGCAGAATGAATTCAGGCATCTGCTGTGTCGGCGCAGTAGACGGTAATTGGCCTTACTGGTTGATTGTGAAGGTGTTTTATTCAAAGATTTTGATCCCATTCATTAGTTACATTCCTCAATTCTTCACAATGAGCCCCCTATAAGTAAATAGACCCAGTCCTATGACTTTCCCCGTAAAATATTCCATTTTCCACGGCCTCCCTGCTACGGTTCCGGACCATTAAACTGACACTGGGAACTGCCTCTGTGGAGTGAAATGTTTGACTCATCCGATAATGCATCGGTGACTGTAGCCAAAGCAGTGATACACAAAGCGAGTGTGTCCGGCTCCTGGACGACCCTACACTAGTTATCTGCGTACGAGGCAGCGTGGTGACAAGCAGGACGGGATCACACCAGGGACAAGTACTGCATCCCCGGCTGAGCGGCACTAAACTGCCCACAAGTGCTCCCTCCCTTCACTGAAGCCGCTAGTGCAGCATTTTATGTCTGCGTGCTTCCAATTCATCACCCAGAGTTAGTGCCTTTTTTCATTATTTTATTTTATAAAATACTCAAAATACTTCCATGGAGACATAAAACATTCTGGTCTCTATTAGGAGCCTTCACACATAACAGATTTGTTGTATAAATTTCTGCAACTAAAAATCAGTTTCCATTCATTTAATTGGGGTTAGCAAAAATCCATGTGGTCGCTGCCAGAACAACCTCATTCAGATCTGTGGCACTGATTCCGTCACAGAAATATCTGCCACAGAATCTACCACATGTAAAGGCAAACTTCTCAGCAGAAAATGCATGCTCTATGTGTGTTATGCATTGCAGCAATCTACCGCTCTCAGTTGTTTGACCGCCATAAGCATATTTCTAGTTAATCCATAGAAAGTTCTAGACAATATAAAAATCTCTATAGACCTTTCCTTTCATCCTCAATGCAACATATACTATATTGCTGTACTGTACATAGGAGGCAGTATTATAGTAGTTATATTCTTGTACATAGGAGCAGTATTATAGTAGCTATATTTTCCTTGGGGATTAGTAGTTACATTTTGTACCAGGGAGGCCCAAAGTATTATAGTAGTTATATCTTGTACATAGGCACAGTATTATAGTAGTTTATATTCTGTACATAGGCAGCAGTATTATAGTAGTTATATTCTTGTACACAGGAGCAGTATTATAGTAGTTATATTCTTGTATATAGGAGGCGTATTAATAGTAGTTTATATTCGTTGTACATAGGAGCAGTATTATAGTAGTTATATTCTTGTACATAGGAGCAGTATTATTATAGTAGTTATATTCTTGTACATAGGAGCAGTATTATAGTAGTTATATTCTTGTACATAGGAGCAGTATTATAGTAGTTATATTCTTGTACATAGGAGCAGTATTATAGTAGTTATATTCTTGTACATAGGAGCAGTATTATAGTAGTTATATTCTTGTACATAGGAGCAGTATTATAGTAGTTATATTCTTGTACATAGGAGCAGTATTATAGTAGTTATATTCTTGTACATAGGAGCAGTATTATAGTAGTTATATTCTTGTACATAGGAGCAGTATTATAGTAGTAGTTATATTCTTGTACATAGGAGCAGTATTATAGTAGTTATATTCTTGTACATAGGAGCAGTATTATAGTAGTTATATTCTTGTACATAGGAGCAGTATTATAGTAGTTATATTCTTGTACATAGGAGCAGTATTATAGTAGTTATATTCTTGTACATAGGAGCAGTATTATAGTAGTTATATTCTTGTACATAGGAGCAGTATTATAGTAGTTATATTCTTGTACATAGGAGCAGTATTATAGTAGTTATATTCTTGTACAAGGGAGCAGTATTATAGTAAGTAGTTATATTCTTGTACATAGGAGCAGTATTATAGTAGTTATATTCTTGTACATAGGAGCAGTATTATAGTAGTTATATTCTTGTACATAGGAGCAGTATTATAGTAGTTATATTCTTGTACATAGGAGCAGTATAGTATTATAGTAGTTATATTCTTGTACATAGGAGCAGTATTATAGTAGTTATATTCTTGTACATAGGAGCAGTATTATAGTAGTTATATTCTTGTACATAGGAAGCAGTATTATAGTAGTTATATTCTTGTACATAGGAGCAGTATTATAGTAGTTATATTCTTGTACATAGGAGCAGTATTATAGTAGTTTATATTCTTGTACATAGGAGCAGTATTATAGTAGTTTATATTCTTGTACATAGGAGCAGTATTATAGTAGTTATATTTTCTAGGAGCAGTATTATAGTAGTTATATTCTTGTACATAGGAGGCAGTATTATAGTAGTTATATTCTTGTACATAGGAGCAGTATTATAGTAGTTATATTCTTGTACATAGGAGCAGTATTATAGTAGTTATATTCTTGTACATAGGAGCAGTATTATCAGTAGGTTATATTCTTGTACATAGGAGCAGTATTATTAGTAGTTATATTCTTGTACATAGGAGCAGTATTATAGTAGTTATATTCTTGTACATAGGAGCAGTATTATAGTAGTTATATTCTTGTACATAGGAGCAGTATTATAGTAGTTATATTCTTGTACATAGGAGCAGTATTATAGTAGTTATATTCTTGTACATAGGAGCAGTATTATAGTAGTTATATTCTTGTACATAGGAGCAGTATTATAGTAGTTATATTCTTGTACATAGGAGCAGTATTATAGTAGTTATATTCTTGTACATAGGAGGCAAGTATTATAGTAGTTATATTCTTGTACATAGGAGCAGTATTATAGTAGTTATATTCTTGTACATAGGAGCAGTATTATAGTAGTTATATTCTTGTACATAGGAGCAGTATTATAGTAGTTATATTCTTGTACATAGGAGCAGTATTATATATAGTAGTTATATTCTTGTACATAGGAGCAGTATTATATAGTAGTTATATTCTTGTACATAGGAGCAGTATTATAGTAGTTATATTCTTGTACATAGGAGCAGTATTATAGTAGTTATATTCTTGTACATAGGAGGCAGTATTATAGTAGTTATATTCTTGTACATAGGAGCAGTATTATAGTAGTTATATTCTTGTACATAGGAGCAGTATTATAGTAGTTATATTCTTGTACATAGGAGCAGTATTATAGTAGTTATATTCTTGTACATAGGAGGCAGTATTATAGTAGTTATATTCTTGTACATAGGAGCAGTATTATAGTAGTTATATTCTTGTAGTTATAGGTACATAGGAGCAGTATTATAGTAGTTATATTCTTGTACATAGGAGCAGTATTATAGTAGTTATATTCTTGTACATAGGAGCAGTATTATAGTAGTTATATTCTTGTACATAGGAGCAGTATTATAGTAGTTATATTCTTGTACATAGGAGCAGTATTATAGTAGTTATATTCTTGTACATAGGAGCAGTATTATAGTAGTAGTTATATTCTTGTACATAGGAGCAGTATTATAGTAGTTATATTCTTGTACATAGGAGCAGTATTATAGTAGTTATATTCTTTGTACATAGGAGCAGTATTATAGTAGTTATATTCTTGTACATAGGAGCAGTATTATAGTAGTTATATTCTTGTACATAGGAGCAGTATTATAGTAGTTATATTCTTGTACATAGGAGCAGTATTATAGTAGTTATATTCTTGTACATAGGAGGCAGTATTATAGTAGTTATATTCTTGTACATAGGAGCAGTATTATAGTAGTTATATTCTTGTACATAGGAGCAGTATTATAGTAGTTTATATTCTTGTACATAGGAGCAGTATTATAGTAGTTATATTCTTGTACATAGGAGCAGTATTATAGTAGTTATATTCTTGTACATAGGAGCAGTATTATAGTAGTTATATTCTTCTTGTACATAGGAAGCAGTATTATAGTAGTTATATTCTTCTTGTACATAGGAGCAGTATTATAGTAGTTATATTCTTGTACATAGGCAGTATTATAGTAGTTATATTCTTGTACATAGGAGCAGTATTATAGTAGTTATATTCTTGTACATAGGAGCAGTATTATAGTAGTTATATTCTTGTACATAGGAGCAGTATTATAGTAGTTATATTCTTGTACATAGGAGCAGTATTATAGTAGTTATATTCTTGTACATAGGAGCAGTATTATAGTAGTTATATTCTTGTACATAGGAGCAGTATAGTATATAGTAGTTATATTCTTGTACATAGGAGCAGTATTTATAGTAGTTATATTCTTGTACATAGGAGCAGTATTATAGTAGTTATATTCTTGTACATAGGAGCAGTATTATAGTAGTTATATTCTTGTACATAGGAGCAGTATTATAGTAGTTATATTCTTGTACATAGGAGGCAGTATTATAGTAGTTATATTCTTGTACATAGGAGCAGTATTATAGTAGTTATATTCTTGTACATAGGAGCAGTATTATAGTAGTTATATTCTTGTACATAGGAGCAGTATTATAGTAGTTATATTTCTTGTACATAGGAGCAGTATTTATAGTAGTTATATTCTTGTACATAGGAGCAGTATTATAGTAGTTATATTCTTGTACATAGGAGGCAGTATTATAGTAGTTATATTCTTGTACATAGGAGCAGTATTATAGTAGTTATATTTCTTGTACATAGGAGCAGTATTATAGTAGTTATATTCTTGTACATAGGAGCAGTATTATAGTAGTTATATTCTTGTACATATAGGAGCAGTATTATAGTAGTTATATTCTTGTACATAGGAGGCAGTATTATAGTAGTTATATATTCTTGTACATAGGAGCAGTATTATAGTAGTTATATTCTTGTACATAGGAGCAGTATTATAGTAGTTATATTCTTGTACATAGGAGCAGTATTATAGTAGTTATATTCTTGTACATAGGAACAGTATTATAGTAGTTATATTCTTGTACATAGGAGCAGTATTATAGTATTTATACCTTTGTACAAAATGAGCAGTTTATATAGAAGTTTTATAGGAAAAATAGCTGAATGAGCTTGAAATATTACACACTTTTTGCTAAAGATAACCTTTCTGGTAAATTTTGCTGCCCTGGCTGTGATTTGAGTTTCATAGAAGGGCAGGGGCTGAAGTCTGTGATACATAGGTTTAAATCCTGACAGGACTTCTAAGCTTATATTACATGTGCAGATAATCCTTCAAATCATTGCTAACAGTTGTGTGATTATCTGCCGCTGATTACCCGGTGAATGAGCAAAAATGTGTTTGTTGGGAAATTGGAATCTTTCAGCAGGTTGTAACATTATCGTTTGCCGGCAGCAGATTGTGATTAGACAGCGTGATCTGCTGCCAACAAACAGTGATTCAGTATGGGGGTGAACGATGGTATTAGCGATCACTGCTCCCCATACTGTGGAGGAGATCGCTGCATGTAATAGCAGTAGTCTCCTCCGCTACCGATCAGACAATTGCCGGCAAGGAACGCTTCCTTCCCAACAATCGTCTGGAACATCTGCGAATCTAATATACGTCCTAGGAGGGAACAGTGTAAATCCTGCATACCCCAAACACACACAGTGATTGACGGCCTCCTGTGTACATACTGATACGGAATAATCAGACATCTCATTGTCTTTCTAGGAATCCTCTCCTAGAAATCGCTCTGTCATATCGTTATCTCAGGGCAACATTGATCACCTGACAGGTTCACTCTAAAGGGGTTTTCTGGATACACAAAAAAATAACCCCCGATTCCTCCAGTGTAACTGTGATCTACGACCCGCACCATTGTTTACATCCCGTTCAGGACTCACGGTCAGTGTCTGTAGCATCAGGTCTCTGCCTCTCCTTCCCCTCCCAGCTTGAACGTCACAGATCCAAGCCGAAGCTCCACTGGAAGAACCCCAACTTAAGACACAACATTATTGCTGACATCACATCTACAGGGCAGGGCCAGGAGAATATGCACTGGCCTCAGAGGTAAAGTCATTGATGATATTGTGTCAACAGAGCCTTATCACACTTCAGATATAGACGGGAACCAATAGAGTGAGAAATGTCACATGACTGCAACGAAGCGCAGGAAAATGGGGGCTTTACAGATAAATAGTCTCTGCTAATAAGTCATAGCCTGTGTTGTTTCCTGTCAATTGATGCTGACAATTGCAAAACCAGTATACCCCAGTAACTGCCTGAAAGGTTCAGACAGAGTCCATTGCTCATCAGGGGGTTCTAAATAGCATTGGGGAAAGCCATTCTCAGGGATATGTGCTGCCATTCGGCAAAGCAGGGGAAACATTTTGGAGCGCTCCATTCTGTTCAGTTACGTTTTGTCCCCATTGACAATGAATGGGGATAAAACTGAAGAGTTTTTTCCGGTATTGAGCCCATACGACGGCACTCAATACTGGAAAACTTGAACGCTAGTGTGACAGTAGCCTTAGAAGAGTTAATTAACAATCTTTGTCTTAAATGTCTTTTCTGTGAAACATAGGAAATAGAACTTTATTAATGATGTTTGTATTAATTGCCATTAGTTGTGGAATTGTGTTTTACGTTCTTACATCGGTATGTCTGGAGAGGTTTAATACACTGACATGGTTTAGCTTTCATCTACTGGAATCATTTCCTACTGACGGCTACGACTGCTCTGCTCAGAAGTATTGCATTGCACTTAATGTCTTCAAACTGTGTCTTTTTCCACAATCAAGAATTCTGTAATTGTGGAAAGTCCAGTAAAGGAATAAATAATCATTAACTTGGAAATAATCAATCAGCCACATTATTCCAATCAGTTTTAACTTCAAAGGCTTATTTTGGACATCCCAAGTCTGAGAAAAGCCGTATTATTATGTAGCAGCAGGTCTGGCACCCAGACATGAGGTCTGAATTCTGTCATGTCCCACGGAAAAGAAGGAAAAACATCAATTTGCAGAGTCTGCCACGCCACGGGATCTGGGTCCAGAGACAATACCGGAGAAGGGGAAATTCAGTGATATCATTTTCCGAGAAAGAGCTGGCCAAGATCTTGCCAGTTTTGAGACCACCCATGCGAGAGAGCTGCTGTTCCAGTATTAGGGGAACTCATTTGGATAAGTATCCTATTTGTGGGGTAACATTAGAATATATGCACGAGAGGTAATTTTTCTAGTTTCAGACCTGCTGTTTCCTTTCTCTCATACCGTACAGTATGTATCCCTGACTATATATCCTTGGTTTTCAGTCCATGAAAACCCCATGGAGTTTAGAAAATACATTGCGTGTAGATTTCACCGTGGGTATATCCATGAGGTCAGTTCAGTTAAGATCTCTCTTCGGATCTCATCCCATCAGTGCTGTAATTTGAGGACATCTTCAACGAATTGTATTTTCTGTCCATATTTTTCTTAAAGGGTCACTGTACTTTCACACAATTTCATTTAATAGAGAGTGGTGTAACTAGCATATTTCTAAATCACTTCATTTAAAAAAGTCCACTACCTGTTGTCAGGCAAGATCCGTCCCTGGAAACAGAGAATCAGATAGACTGCTGAGAGGAAGTGGGGGCGTTTCAGAACTAGCTGAGATCATGAGCGTGATGACATAACTGTTTCTACGCTCTATCTGAACATCATAGGAGCCTCCTACTTTTCTGTAAGTGTGATTTCCCTCCTTATCAGCTTTCTGAGTGCTCAAGAAGAAAACAAACATAGTGAGAAGTGAGGTCACTGCATGCAGTACTGACAGAAGGGAGACACTCCTTGCTTCTGAAAGAAATGCATCTTACTGTGCCGCTGAAAGAAGGGACATCGAAACATAACTGTTTCTTCACAGTCGTGATTTTGATAATTTAGGTACACTTTAAAACCTCTCAGAGCAGAATTTGATTACTAGACTGGTTATGGTTCCACTAGTCTGAACAACAGTCTTAATATAAAATAATGGCATTCCACTAGATTATGCCATTCCTTTATGATTGGTGAGGGTCATTCTGGCCTCTTTTAATCCACTGATCCTGACAGTGAGGCATTACACTGGTTAAATGCTGTATCGCCTTCTAACTTGTCCCTTCAGAACATGCCCCCAGCATTGAAGAGATCTGCCCACGGACCATTAACCTTTTCGGCACCACTTTACAGTTCTGTGATAGACTGGTTGTTTGGGCACCTGATGCAGAGCTGCATCCTCTTCATTATCAGGACTGTGGAAGGTCTTATAGGTTGTATCTATCATATTCTATCACCTTATAAGATGGAAATATCCTGGTATTTACTGATATTCCTGCTTGTGAAATTGACTGTACAAAGCTTTACTGATATACTCCTCTATGCCCGTATATATGTCTCTTGTCCAGTGCCCTGAGTTTTCATATATTGGGCTCATTTGTAACTTTTCATTCTGCCCAGTCTGTGACTGTGGCGAGAATCTAGGAATCAACCACTGAATCTGGAAACTTTCCTATAATGACGTGATGCTGTCTAATCAGTTTTATTACCAGTCACAACAGTAGAAAAAACACTGAAGAAGGCCGGAGTGAAGTCATGGCAGCCCCTTACCTGATAATGAATAGTCCAGGTCCGCAGGAGGAGCCAGGCGTCCAGCGATGAAGTCTGCAACAAAAGAAAAATCCTGTTAAATCCGAGTGAGAAATCCTGAGGTTTTCCCGCAGATCTTCTTGCATCCTAGCTAAATATAGATGTGGAGATTGGAGACAAGGAGCTGCCGAACCAGATCACTCAGCCTTTTGGCTCTGGATCATGAAATAAACTGCTCGTAAAATGATGTACAGTGCCGTGCCTTCAAAGGCAAACGCTGGAAAGTAAATAGATTTGAACTTTCAGCCTCACTTTGTAATCCCTCAGAGACCGAGGCCAACCGGCACACGTGAAGGCAGATTGACCCTCATTATGAGACTGTGCTGGATTGTGCTTAGGGCACAGCGTATCCGTGACTCATTATGATCAATCAATATATTCAGTGTACACCTCCACCGGCCGATGTTCATAGAAAAAACTTCATAGATTATTAAAGACACTCCCCAGTTATTTATTATAGACACGATCAGAGCTGAGAGACTTCTAGGTACAGAGGAGAAGCCACCAGTGTCCTCTTCTCCCCAGTTATTTATTATAGACACGATCAGAGCTGAGAGACTTCTAGGTACAGAGGAGAAGCCACCAGTGTCCTCTTTTCCCCAGTTATTTATTATAGACACAATCAGAGCTGAGAGACTTCTAGGTAACAGAGGAGAAGCCACCAGTGTCCTCTTCTCCCCAGTTATTTATTATAGACACGACCAGAGCTGAGAGACTTCTAGGTACAGAGGAGAAGCCACCAGTGTCCTCTTCTCCCCAGTTATTTATTATAGACACAATCAGAGCTGAGGACTTCTAGGTACAGAGGAGAAGCCACCAGTGTCCTCTTCTCCCCAGTTATTATTATAGACACAATCAGAGCTGAGAGACTTCTAGGTACAGAGGAGAAGCCACCAGTGTCCTCTTCTCCCTGATTATTATTATAGATACCACCAGAGCTGAGAGACTTCTAGGTACAGAGGAGAAGCCACCAGTGTCCTCTTCTCCCGGATTATTATTATAGACACGATCAGAGCTGAGAGACTTCTAGGTACAGAGTAGAAGCCACCAGTGTCCTCTTCTCCTGGATTATTATTATAGACACCATCAGAGCTGAGAGACTTCTAGGTACAGAGGAGAAGCCACCAGTGTCCTCTTCTCCTGGATTATTATTATAGACACCATCAGAGCTGAGAGACTTCTAGGTACAGAGGAGAAGCCACCAGTGTCCTCTTCTCCCTGGATTATTATTATAGACACGACAGAGCTGAGAGACTTCTAGGTACAGAGGAGAAGCCACCAGTGTCCTCTTCTCCTGGATTATTATTATAGACACCACCAGAGCTGAGAGACTTCTAGGTACAGAGGAGAAGCCACCAGTGTCCTCTTCTCCTGGATTATTATTATAGACACGACCAGAGCTGAGAAACTTCTAGGTACAGAGTAGAAGCCACCAGTGTCCTCTTCTCCTGGATTATTATTATAGACACCATCAGAGCTGAGAGACTTCTAGGTACAGAGGAGAAGCCACCAGTGTCCTCTTCTCCCGGATTATTATTATAGACACGACCAGAGCTGAGAGACTTCTAGCACAGAGGAGAAGCCACCAGTGTCCTCTTCTCCTGGATTATTATTATAGACACGACCAGAAGCTGAGAGACTTCTAGGTACAGAGGAGAAGCCACCAGTGTCCTCTTCTCCTGGATTATTATTATAGACACCACCAGAGCTGAGAGATTCTAGGTACAGAGGAGAAGTCACCAGTGTCCTCTTCTCCCTGGAATTTATTATAGACACGACCAGAGCTGAGAGACTTCTAGGTACAGAGGAGAAGCCACCAGTGTCCTCTTCTCCCCAGTTATTTATTATAGACACGATCAGAGCTGAGAGACTTCTAGGTACAGAGAGAAGCCACCAGTGTCCTCTTCTCCCCGGATTATTATTATAGACACGACCAGAGCTGAGAGACTTCTAGGTACAGAGGAGAAGCCACCAGTGTCCTCTTCTCCCGGATTATTATTATAGACACGATCAGAGCTGAGAGACTTCTAGGTACAGAGGAGAAGCCACCAGTGTCCTCTTCTCCCCAGTTATTTATTATAGACACCATCAGAGCTGAGAGACTTCTAGGTACAGAGGAGAAGTCACCAGTGTCCTCTTCTCCTGGATTATTATTATAGACACCATCAGAGCTGAGAGACTTCTAGGTACAGAGGAGAAGTCACCATGGTCCTCTACTCCTGGATTATTATTATAGACACGACCAGAGCTGAGAGACTTCTAGGTACAGAGGAGAAGCCACCAGTGTCCTCTTCTCCCCAGTTATTTATTATAGACACGACCAGAGCTGAGAGACTTCTAGGTACAGAGGAGAAGTCACCAGTGTCCTCTTCTCCCTGGATTATTATTATAGACACGACCAGAGCTGAGAGACTTCTAGGTACAGAGGAGAAGCCACCAGTGTCCTCTTCTCCCGGATTTTTATTATAGACACGACCAGAGCTGAGAGACTTCTAGGTACAGAGGAGAAGTCACCAGTGTCCTCTTCTCCCTGGATTATTATTATAGACACGACCAGAGCTGAGAGACTTCTAGGTACAGAGGAGAAGCCACCAGTGTCCTTTTCTCCCCGGATTATTATTATAGACACCATCAGAGCTGAGAGACTTCTAGGTACAGAGGAGAAGCCACCAGTGTCCTCTTCTCCCAGATTATTATTATAGACACGACCAGAGCTGAGAGACTTCTAGGTACAGAGGAGAAGCCACCAGTGTCCTCTTCTCCTGGATTATTATTATAGACACGACCAGAGCTGAGAGACTTCTAGGTACAGAGGAGAAGCCACCAGTGTCCTCTTCTCCCCGGATTATTATTATAGACACGACCAGAGCTGAGAGACTTCTAGGTACAGAGGAGAAGCCACCAGTGTCCTCTTCTCCTGGATTATATTATAGACACGACCAGAGCTGAGAGACTTCTAGGTACAGAGGAGAAGTCACCAGTGTCCTCTTCTCCTGGATTATTATTATAGACACGACCAGAGCTGAGAGACTTCTAGGTACAGAGGAGAAGCCACCAGTGTCCTTTTCTCCCCGGATTATTATTATAGACACCACCAGAGCTGAGAGACTTCTAGGTACAGAGGAGAAGTCACCAGTGTCCTCTTCTCCCTGGATTATTATTATAGACACCACCAGAGCTGAGAGACTTCTAGGTACAGAGAAGTCACCAGTGTCCTCTTCTCCTGGATTATTATTATAGACACCACCAGAACTGAGAGACTTCTAGGTACAGAGGAGAAGCCACCAGTGTCCTCTTCTCCTGGATTATTATTATAGACACGACCAGAGCTGAGAGACTTCTAGGTACAGAGGAGAAGCCACCAGTGTCCTCTTCTCCTGGATTATTATTATAGACACCACCAGAGCTGAGAAACTTCTAGGTACAGAGGAGAAGTCACCAGTGTCCTCTTCTCCTGGATTATTATTATAGACACGACCAGAGCTGAGAGACTTCTAGGTACAGAGGAGAAGCCACCAGTGTCCTCTTCTCCTGGATTATTATTATAGACACCACCAGAACTGAGAGACTTCTAGGTACAGAGGAGAAGTCACCAGTGTCCTCTTCTCCTGGATTATTATTATAGACACCACCAGAGCTGAGAGACTTCTAGGTACAGAGGAGAAGTCACCAGTGTCCTCTTCTCCTGGATTATTATTATAGACACCACCAGAGCTGAGAGACTTCTAGGTACAGAGGAGAAGCCACCAGTGTCCTTTTCTCCCCGGATTATTATTATAGACACCACCAGAGCTGAGAGACTTCTAGGTACAGAGGAGAAGCCACCAGTGTCCTCTTCTCCTGGATTATTATTATAGACACCACCAGAACTGAGAGACTTCTAGGTACAGAGGAGAAGTCACCAGTGTCCTCTTCTCCTGGATTATTATTATAGACACGACCAGAGCTGAGAGACTTCTAGGTACAGAGGAGAAGTCACCAGTGTCCTCTTCTCCTGGATTATTATTATAGACACCACCAGAGCTGAGAGACTTCTAGGTACAGAGGAGAAGCCACCAGTGTCCTCTTCTCCCTGATTATTATTATAGATACCACCAGAACTGAGAGACTTCTAGGTACAGAGGAGAAGTCACCAGTGTCCTCTTCTCCCGGATTATTATTATAGACACGACCAGAGCTGAGAGACTTCTAGGTACAGAGGAGAAGTCACCAGTGTCCTCTTCTCCCGGATTATTATTATAGACACGACCAGAGCTGAGAGACTTCTAGGTACAGAGGAGAAGTCACCAGTGTCCTCTTCTCCTGGATTATTATTATAGACACCACCAGAACTGAGAGACTTCTAGGTACAGAGGAGAAGCCACCAGTGTCCTCTTCTCCTGGATTATTATTATAGACACGACCAGAGCTGAGAGACTTCTAGGTACAGAGGAGAAGCCACCAGTGTCCTCTTCTCCTGGATTATTATTATAGACACGACCAGAGCTGAGAGACTTCTAGGTACAGAGGAGAAGTCACCAGTGTCCTCTTCTCCTGGATTATTATTATAGACACGACCAGAGCTGAGAGACTTCTAGGTACAGAGGAGAAGCCACCAGTGTCCTCTACTCCTGGATTATTATTATAGACACGACCAGAGCTGAGAGACTTCTAGGTACAGAGGAGAAGCCACCAGTGTCCTCTTCTCCCCTGCAGGGACCCCCATATTCAACCACCTGGTAGCATCTTCCTGCTGTGTGAGCAGGTCATATTTGAATGTCTCCCTACGGTGGGCCCCCAAAATACATTTTACTGGTGGGCCCTAGGCATCCAGCCCGACACTGAATGAAACCAAAACAATCTGTAGTCGTTGCATTATGATAAATCCAGGAGAGTGGAGTCAGATTCATCCTGCTGTGCATAATGTAGTGATCGTGGTACCAACATTAAACCCAAACCTGAAAAAAGATGCTCAAGATGTAATGAAGTCCATACTTTCCAGGACAATCACAATTTTAGGAACCTGTGGTGGGACCATTGTTCCCACATGGAAATCTCCTGTAGGTGGTAAATCTGCTGAACTTTATTTCTACATTCAGGAATGGTAGGGGGAGCTGCATCCAACCAGTGAGATCATCAATTAAGCTGCCATTATAAGATAAGAGGGGCAGGGCCTTACAAGAAGGTTATAGGGGTTATCCAATTTTAAAATTGTCCCCTTCAGTGCCCAGGCCTCTCCTACAGTGACCATCCCTCTTGCATCATGTGTAACGTCACCTGCGATGGTAGGGAGCCTGGTCACAGTCGCGGTCTGCTATTGGCTGTACTTCTCGTCACTGGATGTTTTGATTCACGGACGGAGAGATTCGGAGGGAAGCGGGTGCCAGGGTAAGTATGATCTGTAGGAGGTGCCTGGGCATTGAGGGGGGCATTTTTAGAATTGGATAATCCCTTTAAGCAAGACTGACTCCGGAGAAAGAGCAATCGCAGGGGAACAAATAAAATGAATCTTATTCTCTACATCTTTCCAGTAAGTTTGAAGGACTGGGCATGACCATCAGGTATGAAACAACGGCCCAGGACGTCCACCACACCTCCAACATACATTAGTGACTGAGGGTGTCTTTTTAGAAGCAATGTCAGGTGACCTATACCAATGAGTATCTGTTCCTGAGTGCGTACACACTGCGAAGGACCATGCGTTCTACGTAATAGTAACTGGGATAGTTTCTAGCAGAGGCCAAATCCCAGTGGGAACGGATAAAAATTCGGGAGCGTACAACTAGGGATAAAGGAAGAAGGCATCACTGGGGAGGATGAATCACCATGTATATTAAGCCAGTGGAGAAGGAACCTCAAAAACGGATAATTCCCCGCCCCGGGCGCCACAATAAGCCAATCTCAGATACTGACAACTGGGATCTCATGATCTGTAAGCTCCGAGACAGACATGCAGTACTGCAGCATCATTGTATAAGTCATTTGTATTACTAATTATTCATACCTGTCTACCAGAGTAAAGTACTCGGTCTGCCAAGTGGTGATGAGCGGAAACTGGCGTCCAGACGGCTAATAATGAGCGCACAGTTATAGGCACAGCATGTTCTTCAGTAGAGGTGATAGAGTTACTGCCCCTCACCGGGGAGTTCTGCAGAGAGATTGTCTAATAACCATATCTGTATCCTGCTATATATGCTGTGCCTCATCCTCTATATCAGCCTTCACCGCACAACGTAGCATCGCAATTCCTTGCTGCCTGCAGCATTAACTTCACCCGAGTCGGAAGATTAGTTTCCAGCGGATTATCCGGCCTCTTTACATTTCTGCTACCTTTTTCCTCGTTTCCACTTGTGATGAATGAGTGTGTTTTTTATACTGAGGATTCTGGCCAGGATCACGTTCATGATTAAGCTTTCCTGGTAGCAGCACTTAGCCGGTGTATAGCAAACAGAAGCATTCCTATGAGTAATGATGGAGGACAGGTGTGTGCAGATAGCTGCGCTGCAGTGCAGTACTAGGCGGGTGCTCACCGTGCACCTCTCCATTATAATCAGATCATCTTCCAGGAACAATTCCCTGTGGCTTGTCTTTGTTAGCACTTGGCCAGGATGAATATTTCAGGGCAGTGCATGACACACATGATTTGTTGTACCCAAGGACCATGGAAAGAGGCTATGCTCTAAACATGGCCCCCAGTAAACTAAGGTTACAGGGTGGGGAGCGCCTTCACTGATAAACTCATTTCACTTCTGTAGAATGTGAGTGAACTTTTCTGATGATGCCTCCTGTAGATATGAATAACCCATAGGTTGTGTCAGTGCTTTCCTGTAAATTATCAGCCGCCCGGAATCGGATCTCTGTGTATTAAGTGATGGACTCCTGGCCTCCTGCTGCACCGTGTCTTCTGTGATCTCGGATGGTGTGCAGAACATCTGATGGACACCGATTACATGCTGCCGTATATCTTCTAGTTCATTAATGCTTCAATCAAAGTGAATTCCGACGGTTGTGAGCAGTTATCGGGATAGTGTGTGGGTACGGACTCAGCCACGTGTTCTCGAGGGGAACAGCAGGCTCCTTCAGCCTCAGCTAATACTTTGTCAGGCATCACTTGAAGGAAACGATATATTTTAAGGACCTCACATGTGGCCCTTATTCTCTCCCGGGGGCCACACATTATTAGTAATTGCAGAATACATTAGAAAGTGGTTGGTTCCAGGACTACCATTAATAATGATATGAATGATAACTGGGCAAATAATCATCCTCTGCCACGGATTATGGATGTTATCCCCTCCTTAAAGCTCACCTGTCACCAGACTATGCTGCCCATCCTGGGCCCCCTCCCTCCACTCGCCTCCGACCATCCCCCCTTCACATTCCGCCCTATGGTTGTTTTCTTCTAGTAGATATTAAAGAAAACTATACTACATATATATTATAACACCCCAGCCCCACACAGTATATAGTATAACACCTCCAGCCCCACACAGTATATAGTATAACACCCCCAGCCCCACACAGTATATAGTATAACACCCCCAGCCCCACACAGTATATAGTATAACACCCCCAGCCCCACACAGTATATAGTATAACACTCCCATCCCCACACGGTATATAGTATAACACCCCCATCCCCACACAGGTATATAGTATAACACCCCAGCCCCACACAGTATATAGGTATATACACTCCCATCCCCACACGGTATATAGTATAACACCCCATCCCACACGTATAATAGTATAACACCCCCAGCCCCACACAGTATATAGTATAAACACTCCATCCCACACAGTATATAAGTATAACACCCCCAGCCCCACACAGTATATAGTATAACACTCCATCCCCACACATATATAGTATAACACCCCCAATCCCCACACAGTATATAGTATAACACCCCCATCCCCACACAGTATAATAGTAAACACCCCAGCCCACACACAGTATATAGTATACACCAACATGTCCATCCCCACACAGTATATAGTATAACACCCCCAGCCCCACACAGTAATAGTATAACACTCCTAGCCCCACACAGTATATAGTATAACACTCCATCCCCACACAGTATATAGTATAACACCCCCAGCCCCACACAGGTATAACACCCCCATCCCCACACAGTATAGTATAACACCCCCGGCCCCACACAGTATATAGTTATAACACCCCATCCCCACACAGTATATAGTATAACACCCCGCGCCCCACACAGTATATAGTATAACACCCCCATCCCCACACAGTATATAGTATAACACCCCCAGCCCACACAGTATATAGTATAACACTCCTAGCCCACACAGTATATAGTATAACACTCCCAGCCCCACACAGTATATAGTATAACACTTCTATCCCCACACAGTATATAGTATAACATCCCCAGCCCCACACAGTATATAGTATAACACCCCCATCCCACACAGTATATAGTATAACACCCCATCCCCACACAGTATATAGTATAACACCCCCAGCCCCACACAGTATATAGTATAACACTCCCATCCCCACACAGTATATAGTATAACACACCCAGCCCCACACAGATATAGTATAACACCTCTATCCCCACACAGTATATAGTATAACATCCCCAGCCCCACACAGTTATAGTATAACTCCCCGTCCCACACAGTGTATAGTATAACACCCCCGGCCCCACACAGTATATAGTATAACACCCCGGCCCCAGAGCCCACACAGTATATAGTATAACACTCCATCCCACACAGTATATAGTATAACACCCCCCGGACCCCCGGCCCCACACAGTATAATAGTATAACACTCCCATCCCCCCCACACAGTATATAGTATAAACACTCCAGCCCCACACAGTATATAGTATAACACCTCCAAGCCCCACACAAGTACTATAGTATAACACCCCAGCCCCACACAGTATATAGTAAACACCCCGGCCCACACAGTATATTAGTATAACACCCCCGGCCCCACACAGTATATAGTATAACACCTCCGGGCCCCACACAGTATATAGTATAACACCTCCAGCCCCACAACAGTATATAGTATACACCTCCAGCCCCACACAGTATATTAGTATAACACCTCCAGCCCCACACAGTATATAGTATAACACCTCCAGCCCCACACAGTATATAGTATAACACCTCCAGCCCCACATCAGCATATAGTATAACACCTCCACCCCCACATAGCATATAGTATAAACACCTCCACCCCACATAGTATATAGGTATAACACCTCCACCCCCACATAGTATATAGTATAACACCTCCACCCCCACATAGTATATAGTATAACACCTCCACCCCCACATAGTATATAGTATAACACCCATATCCCCACGAAGTATATAGTATAACACCCCCATCCACTGTACACCCAGCATGCAAAGACGGTATAGACAGGCAGTTTCTGAATAAGGAGAGTGCAGTGAGAAACAGTATCTATTAGAATACACTGGAGACTGTGTATACAGTGTATTACACAGATAACAGATAATATAGACAGGTAGTTTGAGTTTTAGACAGAAAGTTTTATAACCACTGCTAATCTATGTAGGGACTCGCAGACTATATCAGTGCTCCCCTGATCCCATAGATAGGGCAGAAACCATATCAGCGAGCCTACACCACACTTCTTCCTCTAATAGCTTGGTTGTTTTGTCATTAAGTTTCTCTTCTATTAAGACCCTTTTACATGAGCCGATTATCGTTCAAATAATCGTTCAAACGTTTGGATTTGCACGATTATTGTTGTGTATAAACACGGGTAACGATTTAACGACGAACGAGATTTCGTTCGCATCTCGTTGATCGCATCTTTTGTCCTGCCAATAAATTAATCGTTCATCGTTCGAAAATCTTCCAGTTTAAACGAAAATCGTTTAGTCGTTGGCAGATGGTAATGGTAATGCTTATGGCAAGGAGCAAGGAACGATCGTAATAACGATTATAAAACGACCGAAAGTACGAAGATTGTGAACGACTTCTCTTTCAGTGTAAACGGTATTTACATTGCATCGTTCGATCGTTCATCTACGATCGCTAATACGATTTATCTTTCCGTGTAAAAGGACCTTAAGTCACAGAACATTGCTGTTTGTTAGGATGCTGAAATCCAACTTTTCACTACTGATATTGATTTGTTGTTTCCTATCAATCTTTACTAAACCCATACCCGTACAGTATACGTCTAGCTCCTCACCTTTAACCATGGGCATGTCACAAGCCTTCATATCGCTCATCTTTCCAAAGTGCAGAGTACAGATGAGCCTCACACATGGAGGACCACAGAGCCACCCTTGTTAGACAAATTGATTCCAAAGAATACAATTAGCAGAGAGAGGCACATATGTCATGAGCTGTGGTGAAAGGGAAATAAAATCGGAAGTAGGGCTTGTTTGTTGATGAGGTTTTCCATTTGGAGCCACCCCCCTTGGGTGCGGCATATCATACATTACTTGCATTTTAAGCTCTTTCTAAATGTTATACCCAAAATAAAAGAACATTTCAGCGTGAAGTAACCAAATCGATTGAAGAATTCTTCAGAACCCTAACCCTAAAAACACACTTTTTAGTGCAAACCTTTCTTGGCTTTGAAACCTAAAAACGTGAAAAAGATAAATGTAGAGCTAAATGGTAATTAAACTGAGCAATTAAGTTGTATAAAACTGCATCAAAATGGAGACCTGAAGGTATTAATATTTTCATTTGGCTAACCTGCATATGGCTAGCACAATTTAAGGTGGTCTACAGATCCCACCCAGTATAACGGGGGGTGCATCAATGGAAAGGCCAGTTCACACAGGACGAATGAGCAAGCAGTTATCGGGAGCAAACAGTTTGTACCCAGTAATTACCTGCTCATCACAGGAGGTGAGAACTACATTTTCATGCTGCAATCACCCCTGCTGTATGTGGACAAGCAGTCACTAATGCAATCATTCATCCCAATACAGATCCATTGTTTCTGAGCACCAAATAGCTGTCCAGAAAGAGCGGTTTTTTAGCCCGATGAATGGCTTTGCTCATTCATCAGTTGATCGGCAAATTTACTCAAAGCGACTTAAATGTCTAAAGAAATCAAGGACTCTTAGGTTTTATCACCATCCTTTGTGTCCTGAGAGGTAAGCCCCACAGGAAGCCCCTGGCAGCTGCTTATCTCCACAATAACTTACATCTTTAGAGATTATAATTGTGCGAAGATCAATAATTAGGCTACTTTCACACTAGCGTTTTATAATTCCGGTATTGAGTTCCGTCATAGGGGCTCAATACCGGAATAAAACGCTTCCGTTTTGTCCCCATTCATTGTCAATGGGGACAAAACTGAACTGAAGACAACGGAGGCTCCTGAAAGCATTCTGTTCTGTCTTCAGACCGGAGAGCAAACCGCAGCATGCTGTCCAGGCATCCGCACCAAGACGGATCCGGAATGACCCCCAATGAAAGTCAATGGGGACGGATCCGTTTGGTCCAAGATGGACAAATGGCCCCTCAATTTTCAGGGTTAGGGTTCCACAAAGTTAAGAACTATTTGAAAGGCAAATGTCAGCTGTAATAGTGTTTAGTAGTGCGAAAAAGAAATCTATCACACCCAGATGTTTCCACTCATGACACAACATTAAAAAACTTTCCAATTGTCCTGCATCCCTGTAACAGCGCTGATAGGAGCCATGAGCAATGATCTGTCTGCAGAAGAGAGGATGAGACGCACCTTAGTGATCAGTCGGCGCTGGTAGACTTTCTGTACCATCCTTCTTCTTTTACTGTGTCTCCCCTCCTCTGATGCAGCCACCATTACCACCCAGGCAGAACCTGCTTCATCACTGAACACTCTTGTTTTCCATTGGCTTCATCACAGTTTGCAGGGCACATAGAGAGCACCCCCTACCATCATGCTTAATGCCGAGCCGCACCAGGTGTCACAGCGTGGGGCACTATTAGCTATCATGGATTTTCCTGTCTGATCTCCTATATCTCTGCTGCTGGTAGTGAAGCTGAATTCCAGATTGACTGGTCAGCAGAGGAGTGCCGCTCTACAAGTCACCAGCACAGCAGACTGTGTTTACATGTGGCCTATGGTTATACAGTATTATAAGTGTCACTGGGCTTTCCCAGCACTTGTGCAGTTTTATGGGGTTCAGCAGATCCCACCCAGTATGAGAGGACATGCCATCAATATAACCTCTGCAAGTAGTGCCAGAAAAGAAATCAAGGACCTGGTGTTTGGGTTTTATTCCCACTCTCTCAGTCGAAAGAGAAATCCACCGCAGAGGTGTCTCCACGTTAGCAGGCCCTGCATTTCTATACCTTTAGGATTTTTATACATTGGATTTGTGGAACTTGTGTTTGTCCTGCTCTATGATGCTGTGTGACACCATTCAGCCCATGGTTGTAATCAGGGCCACAGCAACAGTGCCAACGTATGCAGTATCAATACAGGCAGAAGGGATTCATCTCACTCCCTGATCTTCTGCTATGGCTGTCTGTGAATTAGTGTATAGTCCTCCAGGGACCGCAGAGGAAATATTGCCTCTTAACCACTTGTAGGAATATAGGTCTCTGATTGGATCTATATGTCAATCAGTATTAACCAGCACAGCAGATAGCAGTGTATCCGGACTCCTATGGCCTTAACCCTGTCAGCGCTTCTTACTCATTACCAACTAAAAGAAAGATTGTTCTTGTCTGTCTAAAGCAAGTTTGTTTGGCAGCCAAAATTAACATCGCCTTAAATCTGGCTAATTTATTTATGCTAAGGGACTGCAGAAAATTCCATTAGGCCTAAATGTCAGTATAAAGAAACCTGCCAGCAAACCTTACTACTGTTCTGTATAAATATTAATCACCATCCCAACAGTCTTCTCTTCATAGTCTGCAGATTAGATTTCCGCAGAAACTCTACTACCACTGCTGCATATTTTCCTGTAAGTACCACTATGTTGTTAGGACAGTTCTAATTCCTGTCTGTACATCTCAGCAGCTCATTAGCAGAATACAGGCTGCCATAAAAAGTGTCACTGTATTGCTGTATTAGGAAATATGAGTTCTCTATGTGCCTGCAGTCGTGTGGTTGCCTCAGTCAGCTGCAGTCCACAATATAGCATCTGTAGAAAGGCACCACACAGTTTACAGCTTCTGATTGCACCACAGTTGACACACACAAAAGTTGTGCAACTTTTCTGTATTATAGTCTTAACCTGTAACTTTGACGTGACTGAGGAAAGTCTCCATGTAGCATTAGGATATAACTTTATTATATAGTTCTTTATGGATGCCCTGTCACCAGAATCAACCCAATTAAACCAGGCATAATGTCTGGTAGGGCTCATCATGCTGATGAAAACCATACCTTTCTTTTGTCTATATGCCAAATAGCTTCAGAGATGTCTGCATTTTATTCATATGCAAATGAGAAGGTCAGACGTTGGAGCACCAGGAGGCAGGGCTGAATCCTTGAAGCACTGCTTTATATCAATCCCTGTGCTCTGCACTCTCCTCTTTATAATCATATATTGTGTCTGTGAATAAAGCAATGATATGTAGATGAGCTTTCTGAGCAGATCTCAGTGTGGTGCAGCTATAGTACATGGAGTATATGATATGTACCTGGTAGGTCACAGCTCTGCTCTCAGCATGTCTCGTCCTGCCAATCAAGGGGAGGGGGCGTGTGCACAGGGGGTGTTACAAAGCAGTGCTCCAAGGATTCAGCCCGGCCTCCTGGTCCTCAAATCTGCTAATTTGGTAATGAATAAAACCGCTACATATTTACCTATTTAGAAAGGTATTGTTTTAATCAGCTTGAGGAGCCCTACTGGTTTAATAGGGTTGATCCTGGTGTGAGAGCCCTTTTAATCATGAAAGTGTCTCTATACCTGAGGCTGACACTGATGATATGACACTTGCTTTTTTGGACCTTCAGTTGTGAACGGTTCTTGACAGATCGTTGATGATCAGTGCTTCTCAATACAGGAACGTTGAGAACATATGGGGCATGTACCTTGGTCTTTAGACAGTTATCACCCTTCACTGGTGCCCGATAGTACAGTCTACAAGCCCCTTGATGCACCGCGCTGTGATTCAGTCCATTGTCCCCTGAGTATCCTGCGGCTTCAGATTCAACAAGTGTGGTCCATCCTGTACCCTTGATTCTAAGCTCACCTTCTAGCTTGACATCTGTATCTACTGTCCTGTGTATCCTCTGTTTATTCTACTTCCAGATATAAAGCGTGTGAAATCTCTCTGGAGCTGCAGGAAAAGTAAATATTTTACGAAGCATATCCGTGCACATCTTCTCAGCGTTATCTTATTTAGTTGAGTCGGTTGTGGTCTGTGCAGTGAAGCTAAACAGAATAACATTGAGATTCTGGCGGGTGATGGATGGATTTTTCTCTGAGTATCGGTGCAGCTGTCCTGCAATAAACACTCAGACGTTAGAAAGCAATGTCCCATGTCATCTCAAGATTGACCAGCAGAGGGCACTGCAGCCAGCACC
This sequence comes from Rhinella marina, assembly GCA_900303285.1. Lineage (NCBI taxonomy): Eukaryota > Metazoa > Chordata > Amphibia > Anura > Bufonidae > Rhinella > Rhinella marina. Next base: position 492,335 of record ONZH01007226.1, on the reverse strand, counting down.
CACGTCGGGTCTGACAGCTCCGTGTACAACTAACCATGTGGACCCGAGCGTGGTCATAGAACATCAGAAAGTGCCTGAAACTGGGAAATTAGTTGATTGGCCCCTTTTAGCACCTCTTCAGGGAAGCAGACACATCTCAGAAGGAAACCTCAGCACTTCTCTATTCTTATTGTTTGGACAACTTGGCCTTTTAATGCATTTGCTGAAGTCGCCTGTCTGCAGTATAGGAGCCGGGCCATCAATAGAAACGCTTACACGTAGGGAACGTAAATGATCTGCTGCTATTACAATCTGCTAGGAAAAAACAACTACTTTACTACCTCGATTTTCTAGAAGACCTCTGAGAACGTCCAGACCCAACCAGTGGCCTCATTATTCGTATTCATTATTGAGGTGCCATCCTGCCCTCCCATAATTAAACTAACTATTCAGAAGCCACCCACAGCAGTCAGGACTACAACCCCCAGCATAGACTGCCCTTTTTAATTCTACTTACAGCTAAGACTAATAATGTACTAGTCTCCTATATTGTCATAAAGATGGAATTCTCCCCAGTCCTTCACAGCTGATTTTTCATCTTTAGATGAATCTCCCGTCTCGAGCAGGGAGAGCGTTAACAAATATTTCCTGCAAGACGATTTTTGGAGCCGTCTCCTTTCCCCGCCCTCTAATTCATTCTGTGCCAAAGATTACAAATCAGAGACACAGCCATACTTTTTATCAGGCCAGCATCAATCTCAACTAAAAGCAGAATTCCTGGACATGCGGCCTGCCATTGAGCAGCCGAAGTCACTTTATCCTGACGACTGCGTTCACATGGCAGCACCTCAATATTTAACCCCATAGTGGCTGGTGAAAGTCCAGGCAGCAGAGTTCAGATTAACAGCCCCTCGAGCATTTGGCTGTCTACTTATGTCATTCAGGAGCCTCAGAGAGGGGAAATTTTGTTCTTGGCAGGGTTTGCTGCGGTTCCTGATGAGTTTAAACAGCCACGTAAAGTCAGGGCCTGTGGTCGGGTGCCATATCGACAATTATACGTATCTTTCTCTGAACTTCCCTGAACAAATTCATTTCCTCTTATCAATCCAAGCATTATGTCATGGGGTGGTCTGCAGCCGCTTATCATGAAATTATCTTTTAATTGCTTACTATTTAAATTGACTTGATTTCCTTGGCTTTTCCATTGGCTAAGGTTTATAAGATGTGCGGTTAATTTAGTGCCTTAAGGTGGCCATACACATTAGTCTTAAGCTGATCAAAACGAACGTTCCTCGGTTAAAATTTAACAACGATCATTTTAGATGACCAATGACAGAGCAATATTGATTGAAAAGAAGTCGGACATGTTTGATACTTTCGTCTGATAGTCGGACAGAAACTCTTCAAAAAAAGATGATTTGTGAACGTAAGATCTTTCACCATCTCCTGGTTTCGTGGTTGTGTACGGTCAGTGTAAGCAACTAGACTAAAATGCATATAGCCGTGTCTGTGAATGGAGGGGTGAACAGATGTCTATCTAATGTGGATGGCCACCGTTAGTATCTCTGTTAGGACAAATGTTTGTAGAAGATCTGGAGGAAGATTGACAAGATAGCTCATAAAAGTAATGGCTCCTGCTCCCTGCAAACATTGAGCCCTTACAATGCAAGGGTGCCCATACACGGTGCCACTGAGCCAGTCCGTGTCCGTTACAGATAGCAAATACAGACACAGCCCAGCAGTAACTGGTAATCTGTGGATGACCTGGCCGGATTGCACTGTGTACGGGCGCTCAAGAGTTCTTTGATTTCCTTTCTGCTTCCCATTTGTTTCAAGGATGCAGCTTTTGTTGTGGCTGTCCGCTCCAAAATTACACTATTAAACTCACCCTGTGAATGGACCCTAAGAAACCCTAATAAAAGATGCTCCAGAATTTTTACATTATGGGGAATACAACTATCTTCTAGAAGAAATTCTGTCAATTACATTATTCTCACAAAGTCCAACTGCAGAAATCAGAAGATGCCTGATCTGTCTTTAAATTGGGAACACCTGTTACTGGTCCTTATGGTGTTAGACTCTTCTTCCTATCTTTGTTGTGTTTCTGTTAAGCTTAGGTAGGGTACTGATTGTTCTTAAAGACACTAGCCCTGTATGGAGGCTCACTGGAAGTCATTTTTCCATAGAGCATAGCCAAAAAGTACCATGGAGGCTTTTTGGCAATTCTCCATGGGAAAATGATATACAAAGAGGTATTTCCCAAGAAAAGAGATCCATCTCGCTAGCGCCACCTTGTGGAAGTGGCTCCCTTTGAGTCAAAATCTGACAAGCCTTGGGATATGAAAAAGGAAAATTGCATCCAGCCAGAATCCTATGCTGTACTGATGAAGGGCAGGCACCCAAAACAGCTTCTATGGATATCTGGCTTGACTATTTTCCCTTATGCCCTAGGATTGTAAAAAAGTTGGATTGTGACACCTAAGGACCACTTCCACAAGGTGGCGTTAGCGAAATGGTTGTCTGTTGCTTTTAATGTCTGACTTTCATGCAAATTTTCCTTAAAGGGGTTGCCTCACTAAAGCAAAATTGCATTTATCATCTAGAGAAAGTTAATACAAGGCACTTCCTAATGGATTGGTATTATCCATATTTCCCCCTTTTGTTGGCTGTGTTCATTTTTCCATCACATTATACACTGCTTGTTTCCGTGGTTACGACCACCCTGCACTCCATCAGTGGTGGTCATGCTTGAATACTCTAGGAAAAAGCTCTGGCCTATGTGTGCTTCCACCACCCTGAACACCAGAGAGGTGCCTTTTCCTATAGTGTAGAAGCACCACCACCACTGATGGATTGCGGGTGGTTGTAACCTCTGGAAACGAGGAGTGTATAATGTGATGAAAAAATAAATGAAGCCAGCAAAGGAAGCAACATGGAGAATGACAATACATTAGGAAGTGGCTTGTATTAACTTCTTCTACATGATAAAGGCCATTTTCTGCAGTGAGACATTAGAATTACATTAGTTTGGAAACAACATTGCGATAAATGAGAATTTGTGTAATCACACGTGTTTATGTGGAAGCAAATACACGTGTATTATTATATACTCTGTAACTTATCCAAATAGGAAGTGAAGGTTTCTCCTCAAATGTGACGGAAAATGGCCTCATTGGTGATTTATGAGCTCTGACATCCAGTTCTGTGCTTTTTCTTTGGTTTTAAATCGCAAATCATACAAACGGGGCTCTGTAAATCTTCCCTGAAGGATCCCTGTGTTTTTACATTCCTCTAGCTCATCAATCTAAATTTATTAGACCTCATTTATCATCGTCTTCTGGCCAGATAGATGTGCTGATAAAATGATTGCTTAAAAAGACGTTTATGGGTTTTCTAAATGTAAGCATCATGTGGCTAGAAGGTAACACGTAGTGCACCAGCAGAGCTCTGCTTCATTACCGATGCATAAGAGCTGGGAGGTGTAGGCTTTAAGATAGGATTCACAATATGTCCCTTCTGGTCCAAGAGAAATATTACCGCTCCCCATATTAAAAATTAAAAAGGCTCTGTCACCCTATTAAACTAGACACACTGCTTGGTAGGGCTCATCATGCTGATTAAAACTGATTAAAACAATGCTTTTCTTTTGTCTGTATGATAAATATCTGCAGACATATCTGTGTTTTTGTTCATATGCAGATGAGAGGTTCGAGCACCAGGGGGTGGGACTGCACCCTCGGAGCACTGTTTTGTAACAGCCCCTGTGCTCTGCACACTCCCCCTTCCCTTGATTGACAGGACTAGACATCAGGTTGAGGGCAGAGCTGTGTCCTAGCATCTACATATCATATACTCTATGTACTATAGCTTCACCACACTGAGCTCTGCTCAGAAAGCTCATCTACATATCACTGCTTTATTCACAGACACAATATATGATCATACAGACACCAGTAATATGTGATATAAGTATAGGAAAGACATACTGAGTGCAGAGCTATGTCCTAGTATCTACATATCATATCCTCTATGTACTATAGCTTCACCACACTGAGATCTGCTCAGAAAGCTCATCTACATATCACTGCTTTATTCACAGGCACAATGTATGATTATACAGATACCAGTAATATGTGTTATCTTATAAGTATAGGAGAGACAGGTTGAGGGCAGAGCTATGTCCTAGTATCTACATATCATATACTCTATGTACTATAGCTTCACCACACTGAGATCTGCTCAGAAAGCTCATCTACTTATCACTGCTTTATTCACAGACACAATATATGATTATACAGACACCATTAATATGTGTTATCAGTATAGGAGAGACAGGTTGAGGGCAGAGCTATGTCCTAGTATCTACATATCATATACTCTATGTACTATAGCTTCACCACACTGCTCAGAAAGCTCATCTACATATCACTGCTGTATTCACAGACACAATATATCATTATACAGACACCAGTAATATGTATTATCTTATAAGTATAGGAAGGACATGCTGAGGTCAGAGCTGTGTCCTAACATCGTCATATCATATACTCTATGTACTATAGCTTTACCACACTGAGATCTGCTCAGAAAGCTCATCTACATATCACTGCTGTATTCACAGACACAATATATCATTATACAGACACCATTAATATGTGTTATCAGTATAGGAGAGACAGGCTGAGGGCAGAGCTATGTCCTAGTATCTACATATCATATACTCTATGTACTATAGCTTCACCACACTGAGATCTGCTCAGAAAGCTCATCTACATATCACTGCTTTATTCACAGACACAATATATGATTATACAGACACCAGTAATATGTGTTATCTTATAAGCACAGAATAAACATATATGGTATGTCTATGTGATAATGCTATAACTTGGAGGTTAAGTGATTGGTTTTGAATGTAGATTTCCAGGTTTGACTTTAAGGTTTTTTTCTTCAGATATTTTTTTCTTTCAGATTTATCCCATAAGAAGAGTCTAAATCGTTATTGTATTGAGAATAATGTTTTATCAGAAAGCTAATAAATATTACTGGGTTCTTTGTAATCATATAATGTGTCTGCGAATAAAGCAGTGATAGGTTTTAGCAGAATATATAGTAAGGCCTTTTTTATTATTATTTGATTATATATTATTTATTATGATGTAGCCTTTTAATATTGTTTTAAGTAAGAGGGAAAAAATTACAAAAAATAAAATGTATGCCTCTGCTGGGACTTGAACCAAGGAACGGGGATCTGTTTAAGTGCATGGTAGACCATTACACCTCTTAGACATGGAAGCCACGTGTGGACCACCAGAGGCCATCAGTCTTCCTGCACTGATAGCATTGACCAGTACTTCCTGCATCACAGTGATGCCACGGCCATTAACAGGACAGCCCCCACCACCACATTATATCTATAGGCTGAACCAACCCAACCAGGTCGTCTGGTCACCAGCCGTATATCACTAGAGGCAGCAGCTCCACGGTGTGGATCATGGACTCTGATCAGAACCTTTCACACCATGTGTATTCCCCTCCCCCGTCCTTCATTTTCTGATGTTTGTTTGAATATTCATAAACCAATAATCTGATTTATTTCTATCCAAGACATTGAAGACAAGTCCAGTGACGGCTCATTGTATTTATATCACCAGATGAACTGATCTGCATTGGATGAAAGGAGCCATTGATCTGGATGTGATTACAGGGAGTGTTTGTGTAACTGAGGTCAGCCGGTGCCGAAAGCTGCACCGCACATGTCAGCCCACTACGTCTGCCGTTTGGGGTTCAGCATAAAGGAAAACTGCCCAGGTAGTGAAATATGGAGGGAATTTGCCATTTGCTTTTAGAGGATAATTACATTCAGTTTATGTTGAGTGATTTGTTCTTTAAATCGGCCCTGATCGCCTGAGCCCTGTTGTAAGGGGCGTCCCGGGCGACTGAGGGGATAGACGTCATCAGCTTCTTGTACTGAGAAGAAGAATATGGTGGACGTGTGACAGGGCTGATGCTTCGGGCCCATACACAGACCTATTACAGCCTTATCATACGTCTTATCATCTGTACAGCAGTGCAGGGCCTTAGACACCCGGCCGGCCTCCTGCCATGCTGCTTGGGGAAGTAGACTTTTATCTTGTAGTTATCTATTGCTCCCATGAACACTAATGGTGGGTTTATACCGGGCGAGGAAGCTAATGTTCATTATTATTTTATTACAATGCATGGCGTTTTATGCACATTTATGACGGTGATCACATAAGGTTTGACTGCACATTTCTGTCCTAATATCTGATATGGGGTGATTTGCGCTTAGCGACTTCACAGCCTGAAGACATGGCTCTGACATGGCTGATTTTTTCTGTAGAAGAAATGGGAAGGATCTGGTGACCATCTACTGATTCTCAGACAATCGCTGCAGTATTATATATGGACTCTACATGGACCACCCCTGTCCAAGGCAGGAAGTTTATATAGATGCACAAGTTGTATTTCTGCAGATAAGAACTGTATAAGCGGAATGTCATAGAACATTACACACGTGTCCTGTGAGCGATCCTGGAGTCCAGGCAGCATATCCCTACACTGATGTATAATGTGAGAAGCCGTGGATGGGAATTCACTCAGAAGACCCGTTTATGCCATAATAGGACACTCTAGACTCGCAGCAAATGAACAAGGTCCGGGTTCTTGCATGAATCTACCTGAAATGAAGGCTGATGGGAAAATTGTCAGAAATGTAGAGTTTGACAGCATATGGGAAGCGTCGCTCCGGCCACCCACTGTGCTCTGCTCCGGCTGTGAGATCTCATCCTATTCTATGTCATCTATCTCCTCCATCTTTGCTTTTTATTTCACAGAGCTTTAATAAACAGTGAAATAGGGATGAATGTCAAGAAAATAAAGCAGACTGGACGTTAGTGTGGAGGGGCTCGTGCCGCCTTCTGATGGCCGTACAGGTGCATCTCCTTTATTCCGCTTGAGATTATGCTGCTGACATGATGGAGGAAGAGGAAGATGAAAATCATAAATATCCCAGCAACAAATGGTGGCATTGTGACCTTGTACTGACAGTGGTAGAATAACACTGACATGTTCCCACACACCATGTGTGAGGTCCTCCTCTTGAACATCATGATGGGACTCTGGTTGCCTTCTGCTAGCATCTTGCATACAACAATTGTGGAAGTAAGATCAGACCCATCAGAATGACTCCCAGCTGGAAGTACTAAAAATCACCACAGTTCATACAGTAACCCACTGAAATTGCTCTTTTATGGAGAAGTTTCCCAGTAAACTACGTTAATAATGGAAGGGGGTACTACTAATGTGAAGTGACTACAAAGAGTATCTCTCTCTGAAGGACCAGCAGATTTACAGCTTCACACTTCCAGCAGCAGACAAGAAATCTACAGCAGTTCCACATCCAGGTCTGCATGCGAGACACTTGTTTGGGGACAGTTCTGCCTTTTTTACGTGTGAATCCACCCTTAGGTTATGTTCACATGGAGCATTTCTCTTGTGTATTTTCTGTAGAATCTTCCACAGAAATCTGAACAATTTGCAGTGTGCTTTGCCATGGATCTGCACATGGATTTGCCCTATTCATATTCCCTATGGCCATCCGCCACAGTTTCCATGAAGGATCTATTTTAAAGGGTTGTCCAGGTTCAGCTCTGGGTAAGGGAGAGCATTGGAGCATGAAATGCCTGGGTGAAAATGGGGATATGTGTGGGTGTGGCTCTGAATCCGGACCACCTTTTTAATTTTTCTGTGATGTGAATTTTAAATTCACACTTTTAAACTTCTGCCCTTTCCTGATACATCCCCGCACGTAATCTCCGATCCTCACAAGACCTCCTTCTCTCCTCCCCTCTTATTACCTCTTCCCACAATCACCTCCAGGATTTCTCCTGTGCAGCCCCCATTTTACCTGTATTTCAGTGCAGTATATACTCTTAAATCCACCTGCAAATTCTGCTGCGTACCTTAACATTACATGCAGCGTTACATGCTGTCTCCTATGAAGCTGAAAGCCTGGACCTCAGCCTGAGCAGAGAGCTACACCACAGTCATTACATGGACAGCTCATCCCTCACAGGTTCCAACTGATTGTTGGGGTCCCAGTGACACCCTGAGGAGAGAATTGTCCAACAGTGGAGAGCGCCTTTTAATAAAGCCGGTAGATGGTGTCTTGCAGATACACAGACTAATCCTTATGTATTGTGTACGTGGCAGGTCAGCATTTATCATAAAGCATCTTTGGTCTGTCTCAAGGAAGACTTTACAAGATCTGCTAATAAAGTATCTTTGTAGACAGATGATGACCCATGACTTGCTTCCCATCTGCTGGTCACGTCCCCAGTATCGTAGCTTTGGATCTAGAAGTACATAGTCTGGCTCGCCAACATTTGCCCTGCATTTCCATCTGATAGACACTTGTACTGTGGGAGGAAGGATTGTACAGAGGGGAACATGGCCAAAATCATGAGTCCTACATGGGGGACTGAGCTCACAACTTCACATCTCGTGAACAGCCACAAAGCTGAACTTGCACTTTTGCCAAATTCTTTTTTAACATCTCAGTACATTAAATGTTTCTTGGTCTAATGACATAACCCAGAATAACAGCAGAAACGTGCCCGCCGGAGAGACCCTTCACGTTAACGAGTGATTTCCTCCCACTCGTAGATTAGACAAACTTTCTCTATTGTAAACCTGCAAGTTACATTGTTTATTCTGTATCAGCAAATGAAACAGAGTCCCAAAGGGATGGCTGTATCAGCATGTATGCCAAGTAAATACCGTATAGCACATCCTCGGTCCAAACCTATTACATGAAAGGCGATCAGTATGTGTACACCGAATGTGCAGACAGAAAACAGCGAGTGCTCGCTCAGTAGCCGAGTGCCAGCAGTGGTGACAGATCCTCCACCTGGGGAGCACAATACAATCACATCAGAGTATGTCAAATGATGGATGAACAATAAGAGTATAAAGTGACCCAGATATGGGGGACGGTCTCTGCCATTGCCGGAGGTTTGTAATTCTCTGTCTGGTCCAGTTACTATAATGGGGACCAGTGGAGATCCGGCAAATATGCCACCACTACAGTGCAACCACTGTGAAGTTGTCTTAATTGCTTATTTCGGTCCCTGAGAGATGCCAGGTTTTAGAGGGGTTGTCCCAATATTAAAGGGGGTGTGAATTAAGGGAAGGGGGGTGGAAAAACAGCATTCTATATGTTTACATGAGCATTACTATTTAGTTCTAAGAATTCATCTAAGCTTAAAGGGAACCTATCACATTGAACATTGAACATGGTGTCTAAGCTGCAGGCAAGATGATATAGAGCAGATTGTGGGGAAAGGTTCAGTATAAGCACGGATAGGACCACCTTCAGTTATATACTGAATCTTTTCCCACATAACTACGTATATATCACTCAGCTCAGCTCCTCCTGCTCTATAACCTGCCGCCTACAGCACAAACTCCATGTGACCGCTGCCCTTTGACACCATCCACTGTTCCTGCTTTGACCACGTCCTGAGGTGATTATTCTATAGATTTACAGTCTTGTTGCCTCTGGAGAATTTAATTTTTTATAATTTGAGTGGATTTCACACAGAGCAACTTTTCACCATAATTATTGTACGTTCCATTTACATATTTATGTAGGTTAATCAATAACCCCCCCCCTCCCCATTTCCCTTACTCCCCTTTTTAAAAATTTCTCCTCAACACTACAAGGAATTTAATCTTCCCCATAACTCAGACCCTCCGGGCCCCTCATCAGTTTAGTCGCTCTCCTCTGGTCGCTCTCCAGCTCCAGGGCCTCCTTTCTATGGACTGGTGCCCAGAACTGAACTGCATATTCCACACCAATGCTGTGTATTATTACATCCCTGACCCGCAAGTCTGTCTCCCTTATAATCTATAAACGTATTCTGCTAGTCTTAGCAGCAGCATGATCTACAAGTGACTCTCCAGTGTTACTCCTCCTAGGACATATGATGTATGTAGATTATTAGTACCTGATCCTTCTCTACAAGTGACTCTCCAGTGTTACTCCTCCTAGGACATATGATGTATGTAGATTATTAGTACCCGATCCTTCACTACAAGTGACTCTCCAGTGTTACTCCTCCTAGGATATATGATGTATGTAGATTATTAGTACCTGATCCTTCTCTACAGGTGACTCTCCAGTGTTACTCCTCCTAGGACATATGATGTATGTAGATAATTAGTACCTGATCCTTCTGTACAAGTGACTCTCCAGTGTTACTCCTCCTAGGACATATGATATATGTAGATTATTAGTACCTGATCCTTCTCTACAGGTGACTCTCCAGTGTTACTCCTCCTAGGACATATGATGTATGTAGATTATTAGTACCTGATCCTTCTCTACAAGTGACTCTCCAGTGTTACTCCTCCTAGGACATATGATGTATGTAGATTATTAGTACCTGATCCTTCTCTACAAGTGACTCTCCAGTGTTACTCCTTCTAGGACATATGATGTATGTAGATTATTAGTACCTGATCCTTCTCTACAAGTGACTCTCCAGTGTTACTCCTCCTAGGACATATGATGTATGTAGATTATTAGTACCTGATCCTTCTCTACAGGTGACTCTCCAGTGTTACTCTTCCTAGGACATATGATGTATGTAGATTATTAGTACCTGATCCTTCTCTACAAGTGACTCTCCAGTGTTACTCCTCCTAGGACATATAATGTATGTAGATTATTAGTACCTGATCCTTCTCTACAATTGACTCTCCAGTGTTACTCCTCCTAGGACATATAATGTATATAGATTATTAGTACCTGATCCTTCTGTACAAGTGACTCTCCAGTGTTACTCTCCTAGGACATATGATGTATGTAGATTATTAGTACCTGATCCTTCTCTACAAGTGACTCTCCAGTGTTACTCCTCCTAGGACATATGATGTATGTAGATTATTAGTACCTGATCCTTCTCTACAAGTGACTCTCCAGTGTTACTCCTCCTAGGACATATGATGTATGTAGATTATTACTACCTGATACTTCTCTACAAGTGACTCCCCAGTGTTACTCCTCCTAGGACATATGATGTATGTAGATTATTAGTACCCGATCCTTCTCTACAAGTGACTCTCCAGTGTTACTCCTCCTAGGACATATGATGTATGTAGATTATTAGTACCCGATCCTTCTCTACAGGTGACTCTCCAGTGTTACTCCTCCTAGGACATATGATGTATGTAGATTATTAGTACCTGATCCTTCTCTACAAGTGACTCTCCAGTGTTACTCCTCCTAGGACATATGATATATGTAGATTATTAGTACCTGATCCTTCTCTACAAGTGACTCTCCAGTGTTACTCCTCCTAGGACATATGATGTATGTAGATTATTAGTACCTGATCCTTCTCTACAAGTGACTCTCCAGTGTTACTCCTCCTAGGACATATGATGTATGTAGATTATTAGTACCTGATCCTTCTCTACAAGTGACTCTCCAGTGTTACTCCTCCTAGGACATATCATGTAAGTAGAATATTAGTACCCGATCCTTCTCTACAAGTGACTCTCCAGTGTTACTCCTCCTAGGACATATGATGTATGTAGATTATTAGTATCTGATCCTTCTCTACAAGTGACTCTCCAGTGTTACTCCTCCTAGGACATATGATGTATGTAGATTATTAGTACCTGATCCTTCTCTACAGGTGACTCTCCAGTGTTACTCCTCCTAGGACATATGATGTATGTAGATTATTAGTACTGATCCTTCTCTACAAGTGACTCTCCAGTGTTACTCCTCCTAGGACATATGATGTATGTAGATTATTAGTACCCGATCCTTCTCTACAAGTGACTATCCAGTGTTACTCCTCCTAGGACATATGATGTATGTAGATTATTAGTACCTGATCCTTCTCTACAGTGACTCTCCAGTGTTACTCCTCCTAGGACATATGATGTATGTAGATTATTAGTACCTGATCCTTCTCTACAAGGTGACTCTCCAGTGTTACTCCTCCTAGGACATATGATGTATGTAGATTATTAGTACCTGATCCTTCTCTACAAGTGACTCTCCAGTGTTACTCCTCCTAGGACATATGATGTATGTAGATTATTAGTACCCGATCCTTCTCTACAAGTGACTCTCCAGTGTTACTCCTCCTAGGACATATGATGTATGTAGATTATTAGTACCTGATCCTTCTCTACAAGTGACTCTCCAGTGTTACTCCTCCTAGGACATATGATGTATGTAGATTATTAGTATCTGATCCTTCTCTACAAGTGACTCTCCAGTGTTACTCCTCCTAGGACATATGATGTATGTAGATTATTAGTACCTGATCCTTCTCTACAAGTGACTCTCCAGTGTTACTCCTCCTAGGACATATGATGTATGTAGATTATTAGTACCTGATCCTTCTCTACAAGTGACTCTCCAGTGTTACTCCTCCTAGGACATATGATGTATGTAGATTATTAGTACCCGATCCTTCTCTACAAGTGACTATCCGGTGTTACTCCTCCTAGGACATATGATGTATGTAGATTATTAGTACCTGATCCTTCTCTACAAGTGACTCTCCAGTGTTACTCCTCCTAGGACATATGATGTATGTAGATTATTAGTACCCGATCCTTCTCTACAAGTGACTATCCGGTGTTACTCCTCCTAGGACATATGATGTATGTAGATTATTAGTACTTGATCCTTCTCTACAGGTGACTCTCCAGTGTTACTCCTCCTAGTACATATGATGTATGTAGATTATTAGTACCTGATCCTTCTCGTTGATTTCCAGGTATGTGTGGGTAATGTGCATATCACGGAGGTTCAGCTTCTGGTATTTAATCAGTGCTCACAGAGCCTGAAAATATTTATGGGAGTAGAGTACCGTCTGGATCAAAGCATTAAATGCTGCCCTCAAAGAATGACATAACCTGGACTATCGCCTGATGCATACCCATAATAGGGAAGCCCAGCAAAAAGGGTTGGGTTTGGATCATTCATAAAATGTATTTGATATGTTCTGATATTTTGTTTTGGGTATTGGACACTATTTATGTAATGGTGACATGTATATGGCGGCAGCAGGTTCAGACTAGCATACCAGAGTACCAGAGGATCCATGAGTGGGTGCAGGCTTTTATACCATAGTGGGCCTGAAAGTCCAGGAGAAGCAAGTCCATTTGACTTCCTTGGAGCCAGTCCTCCACCACTAGGGTCTATTTCTATGGAAACCTTTTACAATGTATTGATGATATAGAGGCTGGGCCTCAAACATCGTTTCCTCAGGTGGGTCCAAGGAAGCTCAATCTGACACTGGGCAGTCTGATTGCTGCATTTACAGTCATCTAACATAGGATCCATTGACTTTAAGTACCTGGGTAATTTAGTTTAGACGCATCAGTTATCGGCATTAGTTTCAATTCTCACTGGAGGAGTGGGTCGTCTAATTCTAGGCTGGGGTGAAACATCTAAGGAAACTTCATGTTTTCCACCCTAAACTCTTGCAAAGTGTGGACTTTCCCAAAATATGGTTAATAGAATAATCACCAGTTGGCGTGCTAGCGGATCTACAGCAGAAACACAGCTCAAGTCCATCACTACAAGACCGTTCGCAATATGACCGAGGATAGGAGTAAGATGTAGAGAATGGTCCAGGAGGCAGAAACAGTGGTAGAACAACAGGTACCAAGCACAAATCAAAGGAGTGAGACAGAGGAGGAAACAGTAAGAAAGTCAAGGTCAGAATAGGAATTCTGGAACAAAAGCCAGAAAAGGGTGTTTCTTACTGACAGACAAGGCTGAGACTTCTCCATGGATAGATTGCAAGGAGTGACGTGATCAATGAGTGAAAATTGCCAAGGCAAGTGAAAGCAGCTGACATTGTAGAGCCAGGAGCAGCATCAACTGAAGATGGGAGAGTTACAGTACCCACCAGTGGAACGGAAAGAGGTGATCAGCACAATGTAGATGTGGTAAAGGGATCCTGAGCACCGTATAGTGGTGATGTCAGCGCTCTGTACTGTTCATAGTACTGACCTGTTGAAGCCAGTATTGCATGCCAGCCAGAGAGGTGAGGTTGATGCTTCTCACTGACCTGGGATATGTGCATACTGTAGACCAGCTAACAAAGGAACGAGAAATGCTTATTGTCCTGTATGGTTTGTTCTACCAGTCATGTATCTTACAACATGCATGCATATATATATATATATATATATATATATATATATAAGTCTCCTGCCAGGTTCTTAGAAACCTTCTTGAACTAGAAAAGCTCCAAGCTCTGGTGTCATCCATGTGCTGACCGTGATGTCAAGGTCTTAAAGCTTTGCCGCTCTTTCTGTAATTGAAGTCTGATTAGTTCTTACCAGGCACTGAGGTCATAGGCGTCTTGTGTTCTTTAAGACTGACATCTGTACTTGGGATAATATGTGTTGTAATGCAGCTGATGACTGAACGCTCCTGATCTGTGACTTCTTCAGGCTGACCTCACATGGAGCGTGGTAGAGAAAACAGCACAGACCCAAAGCTTGTCAGTAACATTACGAGGAAGCATCTGTGCTGTGATGTCACTATGCTACATATTTATTTATTATATGACATATTACACAGCGATTTACAGACGTTATCATCACTGTCCCAATGGAGCTCACAATCTAAGTTCCCTATCATATTTTAAGAATTGAGATCTGGGAAAAGAAATTAAGTTTTTACCTCCTAACTTTAAGATTCTTTCTGTTATAAGACGTCTGTCCTGTGTTTCCTTTGAATTACTACTCACCCGAACCTTCCAGGGTGACCGGTTACTGCTTTCTAAGACCTGTTCACTACATATACAAAGTGTTGTACAAGCAAGTGATAACGTCCATTGTGTATATGGCAGCAGGTCACCCGTGTAGCACCTTGTACTTCTGGAGTAATATTCATACAAGGGAAGAGCTGGTAGATTAATGACTAATTCCTCAACAATGCAAACTCTGGAAACGTCAGCCCAGAAAAGACTGGATGACAGGAGGAGATGATGGTAAGAACAGATGTTGGCCTAATGCACATAAGTCCTCTCTCTGAAAGTAGTAGATGATGTGGATGACATGCATTCTCAGTATATGAGAATTATCCCCCCCATCCATACCAAATAGCGTGACTGTTCATCTAGGTCCATCAAGTACCTCTCAGCTGTAATTGCCTGATATGCAGCAATCTTCTCTTCTCCACACTGCTAGGGAAAATCTACAATATTTTTCAGATCCATCTGCAGTGAAGACAAATATTAGAAAGTGGAATGCCTTGTGATGCCTTCCAGTCCACCTAGAAAACCTAGACTGGTGGTCTGTTGTTTAACAGTCCGCCCCACTGGGAATGAATCATTTAATTATTGTGTTTATGTTGGCATTCGGTCTCAGTGGATCAGACTTACATAATGAGTTAGTAATATCTTCCAACTGTGTTGAAGTATCAGGACCAGAGATTCTCAGGAGATACTACAATAGACAGTGCTCAGTATAGAAACCTTGCTGAGCCAATTTCTCCCCTAATTCCTCTCATATCATTATTTTTGTGTGGAGCCGAAAAGTTTTTCATTTACAGTGGTTTCATAAATGAGAAACCTGGACAGCTATGGACTGAAACTGTATCGTCTTTATTGAAGAGTCCAGATTGTGTTTGGAATTTAGCAATGGTTGGGTTTCAGTATTGAGCTCTTCAATCCTGCATGTGGAGCAGCACACTGCCCTGACTGCTGGTGTGATGATCAGGGGAGCCATTGCATATGACAGTCGGTCACCCCACGTAGTAATGCAAGGACACTGACAGCTGACTGATATGTACAGGACATCCTGCCACCATGTGTGTTCCTCTCATGGCAGGGCTGACCACTGCTGGTGTGATGATCAGGGGAGCCATTGCATATGACAGTCGGTCACCCCACGTAGTAATGCAAGGACACTGACAGCTGACTGATATGTACAGGACATCCTGCCACCATGTGTGTTCCTCTCATGGCAGGGCTGACCACTGCTGGTGTGATGATCGGGGGAGCCATTACATATGACAGTCTGTCACCCCTAGTAGTGATATGAGGACACTGACAGATCAGTGATATGTACAGGACATCCTGCCACCAAGTGTGTTCCTCTCATGGCAGGGCTGACAACTGCTGGTGTGATGATCGGGGGAGCCATTACATATGACAGTCGGTCACCCCTAGTAGTGATATGAGGACACTGACAGCTCAGTGATATGTACAGGACATCCTGCCACCATGTGTGTTCCTCTCATGGCAGGGCTGACAACTGCTGGTGTGATGATCAGGGGAGCCATTGCATATGACAGTCGGTCACCCCTAGTAGTAATGCAAGGACACTGACAGCTGACTGATATGTACAGGACATCCTGCCACCATGTGTGTTCCTCTCATGGCAGGGCTGACCACTGCTGGTGTGATGATCGGGGAAGCCATTACATATGACAGTATGTCACCCCTAGTAGTGATATGAGGACACTGACAGCTCAGTGATATGTACAGGACATCCTGCCACCACATGTGTCCTCTCATGGCAGGGCTGACCACTGCTAGTGTGATGATCGGGGGTTTATCACATATGACAGTCGGTCACCTCTAGTAGTGATATGAGGACACTGACAGCTCAGTGATATGTACAGGACATCCTGCTGTTACATGTGTCCTCTCATGGCAGGGCTGACAACTGCTGGTGTGATGATCGGGGGAGCCATTACATATGACAGTCGGTCACCCCTAGTAGTGATATGAGGACACTGACAGCTCAGTGATATGTACAGGACATCCTGCCACCATGTGTGTTCCTCTCATGGCAGGGCTGACAACTGCTGGTGTGATGATCGGGGGAGCCATTACATATGACAGTCTGTCACCCCTAGTAGTGATATGAGGACACTGACAGATCAGTGATATGTACAGGACATCCTGCCACCACATGTGTCCTCTCATGGCAGGGCTGACCACTGCTAGTGTGATGATCGGGGGTTTATCACATATGACAGTCGGTCACCTCTAGTAGTGATATGAGGACACTGACAGCTCAGTGATATGTACAGGACATCCTGCTGTTACATGTGTCCTCTCATGGCAGGGCTGACAACTACTGGTGTGATGATCGGGGGAGCCATTACATATGACAGTCGGTCACCCCTAGTAGTGATAGGAGGACACTGACAGCTGACTGATATGTACAGGACATCCTGCCACCATGTGTGTTCCTCTCATGGCAGGGCTGACAACTGCTGGTGTGATGATCGGGGGAGCCATTACATATGACAGTCGGTCACCCCTAGTAGTGATACGAGGACACAGCTGTGATATGTACAGGACATCCCGCCACCATGTGTGTTCCTCTCATGGCAGGGCTGACCACTGCTAGTGTGATGATCGGGGGAGCCATCACATATGACAGTCGGTCACCTCTAGTAGTGATATGAGGACACTGACAACTCAGTGATATGTACAGGACATCCTGCTGTTACATGTGTCCTCTCATGGCAGGGCTGACAACTACTGGTGTGATGATCGGGGGAGCCATCACATATGACAGTCGTATGTAAAGACACTAACAGCTCAGTGAAGTCGGCTCTTTTCTACCAACTGTAACTGAAAACATCCTCCAACTCCGCGGCTCTGGATTCTGTGGTGATCTCAGTTCAGTACAGTGGAGTCTTGGTTGGTCTGGGTCTAATATAGGTGTTAAAATGTGGCCATATTACTTTCATGTGAAACTCTTTGTAAAATGTAGTTGTCCATAGGGTAGGGTATAAGTATATGATGGGTGGGTGTCCGACTATTGGGACTTACATCGACCACGAGTTTTGGGGGTCTAGAGTTTCTTGAATGATTGGAACGGCAGTGGAGCAGGCATACCGCGGCTCAATTCTTCCCTATGAGTCTATGATCTAAAGTAGAGAACAAGGGCTAGGATTAACCCTAAACGTTTATTCCATTCTGCCTGCTCTTATTTGTACTTTAAAGGGCCCCTGTCCGCAGATCTGTCCCTGTGACACCGGCTGACCTGTTACATGTGTGCTCGGCAGCTGACGGCATCTGGGTAGGATCCATGTTCATATGTGTCCACATTGCTGAGAAAAATGTTTTATTATATGCAAATGAGCTTCTAGGGGCAACGGGGGTGTTACCATTACACCTAGAGGCTCTGCCACGCCCTCTGCACTCTGTTTGACAGGCCCAGGCGTGTTCACATTTATACTACCTGACCCTGTCAATCAGACTGCCGGGGGCCCGGTGCTTGCAGACAGAGCTGAGCCTCGAGGAGTAATGGCAACGTTCCTGTTGCTCCTAGAGGCTAATTTTCATATATTAAATTTTTTTCTCAGCAATGCGCCCCATAGATGCAAATCTGCTGACAGATGCCCTTTGAGTATTATGGGTATGGATTTAAGCGGCAGTGGTCCCTTCTGACATTGGGTATTGTGTATTCTATTTAATGAAGATAATTTGACCCATCATATTGTGGTGTATGTTCTTAAGTGATTAATATCAGAGGAATGTATCGGTGTAAAGTACCGACATATTGTGTCTTGTTGCATTTTACAGGAAGTCATTGTTCGGTTACGTGTTTACTTTAGGATACATTCTTTTATCCTCTTTTCATTTTCCTAAACTATAAAAAATCTGCCATTTAAGAACTTTCTTTCAAGCTACAATTTATGCCGTAATGTCGTAAAAAAGTATTAAAAAATAAACAAGTTCTGAGTGGAATCAGGACATCGAAAGAAGTCCGAAAAACATTTCATAAGGCAACAAAGAGAACATTTTCAAGTGTTATGGAACAGATGCTTATCTTAACCCCAACGAGGACTGGAATAACAATCTTTCTCAAGGCGTCTTTCTGAGACACTGTACGAGCTGCTGTCCAACACAATACCTCTGTTGTGTAAACCCATATCCCGGAAGCCTCACTCCATTCATTGTCTGCGCCACGTCCTGGAATGACTCTGTTCTTCCAGTATTGAGAACCCCAGCATTGCGGATACAGATGGAGACGAGTGAGCACATGTGGGAGCGTCCCACCAATCACCTGTCCTCCGCTGTGTATGTAACGTCCCACCATATATACACTCACCGGCCACTTTATTAGGTACACCTGTCCAACTGCTCGTTAACACTTAATTTCTAATCAGCCAATCACATGGCGGCAACTCAGTGCATTTAGGCATGTAGACATGGTCAAGACAATCTCCTGCAGTTCAAACGAGCATCAGTATGGGGAAGAAAGGTGATTTGAGTGCCTTTGAACGTGGCATGGTTGTTGGTGCCAGAAGGGCTGGTCTGAGTATTTCAGAAACTGCTGATCTACTGGGATTTTCACGCACAACCATCTCTAGGGTTTACAGAGAATGGTCCGAAAAAGAAAAAACATCCAGTGAGCGGCAGTTCTGTGGGCGGAAATGCCTTGTTGATGCCAGAGGTCAGAGGAGAATGGGCAGACTGGTTCGAGCTGATAGAAAGGCAACAGTGACTCAAATTGCCACCCGTTACAACCAAGGTAGGCAGAAGAGCATCTCTGAACGCACAGTACGTCGAACTTTGAGGCAGATGGGCTACAGCAGCAGAAGACCACACCGGGTGCCACTCCTTTCAGCTAAGAACAGGAAACTGAGGCTACAATTTGCACAAGCTCATCGAAATTGGACAGTAGAAGATTGGAAAACGTTGCCTGGTCTGATGAGTCTCGATTTCTGCTGCGACATTCGGATGGTAGGGTCAGAATTTGGCGTCAACAACATGAAAGCATGGATCCATCCTGCCTTGTATCAACGGTTCAAGCTGGTGGTGGTGGTGTCATGGTGTGGGGAATATTTTCTTGGCACTCTTTGGGCCCCTTGGTACCAATTGAGCATCGTTGCAACGCCACAGCCTACCTGAGTATTGTTGCTGACCATGTCCATCCCTTTATGACCACAATGTACCCAACATCTGATGGCTACTTTCAGCAGGATAATGCGCCATGTCATAAAGCTGGAATCATCTCAGACTGGTTTCTTGAACATGACAATGAGTTCACTGTACTCAAATGGCCTCCACAGTCACCAGATCTCAATCCAATAGAGCATCTTTGGGATGTGGTGGAACGGGAGATTCGCATCATGGATGTGCAGCCGACAAATCTGCGGGCAACTGTGTGATGCCATCATGTCAATATGGACCAAAATCTCTGAGGAATGCTTCCAGCACCTTGTTGAATCTATGCCACGAAGAATTGAGGCAGTTCTGAAGGCAAAAGGGGGTCCAACCCGTTACTAGCATGGTGTACCTAATAAAGTGGCCGGTGAGTGTATATATATATCACCAGGTAACTGGAAGAAAGTTAGTGTAACTTTACTTCCCTGCATTTCATCCTATCGCTATCATGCTAATGACCGCTTCTTTATAAACACCTCCATTGTATTCCGCCATATAAACTTGATGAAGAATTAGGTACATAAGACACATACTGTAAATAAATCCAGATCCTACAGGTCGGCTTTACAAAACTGTAATTGAGGCCTCATTTAAGCATCCCCCATAACTGGACCAGCACAGGTCTACATAAAGGGTTTGTCCAGTGTTTTCGAAGCGATGGCCTATCCTCAGTATAGGCTTTCACTAGCTGATGGATGTGGGTTCAACACCCCTGCTGATCAGCCGTTCTGTGTAGCTTCATTGCTGGAAGTCTGTTCCGGAAATACACAGCGCGGCCAGTATTGTAATGTATTGCAGCACTGCTCCCATTGACGTGAATGTGTCCTGTAGGTTTCGACTATAAGGGGGCACTATTGAAAGTTTAACTCTGATTACTGAGATTTATTTCAATACATCTCTTACATATAAAGCTGCATATAAAAAAATCCCTATTACACAAAAAAGGAATGTGGACAAGCCATTCATAAGATCAGGGACTGAAAAGCGGGAGGACAAAGGATCAAAAGTCAGAAAAAAAGTCTTGTGTGTAACAAGATCCGTGTAGGTGCCTGGGAACAGGCAGATCACGCCTCATTCCTGTATCCAAAGCAGAGCTGCCGGAACCCTTTGTTAATGGCATGTGTCGGTGGAGACACTGACCTTCCACTTTTGCAGATTCTCTGGCATCATTTAGAGCTTTATTATACAGTGAGTCCTGACTGTTCTCTTTTAAACGGATTGTGCACTTTTTCACCTCAGAATAGGCCATTAATATCAGAATGTTGAAGGCTCAAAACCCAGCACCCTTGGTTCAGCTGGTCTGTAGTAGCTCTGGGTCTGCAGCTGCTCAGCTTCATCTATTGTGTAGTGGATGGGGCTGCTGACTACAGCGCTGCTTCCATCAAAGAGAATGGGAGCAGTGCTTCAATTAAGGCACCTCCACTGCACAATGGACGGAGCGGTGTAGATCTGGTACCAGTGGTACTCTCAAACAGCTAGAGGGGTGTGTATAGGGTGCCAGACCCCCACCAATCAGATATTGATGAATATTAAAGGAGTGGAAACCCTTTTAATCATTAGACTTAAAGGGAACCTGTCGGCTCCAAAACCCCCCCTGAACTAGAGTAAGCGTTGTATAGTGTAAGTGATGCTGAATCCGAATATGTAAGCTTTATCTTCATACTCCTTTCCATTCTGACGCTGTGCTCCCACAAACCTGCAGTAAAATACATTGACAGGACTCTTCTTTGAGTCCTCTCCATTATGTGAATGAGCACCGGAGTCCAGTGAGTGCATTTTACTGCAGGTTTGTGGGAGCACAGCATCAGAATGGAAGTGAGTATGAAGATAAAACTTACTTTCAGAGCTGACAGGTTCCCTTTAAATATTAAAGACTTTACACTGTATTTTTCATTTGCTTCTGAAATGCAGAAGTAAGCAAAAAAGACCTCTGCTGGCCGTCCCTACGAATCAGAGCTCAGCTCCTGGGTGTTTTGTCTCTTCCTGCTCCCCATTCTTCTCTCAGTGTTGGCCTAGCAGCAGGGAGGGGAAGGAGGCTGTTCACAGTATAGAGAGGGGAAAAGCATCCAAGGAGGGCAGGTGTTGAGCTAAAGCAGAACAACCACAACAACCTCTGGGGGGAATGGATACACATCTGTCAGTATAAATGAGTATACACGGAGAAGTCCAGGAATTAAGCTGTGCCAATACGAGAGCTAGTGAAGACAGCAGCATCGTGGACTCACAAGCCTCACATCCAGCATCTATCACTGCAGCTTTTGTAACTTAAAGTAACCAGTAAGGCCAAGGTCACATTTCAGTTATTTCCTTTGGTTATTGGGAGCCAAAGCCAGGTGTGAGTCAAAAGCACAGAAGAGGAGGAAATCTTCCATTACACCCCATCTCTGTGGAGGCTTCTCTACTGGTTTTGGCTCACAATAACTAATGGAAATAACTGAAGTGTGAACACAGGCTAACATGTAAAACTCACAATTTCTTTGAACATACGTCCATCAGGTATCATTTGCTGGCAGTAATCTGTATGGGGACAAGTGATGGCAGTACTAGGCACTCAGCCCCATACAGTAGAGATGATTGTTGTCAACTCCTGGTGGTCAGGCAATAGTCGGGTACATTTGTGTCATTCCCCATAATTGCTTCTGAATGGGGCCATGTAAAGGTCATAGATCAACGCTGGTTGTCTGACAAGTGTGAGTGGTAAGTGGGGCCTGGTGATGGCCGATTATTTTGTGGAAACCTATGGCTTCTACATCTGTGTCTTATAGCTGTCATGGGAAGTTCTAGAGCAGCGCACACCCTTCATTGATATACTCGCCTATCACGAGTTCTTCTCTCTTCATCGTGATCTGCTCTTGTGCTTTGGTCACTAGTGAATCATCGCTGCCCTGCAGGATGCAGTCTGATGGGGTTTTGCTCATATTTCTCTTGATTTCTATTTTTTTTATTAATTTTGACGTTCATGTAACACATAAGCCACATCTGGATGGGTGTGAACGTATTACAAACACATCTGTGCAGAAGGTTATAATGAAAAGACAAACATTAGTGACTTGTCCATTATGGTGATCTCCCAGATTGCAGTTCCTCTGATGGCAGGGCTCATGGTATATGTGTGTGTTCAGGGAGAAGGTTGATCTGAAGCAGAACCGCATGTGTATCTGGAACTCATTAAGCCTCCTATATGGGTTGGTGGTCCCTGAAAGCAGTGGGAGTCTTCAGCTTTACATAGTGATCTGTGCACGTAGTTTCCAGCTTGTTCTTCTGCGGATGCTCGTGGGTCACTACAGGGCTCTGTGAATGGTGTGGAAGTGTCACCAATGTTCCGGGAAGGGTTTTCTTACTCTTTAAGGCCTCTTACACTGCTCATTTGAGTAGACAGTTGGAGGGAAGCATTCCTTCCCAGCAATTGTCTCTCACCAGTTAAGGCTGGGTTCACATCATGGTTTTTCCCAGCTACTTAATGGACATACATATTTTTCACTTTATAAGACACACTTTCCCCTCCCCCCCAAAAAAGTAGGGGGAAAATTGCTGTGCGTCTTATAAAGCGAATACAAGTGACCGCTTCCATTATGCAAGCGCTCACTTGTATGTATCAGGTGCCGGGACCCCCATCAGACCTCAGATCAGCCCACCCAGCCCCATAAGGATTAAAAAAAAACTCTCTCACCTCTCCTGCGCCGCGGCTCTGCTCCGGATCCGGCGCTCCTCTGTCTTCTCCGGGCTGGCTCTGCACTGTCCTGACCGCGTACAGCCTCAGTACATAGTGCGCGCACTATGAACGGACGCTGCAAGCAGTCAGATGACAGTGCAGCGTCGGCCTTAGAAGACAGAGGAGCGCCGGATCCGGAGCAGAGCCGCGGCGCAGGAGAGGTGAGAGAGGGTTTTATTTTATCCTCATGGGGCTGGGTGGGCTGATCTGAGGTCTGATGGGGGCACATTAAGCCGATCTGAGGTCTGATGGGGGCACAATACACTGATCTGAGGTCTGATGGGGCACAGTGGGCTGATATAGGGGCACAGTGGGGTGATCTGAGGTCTGATGGGGGCAGAGTGGGCTGATATAGGGGCACAGTGGGGTGATCTGAGGTCTGATGGGGCACAGTGGGCTGATATAGGGGCACAGTGGGTGAAAAATACAGTATACATTAACGTATACTTTCTTTTTTACAATGGAACTTTATGGTGATCGGATGCCACTGTATAGCATCAGTCTGAGGCAGAAGCATGATGTGAACCCAGCCTAAGGAGACCTCTGCATTTACATGCACAGTAATGGGAGTAGCCTTCACGAATGCTTAAAACAGAAATGTAAAACCTGTCAGTGCAGACAGAATATGGATTCCCTGCAAACAACAAGATTCCCGGCACATCAACTGCATCGCACCAAATACCAAGGCAATAAATGAGTGCCAGTGATTCACTCTGCAAGAAGATGGAGAGTGCGGAGTAACGGGGCGCTGGGGACAGCCAGGCTCCTGTATAGAAGGCAGAAACCCTTTTATCCTGTCCCTGACTTCCCTATGTCGTCTCTACAGATGATGCTTCCCGCTTTGATCCCAGCGATTATGCGATTGCCCGGTGTTGGCAGGTTAGTTGTGCAGGGAGATACCAGACCCAGTTACAGGAGAAATAAAGAAATCTGTTGTTTTGTGGGACCATATGGGGGCACAGAGTTAAAATAAGCAAATAAAAAAGAAAATGTCACCGGTTATTGACACCACAACTTCTAGCCCTGCCCCCGGCGACTGTAAACTATACAGCCCCTCAAAATGCTCAAAAGTCACCCAGTGTCTTCTGAAGAGCCATGTGCCCTCCAAACCTTCTTCAGACATTAATCGGCTTCAAATACACATCTGATCCAGTCTATATCGAAGGAGCTTTATGCCGGCGTCTCCGTGGTTCTGTGTTTTCCAGATAATATCCACACGGGAATTGCTTCACTCTCTGCTGAGGGTTTGTGATTTATCATCCCTGACTCAGGTTCAGGTCTTTCTGGAGTAAAAATGTCTCTTCAAATTCTACATACTGAGTGTATTTGGAACTGTTACAATGTAAGAATGTGTTTCCATGTTGCACCCCTAAAACACACTTGTAATCAAGTCTCCATTTTCCTAAAGTTCCATGATGTATAATTTGTTGGTTTTCCTTGGCCTGGGATTCATTGGAACAGTCACTGGTGTGTAAAAGTCAGACAACAGACCCTGACAGCACTTCTGAGATCCCACGACTTGGAAAGCTCTTAGTAATGTGCACAATCCCTGGAAGAATCCTTCCTTTTTTTTTTACCAGACCCAGTGGACTTCAGTACAGGAGAACGCGCCGCTCCCACAAAATACATTCAGTTTACAGTATGTGCTAACCTAATAAATAGTGATTTGAGAAGGCATCAGGGACAAGCCTTGTGGTGAAACGTTAGGTCAGATAACATGTCAGTGGGATGTTAGGTCATTATGGGAATCTCAATAAACCGGCCATACATTTATCATAGGTCGCTTGAAGTCATCCATGATGAGATCTTCTGGCATGTCGGAAGAACATAAGGTTATTTCTCTGCTGTTTGTGATTTTCACCGTCACAGAAAGTATTTTTACAAAGCTTTTCAGTCTTTGTCAGTCCATTTCTTCACAGAAATTCCATATCTAGATTATGCTGAGGGATAGCTTTGTGCTCAGACGGCCTGTAATGTAGGGTCAGTCCAAGACCTCTTGTACGAGCCCAGACATCTAGGCCAACCAATACTACGTAAAAATCTGTCCTACCAGGGCTTGTAAGTCAGTAAAGGAGGGCGCAGCACACGTGTACAGCCACCTCTCCATACACAGCTATGGGACTGCTATAAATGGTTGAGCAAGCTCATGAGAGCGCTGACACTGACATACACATCTGATGGTATTAACATACAGCGTGTTTAATATCGTGCCGGCAAGTTTCCTGTTTTATCAGATCCCAAAGCTTCCGAAAATTGTCCCTTACCGGGGTCGGATGATGTATAAACACACCCCCTGTTATGGGATAAAAAAACGTAGACAAGACCGCAGCAGAGGCGAGGTGCGGCCCCGTCAGGAGGTGACGTGTGTCCATCAGCCTGCACTGTGAGAAGATGTCGGGATTCATTCAGTAATGACATATGTATGCTGCTTAATGAAATTTTACCCCCCTCCCAGAAAATGTTTTTTAATTTCAGTTGTACATATACACTCACCGGCCACTTTATTAGGTACACCATGCTAGTAACGGGTTGGACCCCCTTTTGCCTTCAGAACTGCCTCAATTCTTCGTGGCATAGATACAACAAGGTGCTGGAAGCATTCCTCAGAGATTTTGGTCCATATTGACATGATGACATCACACAGTTGCCGCAGATTTGTCGGCTGCACATCCATGATGCGAATCTCCCGTTCCACCACATCCCAAAGATGCTCTATTGGATTGAGATCTGGTGACTGTGGAGGCCATTTGAGTACAGTGAACTCATTGTCATGTTCAAGAAACCAGTCTGAGATGATTCCAGCTTTATGACATGGCGCATTATCCTGCTGAAAGTAGCCATCAGATGTTGGGTACATTGTGGTCATAAAGGGATGGACATGGTCAGCAACAATACTCAGGTAGGCTGTGGCGTTGCAACGATGCTCAATTGGTACCAAGGGGCCCAAAGAGTGCCAAGAAAATATTCCCCACACCATGACACCACCACCACCAGCTTGAACCGTTGATAAAAGGCAGGATGGATCCATGCTTTCATGTTGTTGACGCCAAATTCTGACCCTACCATCCGAATGTCGCAGCAGAAATCGAGACTCATCAGACCAGGCAACGTTTTTCCAATCTTCTACTGTCCAATTTCGATGAGCTTGTGCAAATTGTAGCCTCAGTTTCCTGTTCTTAGCTGAAAGGAGTGGCACCCGGTGTGGTCTTCTGCTGCTGTAGCCCATCTGCCTCAAAGTTCGACGTACTGTGCGTTCAGAGATGCTCTTCTGCCTACCTTGGTTGTAACGGGTGGCAATTTGAGTCACTGTTGCCTTTCTATCAGCTCGAACCAGTCTGCCCATTCTCCTCTGACCTCTGGCATCAACAAGGCATTTCCGCCCACAGAACTGCCGCTCACTGGATGTTTTTTCTTTTTCGGACCATTCTCTGTAAACCCGAGAGATGGTTGTGCGTGAAAATCCCAGTAGATCAGCAGTTTCTGAAATACTCAGACCAGCCCTTCTGGCACCAACAACCATGCCACGTTCAAAGGCACTCAAATCACCTTTCTTCCCCATACTGATGCTCGGTTTGAACTGCAGGAGATTGTCTTGACCATGTCTACATGCCTAAATGCACTGAGTTGCCGCCATGTGATTGGCTGATTAGAAATTAAGTGTTAACGAGCAGTTGGACAGGTGTACCTAATAAAGTGGCCGGTGAGTAAATGGACAATTGAGGTATTAGTGGTGTGATGCAGGCCTCAGCAGCAGGCATACAGAACGTGATGGTAGACAGACAGCAACAGTGCCAAGATGGGGCCCCGTCGTCGAAACAAGGTCTAATCTGCGCACTTGTTTTTGAAATGATCCAAATTCTGAAACCACCTGAGGACATTAGTGAATTAGCACAAAATCAATAAAGAACTAGTCAAAAATGACTTCTAAATCCGCACATTTGTGAGATGAATGATCTTCCCTATTCACTTCACTGTCCCCACATTGTCCCTGGTCAGACTGCACACAGAGCTGTCTACATTGGATCAGGGCCACCCATTCAGTCTTTCTGTGGGTGACCCAAGTCACGGGTCAGTGGCACTTGACCTCACCTTGAGGCGCACAGCTGCAGCAGTATCAGGCATTCTGCAGTATCACTACAGTTTGTAATGACGTCCTCTCCAGTATATATCTGCGCTCTCATCAGATGTTTTCTGTGAAGACTAAACGCTGCGGTGGTAAAACACGCTTTACTCGCCACTCTCCATTTACCGCCATTGTCTCGCCAGCCTAGCTCAACAAAAAGCTGTTCTCTCCTGCTCCATGAGAGAACAGTGCTCCCGATTCTGTGTCTTGTAAGAGGATACGCCATATAAATCGTATCTAGGAGAAGATACAGCCAATGTCTGTGTCACCCAGCTCCGACATTCAGGGATACTTTGTACTTAGGGCCATTTGTCCCGAGCAGATAGAAGAGGAGAATTTAAGGCGGTTAATGGATCTCCAACCATGAGGAATCTGTGCCATAAAGGATCTTCCATGGACAGGGTCTCACAGGGTTGTATTCTCCTTGGCCATTTATGTGGAGCTATGTATTTCCAGACCTGGGCTTAGCAAGGGTTTTCCTGGTTGAAAGCTTATTTGCTCCTGGATTATTTAAATGGAAGAATAATGGGCATCAGTCCAGCAGCTGTAGGGGTGTCCTGTGACATGAGCATCAATCCACAGGGCAGTGTTCATGGAGGAATAGTCTCTGTACAGCGCCACAGACTATGTTGTGTACACAGTAGGAAGCTGCAGGCCGCAGTAATCACCTCTGTATTATCTCGCCCCATCTTGTCATCCACGTGTTGTAGAGTGAATGGCCATTGTAGAGGCCATCAGTGCCCGGCACACAGTCCTGGAGCTGCTGGGGGTTGTAGTATGAACCAGTGGCCTGCACTGGAGCCCGGCCAGTAATCCACACGTTACCAGAAACATAGCCATGAACTCCCCATCAGACCATCACAAGACAATAACACCCATTCTCCCCCTAAGGCATGAATTATGGTAGAAAGCATGTACTGGATATTTGAGTGGCTGCTCCACGCTAATGCATGAACAAATTGCCTGAAAGCACACGTCCCACCCATACTATAGAAAATATGTGATATGAGAGCAGCATGCACACAGCACCAGGGGTTACTGTCAAATTCTTAACGTATCTATTCCTGTACAGTCTTGCTTCACCCATCATTAGCAGCTTCTGAGCTGAGACGTTTTCTCCCCGTAGATCCATGTAAAGTGACCGCTCTGGTATGACACTGGTACGGCCACAGCTACAGAGATTTAGAGATCTACTGCCCAGTTGTAAGAACCTGTGATACGTTGTGGCAGAGTGCAGAAATCCTTCCTTGTATAAAGAAACGCGGCACTAAACTGCAAAGTGTGATCAAGGCAGTAACAAAAATCACCATGGAGCCGGGCATAGTGAACGGGAGGGTGGAGGTAGCGGTCAGACCCAGGCCCTGGTGTCTAAGGGGGACCAGATGCCCTTCTGCCCCATCAGACGACACCAGTGGCACGTGGTAGGTGGTGGCCATGTTACAGATTTTGCATTGAGCCGGTAGCAAAAACATCTGTTAGGAATCTGGCGATATACCCCATACATACAGTGAGATATCACGTTACATACGTGATGCACGGAGGTGGTTTCATGCATATATGACTATGTTCACATGAGGAAAACCGGCTGCTGATTTAGTGGCAGAAAAGGGTATTTTCTGCCTCATAATCCACATTCAGGACGCCATAAAGACCTTCCCGTTGTTTTTTTTTCCCACATTGATTTTTCGGACGCCTCCTCTCAGGTTTTATGGCTCGATGTGTAAGAAGCCATGCTCTGGATGGATGGAGTGGGCTGACTTTTGTTGCAGGAACACTCGGTGGGGAAGAGAATTGCCCTGAGAGTGAATAAATAGTCGTCTGTGGTGACCAAATGGATGGGTGCGGAATAACACACTGAACGCCCATGAGATGATTGCGTATTCAGATGGGCCAGTAACACATTAATACCTCCTGTCACAGATTCCAGCCCAGTGATATTCCACTATTGACATTGGCTGTCTGATTTATTAACTGGATTGGCCCTTTTTATGATGCATATTGAAGGAAGCAGGGGAGTTGTGGTAATCCTCAAGATTAAGTAATATTCCAGCAGTCTCCTGAAAGTGAGGGACATTTGGCACCACCAAAGGCTGCGTGTTCTGCCAGGAACCTGTCAGCATTTCGTCCTGGCAGGAGCCAAGATAAAACGGACAGGTTGTCAGAGGACGATGTAATATGGACCCAACGGGATGTCCCCCCTGACCATCCTCCCCAGCATTCCCAGACACGATTATTTAACCGTTTTCCTTGGATCAGCTTTTAAACAAATATTCTTAACCTGCGCCCTGCCAGCTGGGTTTGTGTTAGGAATTTTGGGCCACTCGGAGAAGATTAATTGTACATTAACATATATCAGGTGCCAGGCAGGAAGAAGCCAGCAGTGTCCATTTGCTTAAGTATAAATTTTGGCCAATTGAAATGTTGAGTCCACACATGGTATCTATGAACAAACAGAATCGGATTGATTCTTGCATGTTAGTTATTTAAAGCTATGTTTTTCCGAAGAATTCTATGTTGTGTGGATATTAAAGGGGTTGTCCAACTTCTAAGTGTGTTTTTAATTAACCACACCCACCCAGTGGGACCTATGAAGGGAAGCACCTACCTGCTCTTGGGGACATGTCACTGCTCTGGCCAGTCATTAGGTGCAGTGGCGCACATGACCCCCATCCGTACTAAACGTTTGCATGGGGGGACTATGTTTAAAAAAAAAATTAGCATTTGGTCTTTATTACAAAATCTGGAATCTTTTTTTGTGTACAGAGCTGAGAGGCCGTAGTAGCTGCCTGTGGGTCTTTTCTGTCAGCTCCTTATCTCTGCTCTCTGACCTTATAAACACTCATCAAAGCTCAGTCTTTATTTTAATGATAAGCATGTGACTTAAGTGTTTCTGACTCTCAGTTAAAAAAAACATTTAACCCTTTGTGACAGAATGGCTCAATATTTTTTAATAAAGACCAATTGAAAATATGATTTTTTAAACTAAAAATAAGTGCAATCATAAACAAAAATTGCCTCCAAAGGTGTACATACCTTTATCAGGTCCTTCTGGGTTGGGAATATTTAAAACACAATTTGAAGTTAGACACCTGTTAAGTTTTTAAATCATTTTTGGTGATGTTATATTTAACAATATTTTATCTATGTTTAAAAAAAATAAATCATCTTAAAGTCCTGCAGTTTTGACAGTTTTGCCACTATGCCTAATAACAGGTGCCACTTTCTGGTCTGTACAGATCACTTTTCAGCAGTCATCTCTTTAGCAGCATGGACAGAATTACACAGACAGATAACATCTTCATATAAATAACACAGTATCCACTACTCACAATATGTGATAATAACAGCTTATCTACTTCCCCTCCCTGCACAGTGACCTCCAAACAGGTCACAGAGCATTCCTAGAAAACTCTCCCATAGCAGTCAGCGATTGTGTCTATAGTTCCTTCATAGTTCTCACATTCCCTTTAAGAGAAATCCACAAAAAGTGGCATTCAAATGTAAAAAAAGGGGGGGGGTGTAAAATATCTCCATTGTGCTTCCATTCCAGACACTTTATGGTTAAAACCTCTGAAGATGTTGTTAGACTTTCAGTCTCTGACTTTATGAAACAGCATAATCATCCAATAAACCTAAAAGGAATTCACTTCATTTCTGAAAGTGAATGCAAAAAGAGCGTTGATGATGTCATGTATGGGGGGGTTTGGCGCTGGAGTGAGGTTGGTTACTATGGGAATGTTTCTTTACATGAACATCGTTGTATCTACTATGAGAACACAATGTAACTTTTCTCAGCAATTATTAAGTGCGACCCGTGGAAGGTAATGAAGGCGGCCGAGATCCGTCCTGTAACATTAAGGAATTATGGAGCCATAATGTGGACAGGTGGTTGTAGTTTACACTGTAGTCATGACAATCTCCTCTCTGCTACATCTCAGGCTCATCGATACCACATGTTAATGAGCGCAGGATCTAGACCCATCACTGTACCATCGCCCTTCTCACCGTATTCTTTTTATGTTTTAAAGTGTAGAAAAGGCAGAAGCCGTCCCGATGTCAGTCATCAGGACGATATCCGATACGTGATCAGATCCCTCTGCTGCTAGAACTCCTGGAAGTAATGATCACTATCAGTATAATATTGTAATCGTCGTCTTCCAGTCCCGCTGGACAGAACTGGTGTCTCATAAACACGACTTACATCTCTCAAGATAATAAGCGTTTCATAGAAACAAATCTTATCTGCAAAATGGGATTTGGAAATATTCTTCTTTACAACCACATTCCTGACATTTGTGGAGAATAAGAGCCCGAATAGTGAGGATCTTATCAGCCGCAGATGTATAAGAACGAAAAAAGAAAAGTATGTGTCTCTGCTCAGAGCAGCCGGTGAACAAGCAGGAGGCGTCATGACATTGTAGCTGCACATGCAACTCATACATCACAACGGATACGTTTTCCTGGGACATCGTCCCTGTATCACATGCATATAAATCCAGTTAATCGTCGCTGTATGTGTACATTGTTTCACAGCCTCTCGGAAGAACAGAATAACTTGGCAGAAGATTCAGATTGAAGAGAAGGAATGTATGAAGAGCCAGAACTTGTGGTAATATAGATGACCCATGTAATATACAGCACAGTCTGTAATGTGAGAGATATAGAGTTTTATCAGATGCTCTCTACAAGACTCTGCTGAAATATGTTATAGATGGTGGATGGAAGATGAGGGGAAAACCAGTTCTGGTCATGATGGTCTGTTTGTGGTTGGTCCATGTCCTAAAAGCTAGAGGCTGTCACCAAAAAGGTAGAGAGCGTGAGGATTAGGCCTACCTGCACAATGGTGGGGGTGATGTTACCGCTATGCACACCTTTGGAGACAAGTTTTGTTTATGATTTCATTCTACTCATTTTTGGCTAAAAATCATATTTTCCCTTTATTAAAAATATTGAGTCGTTCTGTCACAAAGGGTTAACTGGTTTTCTAGCTGTGAAACAGATATGGTCATCTAATAAACCTTATCCCTAAATTACTAAAAGGTGAAAAAGACTTAATATTCTTATCAGTAAGATATGATCTGGGCTATACTGAGTGTTTATAAGGTCAGAGATCACAGATAAGAAGCCCGTCAGCTCCACAACTGATGGAAAAGACAGAAGATCCATGGACAGCATCTCAGCTCTACACAATAAAGACCAATTGAAAAAAATGATGTTTAGCTCAAAATAAGTACAATGCAATAATAAAAACTATTGTCCCCAAAGATTTACTATGTACGGCACAGGCAGCGGACTGAATGTAGGCAGGCGATTACAGCTACATGATAAAGTACATGGAGGATATACTGTATTCAGGTTGGCACTATAAATATCTGGGTTTTTGGTTACAGTTCGGGCACTCGGTCTGTAAAAGGTTCCCCATCACTGCACTAGATGAACCTACAGGAGGGCCTTATACGCTGGTGTTTGATACTGTGCTGCCCGAGGATGCTCCTAATTTATGATAGGGCGTAGACCTCGTCAGATATTAGACGCATGCTCTGCCAGTGTGTGCACCTGGAGTGAAATCGACTTTAGCCCCTGATAGTAGATTTGAGCATTTCCTGGTGTAAAACTTTGAGAATTTACCAGGGCTGATGGTGACGCCCCCTGCCCCCGCGTCCCCAGTGTGGAAGGTGTCGTGAAAACGCTGCGTGTGACAAAATACTATCACACAGGCATTACTTTACTGCTGGTCGGTGAGAATCGCTGCATGTACATTAGTGGACACGTGGGAGTAATTCTACCAATATTGTGTAACAGGAAGGTCTATATCTGCACCTGACACTCTCTTGAAAGTCACCAGTTTTGCTGCTTTTAGGCCAATTTTCTGCTTTGGGAAATAATATGTGAAGCCTGAGCCGAGGTTCACTGCGCCGCAGGGTGTCCACTATGAATGTATGGCTCTCATTCAGCTGCATTTGTCAGATTACAGGTCGACTAACCTTATAATACACTGATTTAATTTCACAAAGAGATGCTTTACAGTCCTTAGGGTCATGTGTCCAGAATGGACCTTAAAATGATAGGATCAGAGGGGAAAGAGAGAGTGGAGCGTTGGAGACATTTACTAAGACATCATCATTTGCAGATATTGTCCTAATATCCAGAGAGACGGTGACTGTGTCCGTACATAAAGAACGGAGGCAGGTAATGAAACTGAAGGCTGGCCCGTCCACTGTAGTGGGGAGCTCCCAAAAGACGCCCTCCCCCCACTCCTGATGCCTGGTTTAATAGCTTCATGAGTCCCCATGTAATAATTCTGGAGCCTCTATTCTTATGGCTCTATGTTTTGCCATTCCTTTATTATTCCTACTAGAAGTTATGACTGAATTGCTATTATTAAGGGTACAGAGGGGTGTTACCAGTTGGGGTTGTGCCTGCACAAATGGCCATACGTTGACCTTAGACCTCCGTTATACCCTGTACCTTGGGATCCAATGTGCAAGGGCTCTGCACCAGGAGCCGTGTGGCCCACGTAGCCTGTATTACAGAGCAGGCTCACCTTATCTTATTTAGACATAGTTTGAGCACTTTTGCTTTATACAGGACGTTGCCAAGTTCCTTTCCTCCCACGTTAGCTATTCTGGTTTCTGTGGAAACTGTCGGCCAATAGACGTCTGAGGCGACTGCACACAAGGGAAGCGTTAAACGGAGAGCGTGCAACTTTCTTTTTGACAGATTGGGTTCCTGGGACATGAAGCCTCATAGTTCTGTTTCTAATTGAGAGCATTTGGTTTAGTAACTATAATGCATTTCTATATATAAAACCAGAGGATAACGAGTGCTGTCTTAGTGCAGGTGCCTGAAGTATGTGAGGTCTAATAACACTGCTGTGTGATAATATCCCCAATATCCGCTGGTAAGGACAGTGGCTACAGCTACTCTCATTAAGGTTAATCATCTCAGCAGACTGTCCCCTGTACTTTGGCGGTTTTATATGTCGCTGATATTTTTTATCATTAGGTTTTATGTGGTCCTGATGCCTCTTTCTCATTGGCCGCTGGTCTCCGGCAGGTATTTGCAGAGCCACGTCTGAACACACGGCCACAGATTGACAGTAGACGGCTCACACTGAGGACGGTCTCGAGGTCAAGGCCTCATTCACTTTCTTCCTGCTAGATTATTGCATCACCATTCATTCCCATGCAGACTCACTTCTCACTTCCAGTCAGTGCATATTACTTTTGTATGCCATTACCCGCTAGAATTAACAGTGCTCCACAGCTGAACTCACATTTCATGTACTATCACAACAATACAGATGAGGAGCCTGCCCCCCGAAACCCAAACCTCTCTATAAGCGCGAGGCTTCTGTGTCTCCTCTGAGAACTGTCATTCTGAATACCGCGGCCCGCCAGCTGTGCACCAGACACATGCCCCGGCCCATGTCTCTGCTGTGCGCAGCAAGGAACATGTTAAACCCAGCAGAAAACTCACTTTGGCATCGTGACAACAGATACATGCAGTTGTCAGGAACTGTGCAGCGTGAATTACCAGCCATCGCTCTCCCTTCACGGGTACATACATTATACACTGCAGCCACCTTTGGTATATAGAGCAGCTCTACTCCCGGCAGAAGTGACGCCGCAGGTCCTGCTCATGGCCAGGTACAGCATGCAGCACATGTACGTTTAGGCTGTGCACTTACCCTGTAGGTGACAGTCTCATGCATGGCTATAGGTCCTCATATAGGAATTATTGTGGACATTCCTCCCAGCCTGTAAGTTACATTCTCATCCTGAGACACAGTGTGCTGGACTGCATCATTACTTCTCAAACCTTCTTTCTCAGCTGAAGTCTCAAGTTCCAGCCTGGGATTCCCTTCTCCACCCCTTTACAGATACTTAACCCTGATCCTGCTGAACATTGACTGCACTGGGTAGAAGTGTGAGCAGCGCTTGTCTGTCCGTAATGGGCATTATAATATAATCAGATGGCCGTCTGTACTTATTTCACAGGGTGCCAATACTTATTGGATCCTTACAGCTCCACGGACAGCGCATCCTCGGGGTTTCATTGCATTACGGTAGATGCTGGGCTGGCAGATATAAAGCTTCAGTGCCCTCACTTCAACACCCAAAAGAAGCAAAAAGTCACCATTTTTTAGCTGTTCGTCGAATTCATAATGGATAATAAGTTGTGCTCATTCTGAAGAGGTATTATGAATCAGGTGATGAACTTTACTATAGACCTTGTAAAGTCAGGATGGGTTCAGACCTCCTCAAGAGATATCGGGATCCTGGACTCATGAAACGTGATCTGCCCCAGTATCACTGAACATACATGTACGGTATCTGTGTGGTCTGATCCTGTGTCATACTCTCTTCCATCTGTCCTTGTTACCAACATATCAGGAAGTACACACGATTGACTCCAGGATCAGACTACCTATCATTTGTTTGTAGTCTGTTACCATGGAGACACATAGATGCATAAAAGCTGCAGGCACAATAAACAAGTGATTGCAAAGGTGGACAGTACATTTTTATACAGTATATAATAGTGATGTTTCTCACACTCTGTGCAGAGGAATGGCTATGGTAAGAGAGGTGACCAAGAATCCAATGATCACTCTGGCTGAGCTCCAAAGATTCTGTGTGTAGATAGGAGAAATTTACAGAAGGTCAATCATCCCAGTATGGTAGAGAAAGAAGCCTTTCCTCAGTAATGTCTGGAGGAGCCCAGGCGCCGCTCATCTCCTGCCCAATACCATCCCTACAGTGAAGCATGGTGGTGGCAGCATCATGTCTGGAGGAGACCAGGCGCCGCTCATCACCTGTCCAATACCATCCCTACAGTGAAGCATGGTGGTGGGAGCATCATGTCTGGAGGAGACCAGGCGCCGCTCATCTCCTGCCCAATACCATCCCTACAGTGAAGCATGGTGGTGGCATCATGTCTGGAGGAGACCAGGCGCCGCTCATCACCTGCCCAATACCATCCCTACAGTGAAGTATGGTGGTGGCTGCATCATGTCTGGGGGAGACCAGGCGCCGCTCATCACCTGCCCAATACCATCCCTACAGTGAAGCATGGTGGTGGCAGCATCATGTCTGGAGGAAACCAGGCGCCGCTCATCACCTGCCCAATACCATCCCTACAGTGAAGCATGGTGGTGGCAGCATCATGTCTGGAGGAGACCAGGCGCCGCTCATCACCTGCCCAATACCATCCCTACAGTGAAGCATGGTGGTGGCTGCATCATGTCTGGAGGAGACCAGGCGCCGCTCATCACCTGCCCAATACCATCCCTACAGTGAAGCATGGTGGTGGCAGCATCATGTCTGGAGGAGACCAGGCACCGCTCATCTCCTGCCCAATACCATCCCTACAGTGAAGCATGGTGGTGGCTGCATCATGTCTGGAGGAGACCAGGCGCCGCTCATCACCTGCCCAATACCATCCCTACAGTGAAGTATGGTGGTGGCTGCATCATGTCTGGAGGAGACCAGGCGCCGCTCATCTCCTGTCCAATACCATCCCTACAGTGAAGGTGGCAGCATCATGTCTGGAGGAGACCAGGCGCCGCTCATCACCTGTCCAATACCATCCCTACAGTGAAGTATGGTGGTGGCTGCATCATGTCTGGAGGAGACCAGGCGCCGCTCATCTCCTGTCCAATACCATCCCTACAGTGAAGTATGGTGGTGGCTGCATCATGTCTGGAGGAGACCAGGCGCCGCTCATCTCCTGTCCAATACCATCCCTACAGTGAAGCATGGTGGTGGCAGCATCATGTCTGGAGGAGACCAGGAGCCGCTCATCTCCTGTCCAATACCATCCCTACAGTGAAGCATGGTGGTGGCTGCATCATGTCTGGAGGAGACCAGGCGCCGCTCATCTCCTGTCCAATACCATCCCTACAGTGAAGCATGGTGGGGGACAGGAAGGACTGGTCAGGGTGGAGGGAAAGCTGAATGAAATAACGTCCAGAGGTATTCTTAATAAAGAATTATGTCCTGAGTAAAGGGGCTGAAGACTTATGTCCCGAGTAAAGGGGCTGAAGACTTATGTCCCGAGTAAAGGGGCTGAAGACTTATGTCCCAAGTAAAGGGTGCTCGTTTCCATGGTTATGACCCCCCCAGCAATCCATGATCAGTGGCTGTACTTGCAGTGGCAGCAAACAAAGATCTTGACAATATACAAGGGGAGATTTATCAAGACTGCGGCAGAAAGCCCTACACTGCCGAAGGATGCTCCTAATTTATGACGAGGCTCAGGTCTCTGCGCCTAAACAGAAATCTGATTTCTAGCTTCAATTGTGCCAGAAAACTGGTATAAATAAAGATAGATTTGTTGCTGGCCACGCCCCCTTCCCCACTCTTGTAACGCCCCCTTTCTAAAAAGTGGCGAGAGCGTTGTAAAAACTGGGAGATGTGACAGTTTCTTTAAAAAGCGAAAGTCTAAAACACATACACTGTAGTTGGTGACTTTTCAGGCACAAGGGAGATAAATCTCCCCCAAAGTGTAGTAGAAAGTGTCAGAGCTTCTCACTGTACAGCGCCATGTAGAGAAAATTACATAATAAAGCGCTGCTCACATCTGTGGATTGCTCCTTGTCATCATGCAGATCTAAACGTACGGTGTGTTATAATGCAGTCCTGCTGTCAGCCAGGCATCGAGTGACCGTGTGAACATCACCCAAGAGAGCATCCTGCCCTAGAGGAATTCACAGACCTCCCCAGACTGGGGCTCAGCAACCGTTGGGACTCCAGCTGTTGTGAAACTACAATTCCCAGCATGCTCTGTTCATTTCTATGGGAGTTATGAGAAGAGCAGAACATGCATACTGGGGTCACATAAGGCGTATTTGCTGTGGATATTAGGCTACAGATTCCGTACAATCTGATGGACATGCATGTAGCCTTACAGTCCCGGCAGGTCTCACTGATCACTTGTGATCCCAGGCCCGTATCAGAGAAAGCTGTTTGACCTGCCAGTCTGTGATACGTACCATCAGCAAAACCGTACAATCTCCATGGATCTCTGCAGATCAAATTAACCGGATTTGTTCTCTATTTTCTTTGCGCTCTATTAGGGTTAGATGTGAAAACATATGGGACGTATGATAAGAAACCTAGAGTCCATTGACAGTGTGGATAAAGCAGGGTTAATGTAATGACAAGTGACGAATGTATGGATCTCATTCTACATAAAGACTGCAAATCAGAAGGGAAATCTAACGTCTCATGGCATAAATATGACAGCCATTATGTTGTGGGATAATGGAAAAAGGAATGTGTGCACAGCCTCTATTATAAATATACCCAAAGTACTACATAGATCCTCCTGCAGCAGGTAGTATCATATGGAAGCAGGCCTCAACCTAAGTTATAGCCCCACAAAACAGATGATGATATATTACAGATGGTACATTGTAGATACACAGACGATAGGACCGGTATTCATACAATCACTGTAAGGAGGTCTCCACTTCAGTTGTTCTCAGCCTTTTCATGCCTAGTACACCTAGTGATAAGAAGCTTGAGCCGAGTACTTTTCCTCATCTTCTCCATTCAGTCCAGACCACCATGATGATTTCTATCAGCTTTCTCTTGTCTCTGCAGAGTTTGTCACACAGACATCTTAGGTTCCTACTTTTCCATCATCCTCCCATCTTCTGAACAACCCATCCTGCCATCTGCAATACTGTGCCTCCCAATACTACATTAAGAAAGTCCCCCTGCAAATTCTAGCACCACCCAGATAGTCCCCCACAGTAATAGTGCTCCCACAAATCCCACCAATAACAATAAGTATCTTCCAGTGTGCCCTTAGTAGTGATATTGGCCCATGCAGTGCCCCAATAGTAATCATGCCCCCCAGTAGTAATAACTCTATACAGAGCCCCCAGTAGTAGTATATCCCCCCAGTACTAATAATGCTGTTACAGTGCCCCATAAGTAATAACGTCTGCCTATAGTAGCTCCAGAAAGCCCTTACAGTCTGGCCCATTAGTAAATATACCTCCTTATAGACGCCCAGTAGTAATAATTTGTCACAGTGGAAAAAATCCCCCCTTATAGTGCCCCCAATAGTAGTAATACACATAGTAATTACAGTGGCCTAATAGAATGGTGCCCAGTGCTCCATGCTGCGGTCTGCAATGCGGTGCAGGACAAAGGCCTCTTCCGGGCTGCACCCTGAGCAGTTGCAATGATGATCTCATCAACCGGCTTGTTAAATCCTCTGATAGGCTTTAGGTCTAGTGGCCTTTAGCCTATGAAGGTGATCGGTGAGACACCGGCCCGCCATAGAATTTATCCAGGACAGTGATACAGCCCTAGAAAGGGCAGTCCCAGGTGCCCCCTCCCCCTGCTGAGCTTACCCCTCAGGGTATGTGTAGAACCAATGCTCTATTTCATGCTCTATGACCTCATTCACATGACTGTATTTTTGGTCCGCATCCGATCTGCATATTTGAAGATAGAATATCGATCCATTCATTCCACGCATGCCGCCCACATCCATATGTCCGTTCCATAGCCCTGCAAACAAGAAGGCACATGTCCTGCTCTTCTCCGTTTTGCAGACAAGGACAGGCGGAGTTACAAATTACGTATGGTCGTGTGAATGCACCCGATGGGCAAATACATGAAAACACGTGATGTTAGGAGCTGCTCATTGCACTGTAGAAAGAAGGATGTGCTTTGCTTTCTGCGGACATGATGGCAGCACCCTGATCATTTCTGGCACTTGATGTTCATTTCTTTGGACTAATAATTGTTGAGCGCTGTACAGACCTGTCAGACTTCATTACGGTGCACCCTCACTCTTAACAAAATGCATCTTTTGTCAGTGAGTGCACTTGGATCTTTACAAATCTTCCATTTACTTCTTTAAGGAAACGCCTAAGATGGCTGCCGTCTAAGGATTACGCCTGAGTCTTCTCGTGTACACTTTGATTTGTTCAGTGCAGAAATTGACCTGCTGTGCGGACTTTTTTTTTTAAAGGGTTTCTGTCCTCAGATTTAACCCTTTTAAACCTGCTGACATTAGTGATGTGCTAATGTCAGCAGACCTTAACTGTGGTATTATGATGTTTATTGGGGGCCCCATTACTGTGATAATCTTCCTTGATTGACAGGGCCAGCGCTCGTCTTCTTCGGCCAGCCCTGTGTGCAGGGGAAGTCTCGCGCATGCGCAGTGCAGAACACGCTGCCTGGCCCTGTCAATCAAAGACCTCGGGGCGTGGAAGGAGGCAGGAAAACAGCCTCTAGGAGCAGGGGCAACACCCCCCCTGCTCCTAGAGGCTCATTTACATAAAACAAAAGTAAGATTATCACAATAATGGGGCCCCCAATAAACATCATAATACCACAGTTAATACCTCACTAATGTCAGCAGGTTTAAAAGAGTTAAATCTGAGGACAGAAACCCTTTAACTGCAAGTAGCACATAGTGCCGTATGTGGTGCAGAAACGCACAGAGATCCGCATAAAACCCGCACATATGTGTAGGCGGCCTAAAGGCACTTTCTATGTGTGAGGACGCCACCTTCTTGGGATTGACAAATTGCTGGTGTTATGACATGCTATGGCATAGGTGAATGACAGAATAATGGATGTGTCTTATTGGCAGGGGTCTGACCACTAGGGCCCCTGCCAATTGTGATATGCGGGGCCCCATCTCACCTTACCGCAGATAGCTGTCTATATCTCTGGCAGCCCCATAGACTTCAGTGAAGCAGCGACGGATAGGGCATAAGTGCTTGACTTGGGACAACCCTTAGGCTCCATTCACACGTCCTGTTTTTTTTTCCTGATTCGATCCTGATTTTTTCATGACCAATTGAAATGAATGGATCCGGATCAGGATCGAATCAGGAAAGAAAAACAGGACGTGTGAATGGAGCCTTATGTTAATACCGGCACAGCCATTGGCACAGTTTCTGGAAAAAAGTAGGTTTATATTTCTAATCCCTTTTATGGAAATCAAAAATTGTTCATTAGGTACAGTTTAACAGCAACCAATTATCTTACTTAAAAAATGTGATAATCTGGAAAGTAGTGATTAATGCTTCAGAATCTGGGTCGCTGGTCCAAGGATGATCCTTCCATGAAACAATGTTCTCAGAAAGAATGGTGATCCTTCTGTACCAACCAGTACAGACCGCCATATGTATGGCTGCATCGGCATAGCAATCATTCACCAGACCACTGGTTCAGTGCATTGGTTGTTCATCCAACGTCTGCATGGCGGTATAGTGCAACCATATATTGTGTCCCCAGGTCAGTCCAGAAGCAGGCCGGTGATGGCTACACACGTGGACAAAATGATTGGTTCCCTTCTGTTAAAGAAAAACCCACGATAGTCACAGAAATAACTAGAAACTGACAAAAGGATTAATACATAAAAAATAACTAAAAGCCAAGTAATAAATCAGACACGGCTGTAATTGTCACTCTGGTCCAGTTCAGTCTTTTCTGGGGTTCAACATTGTGTCCAGACGACTTTCATTCGTTTGTTTTTTAAACTTATTTTTTGAACCAAAAAATCGTGTTTTTCTTTCTTTCTGGTACCAGCATCAGAGAGGATATCCAGGCCGGGCAGACGGTCCCCGGGGCCTCTTCCAGGGCGGGTAATCATTCTGTGCTGAGAATATTCACAGCGTTCACACAATTACACAACCCTGATGAGAGCAGCCTGTCACAGCTCACTGGGGGTTATACCCTGCATCTGGCCTGGGGATGATGGGTGTGCTGACATTACATGTGTACAAACACAGAAGCAACCAGTATAAGTTATATGTGGGAACCCTGCCAGGTCAGGAATCTCTGCCAACTAGGAGAGAGCATGAATCACTGCGAGCAGAAGAATGCAGGAACGTACTCGGGACATTCTTCTCATTCCTCACTACATGATGATGGTGTGTAATGCATATAGTCAGTAATGGAGAACCTCGGCAGGACTCATAATCCTCACAAACCGGAGTACTGGACCTGTGCAAAGGACAGATTCTGATCTAATCTTCACCACTGCAGACGTTTCCATGGCATGCAGTACAAAGCCTGGGCAGTCATCTGCAATGTGGAGTGTAACCTGCAGGTGGCAGCACTGGGAGTCAGCTGTGTGCTCAGCACCTGCTCCTGTACTGCAGATCCTGCACCCATCACTGCTTATTATAGGTCAGGGAGTGATGATGACAGAAATGACTGCACAGCAGCGCCAAGGTGGATATGGATAGCAGATTTTATCCGGGTGCCCCTCAGTATTAGTTTCTATCCCCAAACCCTACAGCATAGTAGAAGTGGAGCGTGTATTCTGTCTCAGCACGTGCTAGATGGGCCACGTATGACCACCATATCTCCATACTGGGTCCTGAGACACATTCCCATGGTCCTGACTGGTTATTGTACCTGTCGCCCTGCAGACATCTTTCATTATAGGAAGCTATTATACATGAGATTTCTTTTTAGTCAGCCCCAGCAGGTTCTGCCTGCATTTGGGTTAGTTCTCCTTTAAAATCTACATGCCAACCATCTACACGTAACGCCTCGGATCTAAAGCTTCACTTCCCTGTTTGGAGCTTTGCTGAATTTCCTAAGCAACTAAATGTGGAGCAAATGTGCAGAGATGTGTAATGCAAGTTTCTGGAGCTATTGACCCAGATGGTATCGAAGGTCGGCGAGTAAACGCGGGATTGAGCGTCAGATTCCTGTGCGGAGCGTACATCAGCCACAGCGGGTTTATTCACTGCACGTCTCCCGTATTGTCTCTGTCACTCTGGGATCCTGCAGCTATGAGATATCAGTTACTGGTATATATTTATTAACCTTTACATTATGTCTTCATTACACTCCGGTCACATCCAGTGTATCGTAGGCCCAGGGCTGTTTACCCATCCTGGGCCCCCTCCCTCCACTCGCCTCCGACCATCCCCCCCTTCACATTCCGCCCTATGGTTCTTCTAGTAAATATTAAAGCAAACTATACCACATATATAGTATAACACCCCCGGCCCCACAAAGTATATAGTATAACACCCCCGGCCCCACAAAGTATATAGTATAACACCCCCGGCCCCACACAGTATATAGTATAACACCCCCGGCCCCACACAGTATATAGTATAACACCCCCGGCCCCACACAGTATATAGTATAACACCCCGGCCCCACAAAGTATATAGTATAACACCCCCGGCCCCACACAGTATATAGTATAACACCCCCGGCCCCACACAGTATATAGTATAACACCCCCGGCCCCACACAGTATATAGTATAACACCCCCGGCCCCACAAAGTATATAGTATAACACCCCCGGCCCCACACAGTATATAGTATAACACTCCCATCCCCACACAGTATGTAGTATAACACCCCCATCCCCACACAGTATATTAGTATAACACCCCCGGCCCCACACAGTATATAGTGTAACACGCACAGCCCCACACAGTATATAGTATAACACCCCCATCCCCACACAGTATATAGTATTACACCCCCATCCCCACACAGTATATAGTATAGCACCCCCGGCCCCACACAGTATATAGTATAACACCCCCGGCCCCACACAGTATATAGTATAACACCCCCCGGCCCCACACAGTATATAGTATAACACCCCGGCCCCACACAGTATATAGTATAACACCCCCGGCCCCACACAGTATATAGTATAACACCCCCCGGCCCCACACAGTATATAGTATAACACCCCCGGCCCCACACAGTATATAG
The DNA here is from genome assembly GCA_900303285.1 of Rhinella marina. Lineage (NCBI taxonomy): Eukaryota > Metazoa > Chordata > Amphibia > Anura > Bufonidae > Rhinella > Rhinella marina. Next base: position 447,802 of record ONZH01007226.1, on the reverse strand, counting down.
TATAACACCCCCGGCCCCACACAGTATATAGTATAACACCCCCGGCCCCACACAGTATATAGTATAGCACCCCCAGCCCCACACAGTATGTAGTATAACACCCCCATCCCCACACAGTATATAGTATAACACCTCCAGCCCCACACAGTATATAGTATAACACCCCCGTCCCCACACAGTATATAGTATAACACCCCCAGCCCCACACAGTATATAGTATAACACTCCCATCCCCACACAGTATATAGTATAACACCCCCATCCCCACACAGTATATAGTATAACACCTCCAGCCCCACACAGTATATAGTATAACACCCCCGTCCCCACACAGTATATAGTATAACACCCCCAGCCCCACACAGTATATAGTGTAACACGCACAGCCCCACACAGTATATAGTATAACACCCCCATCCCCACACAGTATATAGTATAACACCCCCCCAGCCCCACACAGTATATAGTATAACACCCCCGGCCCCACACAGTATATAGTATAACACCCCCAGCCCCACACAGTATATAGTATAACACCCCCAGCCCCACACAGTAGATGAGGTAAGGATTAGGCATATCAGTATTTCAATATGCCTGATACTTTTGTTCTTGGGGACATATTCCGGCAGAGGTTTACTCCCATCTCACTATTGTGAAAGCATGCATGCTTGGCCAAGCTATGTATACATGTGTACAAGGAGGAGAGGATTCAGGAAAGATTACTGAGTGTTCGGCCGGCATCTCTATAAAAATGGTCAGCGCTGGAAATGACATGCAGAAAGAAACATAGAGGGTTTACAGGTATCGGTGATGTCATAGACAAGGTGCTGTAGTTATAGGGGGTGACGTCCCACCATGATTCTAATCTTTGGCAATCATAGGACCGAGATGTTGCACAGTATATCAGGCACAATTACTTCTGATGCCGATTACACAGTAGTACTAGACCTATACCTTGTATATAGATCCTGCACACTGTGATGTAGAGGCCGTATCATCTGTAGACCGTATCATCATGCCATCTTAGACCCATATTGTATCACTACTTATACACGTCCATATTCTTACGTATCTTGCTCTATTACTGAACATCTTTCTTTTCAATAACCTTACAGATTAAGTTTTAGCATGTAGGACACTGGGCAGAGTGCAACCAATGACAGGTATCTTCACTTTTTCTCATTTTCCCCCCATACAGGATTACAAGTGATATATACACTACTCACAAAAAGTTAGGGCTCGGAATCCATAGGACGGAAATCAAAACGGACACCTTTAAGAGGCATTCCGTTTTGATCCGTCATAATAGAAGCCTATGGGGAAAGCATAACGGATCCGTCTGGTTTCCTGACGACAGAACTTTGTTTTCCGTCCAGCATAACGGAAACCAGACGGATCCGTTATGCTTTCCCCATAGGCTTCTATTATAACGGATCAAAACGGAATGCCTCTTAAAGGTGTCCGTTTTGATTTCCGTTCTATGGATTCCGTTATTTTCTGTTATAACGATGTTATAACGGAAAGCTAGAATGGAATCCCTAACGGTGATGTGAACGAGCCCTTAGGGATATTTGTCTTGTGGGTGAAGTTTTAGGATGACCCTACAATGCCCTCTGACTTTTACAGGAGAACTTAAGGTGTCCTTCTCTAACCTTCTGAATGTTCATGTCAACTGTTCAGTGTTTCAGGACTTTTTCCACAACTTGCTGTTCTCTAGCAAGGAGCTTAACAGTAAAATTCACACCAGGTGTTTGGTCCATGAATCGCCCAATAAATGTCCTGGTTCTATTAGAATTGGTACTAAACAGTCCTCCTCATCATGCTGCTCACATTCTGACATCATGAGATCAAGACGAAACCCATCAATTGATGAACAGTACCTCGTCATTGTGAGACTTCAAGCAGGATCTTCTCAGACAGAAGTGGCCCATGAGCTTAGAGAGTCACAGAGTCATTAGCAGGTTGTATCAGAGATACTGGGGGACCTCACATGGAGCGGCTACTGGAGACTGGGGGACCTCACATGGAGCGGCTGCTGGAGACTGGGGACCTCACATGGAGCGGCTGCTGGAGACTGGAGGACCTCACATGGAGCGGCTGCTGGAGACTGGAGGACCTCACATGGAGCGGCTGCTGGGACTGGGACCTCACATGGAGCGGCTGCTGGAGACTGGGGACCTCACATGGAGCGGCTGCTGGAAGACTGGAGGACCTCACATGGAGCGGCTGCTGGAGACAGGGGGGACCTCACATGGAGCGCTTCTGGAGACTGGCGGACTCACATGGAGCAGTTGCTGGAGACTGGAGGACCTCACATGGAGCGGCTGCTAGAGACTGGAGGACCTCACATGAGCGGCTTCTGGAGACTGGGGGACCTCACATGGAGCGGCTGCTGGAGATGGAGGACCTCACATGGAGCGGCTGCTGGAGACTGGAGGACCTCACATGGAGTGGCTGCTAGAGACTGGAGGACCTCACATGGAGCGGCCTGCTGGAGACTGGGGGGCCTCACATGGAGCGGCTGATGGAGACTGGAGGACCTCACATGGGAGGCTGCTGGAGACTGGGGCCTCACATGGAGGGGCTGCTGGAACTGGGGGACCTCACATGGAGCGGCTGCTAGAGACTGGAGGACCTCACATGGAGCAGTTGCTGGAGACTGGGGGACCTCACATTGAGCGGCTGCCGGAGACTGGGGGACCTCACATGGAGCGGCTGCTAAAGACTGGAGGACCTCACATGGAGCAGTTGCTGGAGACTGGAGGACCTCACATGGAGCAGTTGCTGGAGACTGGGGGACCTCACATTGAGCGGCTGCCGGAGACTGGGGGACCTCACATGGAGCGGCTGCTAAAGACTGGAGGACCTCACATGGAGCAGTTGCTGGAGACTGGGGGACCTCACATTGAGCGGCTGCACTTTCTCCAGACCTAAATCCCAGTGAAAACCTATGGGATCAGCTGAGCCGCCGTGTAGAGGTTCGTAACTCTGTATCTCAGAACCTCAATGACCTGAGGGCCGCCCTTTAAGAAGAGTGGGATACCATGCCTCAGCAGAGAATAAGGTGACCTGTGAACTGTAGGAGACGTCGTTGTCAAGCTGGAATTGATGCCCAAGGACACAGGACAAGTTGCTGAGACACTGACATTATGTGGAGGTTTACCCAGCACTGGGGTCGGTGAGACACTGACATTCTGTGGCGGAGTACCCAGCACTGGGGTCGGTGAGACACTGACATTATGTGGAGGTATACCCAGCACTGGGGTCGGTGAGACACTGACATTATGTGGTGGTGTACCCAGCACTGGGGTCGGTGAGACACTGACATTATGTGGCAGTGTACCCAGCATTGGGGTCGGTGAGACACTGACATTATGTGGTGGTGTACCCAGCACTGGGGTCAGTGAGACACTGACATTATGTGGCGGTATACCCAGCACTGGGGTCGGTGAGATACTGACATTTTGTGGCTGTTTAACCAGCACTGGGGTCAGTGAAATGCGGACATTTTGTGGCGGTATACTCAGAACTGTCAGTGAGACACTGACGTTATGTGGCGGTATACCCAGCACTGGGGTCGGTGAGACACTGACATTATGTGGCGGTGTACCCAGCACTAGGGTCGGTGAGACACTGACATTCTGTGGTGGTATACCCAGCACTTGGGGTCGGTGAGACACTGACATTCTGTGGCGGTGTACCCAGCACTGGGGTCGGTGAGACACTGACATTATATGGCGGTATACCCAGCACTGGGGTCGGTTGAGACACTGACATTCTGTGGCGGTATACCCAGCACTGGGGTCGGTGAGACACTGACATTCTGTGGCGGTATACCCAGCACTGGGGTTGGTGAGACACTGACATTCTGTGGCGGTGTACCCAGCACTGGGGTCGGTGAGACACTGACATTCTGTGGTGGTGTACCCAGCACTGGGGTTGGTGAGACACTGACATTCTGTGGCGGTGTACCCAGCACTGAGGTCGGCTTCTGAGATGAGGTAATCACCATTGCTGCTTCTAATTAGTGCTCAACTTTTGTGATATTATAATCACTGGAGCCGGAACTTTTTACATTTTCCATAAATTTCACCCGAAAGCTAAATATTCCTAACTTTTTGTGTGCAGTGTGTGTTTCTCGTGCCATGTGCTTAGAAGTGAGATTTTCCTTGTTATTTGATTCATATGTTATCAGATATTGGTGCAGAAATCTGATAAAGGAGAGCAATAAACCCAGGATTAAGATCTGAACTCTCCTTGACGACCCGAGTGCTCCAGACTCAGGGAAACATTATCTTGTATCCCTGCTCAGCCCATGTGTCTCTTGGCCTGAGCCCAAGTATCTTAGGTATAGAACAATATTAAAGAAGAAATCTTAAGATACAGTATATCCTTAATAATATGGCAGTGAGAAGAATGCGGGACTGACCAAGGTGGAATTATCCCCAGTCATTTCTATTCTCTGCTACATCTGGGATAAATCCAGTCTGTTATTCAATGAATATTCCGCACTCGTCTGTGAATACAATGTACGGCGGACAATAATAGCCAGCTGTGGGTGCACCCCCTCGGCATGACCAGGAAGGGGCGTCTCTTTGTGAGTGGGTGACCACCTGTCTTATAATGGGAATAAGGACCAGCACGCTAATTTAGACTAAATCCATCCTGCCGATGGAAAATACAGAAGAAGCTGACGCATTTTGGGGATTCTCTTTCCGCACTTGATTGAACATTGACTCTGCTTATAGTAATTGATAGTCTGCCCTTTTGATATGTCAGTGTATGGAATAGTACATGCTGTATTCTAGATAGAAGCATCTATATATCAGCAGTGGTTGGTTATCAGCAAGGAAAGCCTCTTTATGGCTATACAGGGGGATCCATCGGAGGTGTATGTTTGGAAATCCTCCTGATATATATACCTCTGAGGGACGCTGCAGAATGCAGTGTGAATTGACTCTAACATTGTACAGAATCGATCAATGGAGAGACACAGTGGGAATGTGTCAAAGAATTATAGTAGTGGGAAAGCTAGACTAAATGTCAAAAGAGGCACATGATCCCAATATAATGCATGACAGGATGTATTATATAGAAGAAGAAAAGGAGAAAGGGACAACTAAATCCCCAGATATATGGAGTGGATCGGATATACACAGTGTGTATGAGAACATAGACAAATAAATGTTCGGATATTTAAAACCGCTCACCGGGCAGTCACAATGCTGTAACACTGGTACAGCGACTGGGTATAGCGTACTGTGAGTATGGAGGGTGCTCCTGTCCAGGAATGTTAATATACGAAAGTGAGCCCAAATAACTGGGAGACTTACTTCACCAGGGAGGGGGGTGAGACAAGATAAGCACAAAACACTTGTCACCCGCTCCTCCCTCACCGAGGTCGCCTTTAGGTGGTCAATAGGCCCCGTCCATGAGAGATGACAATCCAGACTTCTGATAGGGGTATTGTTGTATTTATTCTTTAAACAGCTCAATGCGTTTCGGGGGTAAAATCTCCCCTTCATCAGGAGCACATAAATAACATATATAAAAGACATAAAAACTTACATATATATATATACTCTGTAGTAGTGGGAGGAATAGGTCCATGTGGGTCCGTTTGTGCGCCCAGCTGGTGGTATACTTCCGGTTCCTATCCAAGGCCAGGACTGGAAGTAACTGTGCGTGTCTCGTGTGGAACGCAAGCGGGACTTAAATGTGGATTTATGTGTTAACCTAATCTATTATGAACATATAAATATAAATATCGGAAGGGCTGATGAATAATAATAGAAGGTGGAGACTCAATCAGTCAAATGATCCGGTCACATGACCAGGTTGAGTTCGTGTCAGACTGGAGCGCATACAAGAAGATAAATGAAAAGTAGAGGGTAAACCCCTTCCAAAAAAGAATGGGATGTAGAGAGGGCTAATAGTATATTAACAGATATCAAAAACTGAGTATGAAAGAGACGATCACCGAACGGTGATGGAACACGTGACCTAAAAGTGGAATGAGTGTGTTCCAAGCTGAAACGCACATTCACCGGTCACAGGAGAGCAGGATCTTCTCCTAGTACTGTATCTATAGGTAACATATGTATATATGTGTGTGTAGGTGCCAGAGTTAATATACATATGATATATAAACATATTAATATAAAGATCTACTGTGTTGGAACATAAAGCATGATACACATAGTATATAAATAATAAAAAAGGGAATATTTTTGTTATAAAATATATACGTATATATACTGCAGATAAAAGATGATAAGAGCTAATATATTTATTGGGAATTCCTGGGGTTATGGGGAGTGATCAATAATTATTATATTCTAATGATTCATTAAGGCCAGAGGGAACCAACGTACCAAAGCGGAATATCCAGAACATTTCTTTCTTACACAACTGTTGGTAAGAAATGGGAATCCAATCAATAGGTATAATGGTTAGGCGGGTAGGGTCACCATTGTGATGATCGGAGAAATGTCTGGATACGCTATGTTTTAAACACTTCTTTCTAATATTGTAGCGGTGTTGGTTTAGTCTCTCCCTTAGGGTCTGAGTGGTTCTCCCAATATATTGGAGCCCACAGGAGCATTCCAGCATATAGATGACGTAGCTGGAGCCGCAGTTCATAAAGTTTTTTAGGAAGATAATTTCCTTAGTGGTGTTGATGGTTACTTGTTGTATATTATGTTGGATGGCCTCACAACATTTGCATCGTTTGGCATTGCACCTGTATGAACCTACCGGCTGGCTATGGGTTTCTGGTGTTTGGTTCTTCTTATGGATTTTGGGACACGATGGAGCTAGTAAGTTCTTCAAAGTTTGGGCTCTTCTATAGGTGACGGATGGTTTTTGGGAAGGTCTTTTCCCCCAAAATGCATTGAGCTGTTTAAAGAATAAATACAACAATACCCCTATCAGAAGTCTGGATTGTCATCTCTCATGGACGGGGCCTATTGACCACCTAAAGGCGACCTCGGTGAGGGAGGAGCGGGTGACAAGTGTTTTGTGCTTATCTTGTCTCACCCCCCTCCCTGGTGAAGTAAGTCTCCCAGTTATTTGGGCTCACTTTCGTATATTAACATTCCTGGACAGGAGCACCCTCCATACTCACAGTACGCTATACCCAGTCGCTGTACCAGTGTTACAGCATTGTGACTGCCCGGTGAGCGGTTTTAAATATCCGAACATTTATTTGTCTATGTTCTCATACACACTGTGTATATCCGATCCACTCCATATATCTGGGGATTTAGTTGTCCCTTTGTCCTTTTCTTCTTCTATATAATACATCCTGTCATGCATTATATTGGGATCATGTGCCTCTTTTGACATTTAGTCTAGCTTTCCCACTACTATAATTCTTTGAGTCATTCCCACTGTGTCTCTCCATTGATTGGTTTCTTGACACTAGATTTGGCGCACCACTACCTTTTTCCTTTGATTCTCCTATTGCGGTATACTTTGTGATCCGTCATTTGCTTTCAGTGGTTGCTGCCTTCTGATCTTGTCCTCCTACCTCACACCACCATTTTTCCTTCTAATATATTCTCCTACGGGCGCACCTAGTTTTTTATTTTCTACCCATCCCCCAATTACTCCATTTTCTTCTTCTTTTCTCAGTTATACAGAATTGGCGGGTTGTAATATGGATCTCAGTTTATCCTCCTCACATCCAGCCAGTGATTTCTACAGGATCACACTTACCTGCTCTGTGCCGCCCGGTGCTGCAGTCTGGCTCCCGCGTGTCTCAATAATGGACCAATAAACCGCACTCATACATATTACATGCACATACGACCATCAAAGAATACAACAACTGGAAACTTCTGAAATAACATCTGGGTCCCATATGAAAGTCTTCTTTGTTACAGGCGACGGATCTTGTATCTCCTTCATCTTGTGCTTTATACATAGATAAACCTGAGACATCCACTGGCCAAAGATCAGCCCATATCTGGCTCTCTACCTCGTGGTGGGAATGTCTGATGTCTCATTATGTTAAAATGAAGTCCTCATTGGTGTATATCTATATCACATGCATTGTGTTACTGGACACTGGTGCGGGGGTCCTCTTGATGGGAGGGAGTGGTGATCAGGCACCATTTGGTTATATACATCTAGTCCATGAAGTCTTCTCTACAGATAGGATATGTGAGACACATCCCCGGCCCTCGTATATCTAGTCCTGTCCATGCTGCAGGCAGGATATAGGCTTCTATAGCGGTATGAGGCCGCAGATTGTGTGCAACTATATGGCATCACCTGAGATTGGTTCTGGCCAAGGGTAATATCATATAGGACTGGGAATCAGCAACTTCCAGCAGTCCAGCTGCTGTGAAACTACAACTCCCAGTATGCAAACTTACTCCCATAGAAGTGAAAGGAGGAACTGGATTTGTAGTTCAGAACAGCTGGAGTGTCGGAGGTTGCTGATCCCTGATACAGGATCTTCTTTTGGGTCATTTGTGTGTTTTCAAGGGGTTGTTCACCATTATGATGTTTCTTATAGACCCTCAGTAGTGATCATATTTACCTGATCCCCACCTCTGGGTCCCGGCTCCATCGTTGCCCCTCCGGCTCTGCAGGTCTCCCCTCGTTAACATCCGATTTGACGTGCAGCACGTGACTACTGCAGCCTGTCACTGGCCTCATACTTGCAGCACATGACTACTGCAGCCAGTCACTGGCCTCATACTTGCAGCACATGACTACTGCAGCCAGTCACTGGCCTCATACGTGCAGCACATGACTACTGCAGCCAGTCACTGGCCTCATACGTGCAGCACATGACAACTGCAGCCAGTCACTGGCCTCATACGTGCAGCACATGACAACTGCAGCCAGTCACTGGCCTCATACGTGCAGCACATGACTACTGCAGCCAGTCACTGGCCTCATACGTGCAGCACATGACTACTGCAGCAAGCCACTGGCCTCTTACGTGCAGCACATGACTACTACAGCCAGTCACTGGCCTCTTACGTGCAGCACATGACTACTGCAGCCAGTCACTGGCCTCATACGTGCAGCACATGACTACTGCAGCCAGTCACTGGCCTCATACTTGCAGCACATGACTACTGCAGCCTGTCACTGGCCTCATACTTGCAGCACATGACTACTGCAGCCAGTCACTGGCCTCATACTTGCAGCACATGACTACTGCAGCCTGTCACTGGCCTCATACTTGCAGCACATGACTACTGCAGCCAGTCACTGGCCTCATACTTGCAGCACATGACTACTGCAGCCAGTCACTGGCCTCATACGTGCAGCACATGACTACTGCAGCCAGTCACTGGCCTCATACGTGCAGCACATGACAACTGCAGCCAGTCACTGGCCTCATACGTGCAGCACATGACAACTGCAGCCAGTCACTGGCCTCATACGTGCAGCACATGACTACTGCAGCCAGTCACTGGCCTCATACGTGCAGCACATGACTACTGCAGCAAGCCACTGGCCTCTTACGTGCAGCACATGACTACTACAGCCAGTCACTGGCCTCTTACGTGCAGCACATGACTACTACAGCCAGTCACTGGCCTCTTACGTGCAGCACATGACTACTGCAGCCAGTCACTGGCCTCATACTTGCAGCAAATGACTACTGCAGCCAGTCACTGGCCTCATACTTGCAGCACATGACTACTGCAGCCAGTCACTGGCCTCATACGTGCAGCACATGACAACTGCAGCCAGTCACTGGCCTCATACGTGCAGCACATGACTACTGCAGCCAGTCACTGGCCTCATACGTGCAGCACATGACAACTGCAGCCAGTCACTGGCCTCATACGTGCAGCACATGACTACTGCAGCCAGTCACTGGCCTCTTACGTGCAGCACATGACTACTGCAGCCAGTCACTGGCCTCATACGTGCAGCACATGTTATGTTGGAGCCAGAACCCAGTATAATCGTCACCACGGGTCCGGCCATGCTGTAGGGGGCTGTCATTTTTTTTTTTTTTTAAATCATAAAGGTGAATAACTCCATGTTGAATGCAGTGAGGTGAATCACAGGAAGGATTCCAATCAGCCAAGAAGATAAGGTGAAATTCTGACGTATTGTTCCTCCATTTCACAATGAATTCCCATATTATTATGAATAACCGTCTGACATTTATATGTCTGCACTGATTGACCGGGACCTGTGGCTGATATCTGTGGTTGTGTATCAGGAGCTGAGAGAGTCTGTTTTCTGTAGAGAAAGGTCATTACAAGTCCCGGTCATCTCACTATAGGCTGACCACTATCTTACTGGGCCACGCAGAAGGTGGCGGCCATTTACTTTCTATCATGAGCAGCATAGTTGGGGCCTCTACACCAGCATTCATTTAAATTCTTATTCCCGATCATTCTCCTATATTAAAAGGGGCAAAAACCAGATGAAAAACAAGGATATATACATCGTTTGTGCAATCTTAAAAGTGATCACTTGTTGGCAGCGGATCTCTGCACATAACAGGGGGCATGCTGGATAGAGAGAGGGGGGAAGACGAGCGATCACATTAACTATTGGTCAATGATTGATCGACTTGCCTAATGTCAGTCAGCACTCGGACACAAATGACGTCTAAGACGTAAAAGTATTGTGCAAGTGCAAGTTCAGTGCAGGCAAAGCAACCAAACGCAAAGATGCAGCAGAACCCCGCAAGTCTGAGTTATGCTGACGTAATATTTTTATTATTTTTTGTATTGATATGTAGAACAGGAGCGCAATGTAAAACCTCACATAGCCCCCGCCGAGTGCTGCTGCGTCAGACAAGCTTTATTAGTGCTATACATGACTGTTTCTACACGTCTATATGGAATTGATTGCAGCCATTCACATGACATATATTTGTTCGGCACACGGACTCTCGCGAATTATGACACCCAGTTTACCAAGAAAGCATAGATGACACCTCTGGCCTCCACCTGCGGTGTAACACTGCGAAGCGCGCTCAGATTTCATAATTTTCCATCAAAACCATCAAGGGAAAACAATTTCAGGTCTTAGGTTCTCTTTGAGTTGGACGGAGCTTGTCTGCAGTCTCCAGGTTTCATCAGGGGCCCGGAGGTTTGTTTCCTCTTTAAAACAAAGAATTTTGGATTCATTTTTCTCATGCAAGACATGATTAATAATTAAATTACAGACAATGGGATTACCATCTCTGGGACCTTTACTCTTATAAACCATTAAAAGAGTGAATAAACAGAACGAACGCCTTTCATTCACATTTTTTAAATTCCTCAAAATGTCAAGATGCTAAAAAAACTGGGATCCACCCTCCGTTAACGCCGTGATTAAAAGAATTCAGCCCGTCATATCGATGGCATAAAGCTTCAGGAACATGAAAGGGCATCATTCAGTATAAAGACTTGTGATGAGCAGAAGCTGACACGTCGGTTCCACCCATTCAGGGTTGAATTTCGTCTGGCTCCCATCAGGTTCATTATTTTCTAATTCTTAGGTGAACCTTTGAGGCGTTGTATCTGTAATCTTCTCTTCAGACTCACCAACCTGTGCACAGTTTCCAGGAGCTCCAGCCAGCATCTTATCCTGATCCCGTATACGATTGTCTTGGTCTGGGCACCATAGAAGGCATCAGCAGTGAGGTGGCGCTTTACTCATTTCAATTCAATTTCTGCCTTCTCAGAGACGTTTGGCACCGAAGCAGACGTAGCAGCCATGTTTCTTGGAGGTGGTAATAGAAGTATTTTTTTCAGCAGCGAGTGGATGAGATTGGCTAATATCTCATTGCGGGTTTACTGCACACATATCCAAGAGGGCTCATTTGCTGTATATGTAGTGGACACTTCAGGTTTTAGATTATGCTGTGCATAAATATTCAGTGTAGTGATAAACTCGTTAGTGATCACGGCACCCGTCGCCCCAGGACACGAGCTGCTGCACTTCCTAACCCTGTACCTTGGTTATGTCCATAGATCCTGCTCCTGCAGAAAATGGCGGCCCCCTCGGTGTAACCATATAGTTCTGGAGCTACTGGCTTGTGTCACTCCGTCCCCGGAACGTCATGTGAGCTTTTATTTCCAAACACAAGGAATCAGCTGACTGAGACATTTTTACTAAAGTCTGGAAAACTGCTAATATCACTTTCCTTAAATTGAAGCCACGTTCTCACCACCTCCTGTGGGTTTTTCCTGGCTTCTGTCTCCCGAATGTGAAGCTTTATACACGTTCCGCAGGAACTTAAGCCGCTCCTATTTCACTAAACTACATTTTATTAACTCCAGGTTAAATATCCGTAAAGTCAACATCGTCCGCAGGTCCACGGTGAGCTCATTGTCCCGACAGAGAGTGCTCCACCATCCACACAGCGGATAAACCAGAATATCCTGCACAATAGAAAATTGTTCCTCAGTGTCTACATGTGCACGGTCTACATTTTAGATGGGATTAGTAAATCTGCCTCATTGATGTTACCGGCAGGGTATATTTCACTGACTGATAGATTTTTTGGGGGTAATACAGTTTGAACAGTCAGCACCACATCAGGTTTTTTGTAATATAAAGGTGTCGTAGCACCAGGCCTACCCCTGTCCATTTGCCCTATTATTAGGTGGGGCCCCTCTTATAGGGTGCTAGAAAACGAAGCGCCTCACAAAAATGTTCATAATAATGTAATCCATTGCAGGCCCTCTCAAAAAGGAGAAGAGTCTCCTTCCCCAAACCACTGAGCTAGAAGGTCCTGCAAATGTCAAGGAAGGATGGCATCTCTTTGAAGCCTGTGGAGAGTCCATCTTGCCCGTCTTCTGTTTTTGTCCTCAGCATCCTCCAGGTGACACAGTAGTTTGGCTCCTTGTGAGAGATGAATCAAGGTTGCAGGATGTGAAGAACTTACCTGTGACACCAGCTGACCTGTTACATGTGCGCTCGGCAGCTGAAGACATCTGTGCACTTTGACAGACATGATGATGTTTTCACTGCCCGGTCCTGTCAATCCAAGTGTAGAGGGCCCAGCAGCTGCAGAGAAAGCAGAGCCTCAGTCGGATTTCTTAATCCTATGGATGGACTTCCTCTGTTTGTCCAGGCGATCTAACATATGGAGCGTGGAGTTCCAATGGGTGGAAATGTTGCATATCAGTCGCTTTTGGTAAAAGCCCACTGGGCAAATTACGTTCACTGTCCCTAGTACACGCTGTCTCCCTATGCTCAGCTCCCAGGACAATGGCGGATACCGCACGGGATGAGGGTTTTATAGGACTGTGACATCACATGACATTATGGGTGATGTAGGACTGTGACATCACATGACATTATGGGTGAAGTAGGACTGTGACATCACATGACATTATGGGTGATGTAGGACTGTGACATCACATGACATTATGGGTGAAGTAGGACTGTGACATCACATGACATTATGGGTGATGTAGGACTGTGACATCACATGACGTTATGGGTGATGTAGGACTGTGACATCACATGACATGGGTGATGTAGGACTGTGACATCACATGACATTATGGGTGAAGTAAGACTGTGACATCACATGACATTATGGGTGATGTAGGACTGTGACATCACATGACGTTATGGGTGATGTAGGACTGTGACATCACATGACATTATGGGTGATGTAGGACTGTGACATCACATGACATTATGGGTGATGTAGGACTGTGACATCACATGACGTTATGGGTGATGTAGGACTGTGACATCACATGACGTTATGGGTGATGTAGGACTGTGACATCACATGACATTATGGGTGATGTAGGACTGTGACATCACATGACATTATGGGTGATGTAGGACTGTGACATCACATGACATTATGGGTGATGTAGGACTGTGATATCACACGACATTATGGGTGATGTAGGACTGTGACATCACATGACATTGTGGGTGATGTAGGACTGTGACATCACACGACATTATGGGTGATGTAGGACTGTGACATCACATGACATTGTGGGTGATGTAGGACTGTGACATCACACGACATTATGGGTGATGTAGGACTGTGACATCACATGACATTATGGGTGATGTAGGACTGTGACATCACATGACATTGGGTGATGTAGACTGTGACATCACAGACATTATGGGTATGTAGGACTGTGACATCACATGACATTATGGGTGATGTAGAACTGTGACATCACATGACATTATGGGTGATGTAGGACTGTGACATCACATGACATTATGGGTGATGTAGAAACTGTGACATCACATGACATTATGGGTGATGTAGGACTGTGACATCACATGACATTATGGGTGATGTAGAAACTGTGACATCACATGACATTATGGGTGATGTAGCGTTCTCAGGCTTCTTACATTCACTTTGTAACACGTGCAGCCACCACTTTGGGAAAAACTGGTTCATTACCACAAAGTGCAAGGAAATTTGGATTCATTGTGAATCTAAGTTTTTCTAAACTTTGGACCAAATTGCACTTCGAAGAACACTATTTCTTTACATCTGATCTTCCTTACGCACATGCTCCCCATACAAGACGTCTGACATGCTCAGCCCTGCCATCTTATATTCTGCTGTCTAGCTCACACTTTCCCTTCTGTTCCTTCTCTTTTGTGATTTGTATTTCTGCTTTTTTACCGTTCTAATATCATCAGAGAGGTGAGAGCTACACGGTGGAGAGGCAGTCAGTATCTGGATGAACATGGAGAACATCTGTCTGTCCCTCGGGTAAATCCCTCCTCTTCTGGGGGCTGCTGCTCTCTTAGTTGGCTGTAGATGCCGTGGACATTCCCAGCACTTGCACAATCTGGCGTCAGATACTTTTTAGAAGAGATATTGCTTAATTCCTTCAACCTCATTCAGAAAATCAAATAATTTATAGTTTGAGACTTTATCATTATATGCAATGGAACCGGGATGAAAATCCACGACCATAGTTAGAAATAAAAGTTACACCCACCACGAGGGCTCGTGAACACCCTGAGAGTCTGCCCGTCACCCCTTGTGCCGGGTCCTCTATGTCTGTGCAGTGTGAATTATTGGGGTACACCGAGAACATGGGCTTATAATCATTGCTTCTTTTTTGGGGAACATGTATTATTTTTTCATAAATTTGGCATACTTTGTGTAAGATGAGCTGACCTACTGTGTGACGTCTTTAGATCTGAGGGTTCAGTGCCTTTCCTGTGTCTTAAGGCGCCCATACACATTAGTGTCTCAGAGCGGCAGGTTGTCTGACAGTGTAATGTCTGTGGGGCGCTGACGACTCTCACCCACCGGATGATGTCAGGGGAGAGAAGGATCAGGCAAAGAGGGGTTTTTTGGCCTGATCCTTTTGTTCTATCAGGAGATGAGCCTCAGCCAGAAGTGACCGTCGCCAGCGCTCGTCCCGTTAAACATTCTTAGCGGAGTCAGGAGAGAGCCGCCAGCCAAGCTATTGTTCAAATGACAGCTCTTGAATTTCTATGGCCACCCTCACAGACATTCATACTTAAAAATGGTGAGATGAGATTTTCTCTGCTCAGATTTCCCTTTAAGATTTAAAACTCCAGTGCTAGACGCAAAGAAAACAAGCTTTCTTTAGTGGCATTTGTATCAGCAGATGTCATCTCTTATTCCACATTGTCTTGGCTTGCTGCAGATCAGGTCCTGCTGCGAGTGCACACAGAGCTGCCTGTGGAAGAGAATCGCAAGGGCCAGAGCCCATATATCTGAGGCTTAAAGCTGACAATACAGTGGGCCATGTGTAATATCTGCACAGTAAGTAAAGAGTTAATAAGTTGTCCAACATAGTCATAAAGTTGCTGCGTTACCAGTACCAGTACCACAGCAACAATATCATCTATCTGACGGCTGCAGCCAGTCACTGGCCTCAGTGGTCACACACTGTATTCAAGCATCCCCACCAGTGATGAGCAAAGTTTTGAAAAATTTGATTCAGCAGCTTTGCCGAACTTTGTAAAAAAATTAGATTTATGAATTACTTTTCATTGCATTGAGCAGACGCAGCGTCTGGAAACAGCGCTGCGCCATCCCCCTCCCCCATTTAACCCCTCGGATGCTGAGTTCAACTCTGATCACAGCATCTAAGACTCACATTCAGGTGCTCAGGAGGTTAATCCCGGGTTAAAAAAAAAAAAAAAAAATATATATATATATATATATACACACACTCACCTCATCCATTTGCGGAGAGGCCATCCGCTCCCATCTTGACCTGCCGCGATCAAGCGGATCAGGTGCGTATAATTTCAATTAGTTATCACGAAGCTGGAGGAAATTTCAGGATGAAAACACATTTTTTTCCTAAACTTTGCATCAAATTTGGCTTCAAATTGCTCAACACTAATCCCCACTGGGGTCAGTGATTGGTTGTAGTGGACATGTGAATGATGACATCATCGCTGCAGGATTGACTGAGACTGCAGAAGAAACAGGATACTTAGAGTGGTATTACACACAAAAAATATATGTTCCAATGTGCTGAGGATGCTGATTGAACAGGGAAAAAAAGGGGCTCTCACCTTGCTGATCCCCTACTTTTCACATAACATTGCCCGATCATCCTTTGCTTGGTGCTTTTGGTCCAGCAATGATGTTCCAACAGAGGGGTATGTGACCGCCTATTGCTGGTGATTGGCTGCTGCGGTCACAAGGTTCAGTGTCGGAATGTCATTGCTGGACAGTATCAGTACAGGAGCAGTTCCGTGAGGTGAGTACTGCTTTTACTGCTTTTTATAAACTCCGCCCTCAGCACATTATGATATAATGGGTACATCCCCTGTACTGGTCTGTAGTGGTTTATTTCTTCACGTTGCCTGCTCTTAGGCAACTTTCTTAAAATCCTCGACAAAACCCGGAAGGGTGTGCTTCTGGGTGTGTTTGGGCTCAGTAAGCTGCCAAGGCTGCTAAGATCCTTAAAGGCATCAAAAGGGGCATACACGTAGATGCAAGTGTTTTGCCACTTTACAAATTACAATTACCAGTGTGCAAGACATAGCGGAGCTGGAGAGGGTTCAGAGGAGGGCAACCAAAGTAATAACTGGAATGGGCGGACTACAGGTCCCAGAAAGATTATCAAAATTAGGGATGACTGAGGGGAGATCTAATAACTAGTATACTTACAGTATATCAGGAGCAGTACAGAGATCTCTCCCATCATCTATTTATCCCCAGGACTGTGACGAGGGGACATCCTCTATGTCTGTAGGAAAGAAGGTTTATACACAAACATAGAAGAGGATTCCTTATGGTAAGAGCAGTGAGACTATGGACTATTTACTGTAAGAGCAGTGAGACTATGGACTCTTTACTGTAAGAGCAGTGAGACTATGGATTTTTTACGATAAGAGCAGTGAGACTATGGATTCTTTACGATAAGAGCAGTGAGACTATGGAACTCTTTATTGTAAGTAGCGGTGAGACTATGGACTGTTTATGGTAAGAGCAGTGAGACTATGGATTCTTTACGATAAAAGCAGTGAGACTATGGAACTCTTTATTGTAAGTAGCGGTGAGACTATGGATTCTTTACAGGAAGAGCAGTGACACTATGAACTCTTTATGGTAAGAGCAGTGAAACTATGGACTGTTTAATGTAAGAGTGAGACTATGAACTCTTTACTATAAGAGCGGTGAAACTATGGACTCTTTACTGTAACAGCAGTGAGACTATGAATTTTTTACTAGAAGAGCGGTGAGACTATGGATTCTTTACTGTAAGAGCGGTGAGACTATGGACTTTACGTTAAGAGCAGTGAGACTATGAACTCTTTACTATAAGAGCAGTGAGACTATGGACTCTACTGTAAGAGTAGTGAGACTACGGATTCTTTACTGTAAGAGTAGTGAGACTATGGACTGTTTATGGTAAGAGCAGTGAGACTATGGATTCTTTACAGGAAGAGCAGTGACACTATGAACTCTTTATGGTAAGAGCAGTTAGACTATGAACTCTTTACTATAAGAGCGGTGAAACTATGGACTCTTTACTGTAACAGCAGTGAGACTATGGATTTTTTACTAGAAGAGCGGTGAGACTATGGACTCTTTACTGTAACAGCAGTGAGACTATTTACTTTATGTTAAGAGCAGTGAGACTATGAACTCTTTACTGTAAGAGCGGTGAAACTATGGATTCTTTACTGTAAGAGCGGTGAGACTATGGACTATTTACAGTAAGAGTGGTGAGACTATGGACTCTTTACGTTAAGAGCGGTGAGACTATGGACTATTTACAGTAAGAACAGTGAGACTATGGACTCTTTACGTTAAGAGCGGTGAAACTATGGACTCTTTACTGTAACAGCAGTGAGACTATGGATTTTTTACTAGAAGAGCGGTGAGACTATGGACTCTTTACTATAAGAGCAGTGAGACTATGGACTCTTTACTGTAAGAGTGGTGAGACTATGGACTCTTTACTGTAAGAGCAGTGAGACTATGAACTCTTTTTACTATAAGAGCGGTGAGACCATGGACTGTTTACGGAAAGAGCAGTGAGACTATGGATTTTTTACTATAAGAGCGGTGAAACTATGGACTCTTTACTGTAACAGTAGTGAGACTATGGATTTTTTTTACTATGAGCGATGAGACTATGAACTCTTTACGGTAAGAGCAGTGAGACTATGAACACTTTACTGTAAGAGCAGTGAGACTATGGATTCTTTACTGTAAGAGCAGTGAGACTATGGATTCTTTACTGTAAGAGCAGTGAGACTATGGACTCTTTACTGTAAGAGCAGTGAGACTATGGACTCTTTACTGTAAGAGCAGTGAGACTATGGACTCTTTACTGTAAGAGCAGTGAGACTATGGAACTCTCTACCTGGAGGAGGTGGTGATGGTAAGTTCACTATAAGAGATCAGGAGGGGCCTGGATGTATTTCCGGAGGGTAATAATATTACAGGTTATAGTTACTAGATTTCTGGAGAGGTCGTTGATCCAGGAAGTTATTCTGATGTCTGATTTGGATTAAGAAGACATTTCTACCCAAAAATGAAGAAAACTTACTTCTACATTTTAGGGGTTGAATCTTCCATCTTTTTCAGTTTTACAGCCTATATCACTATATTAGCTAATTATGGAAATGTGGATATCAACTAATTTCCCCCGTTCATTCCTCTGAAATGTATGACATTACTGAGGCATCCAACTTCTGACCCGCCTCCCTCCTTCTCCTATGTTCTGTAGAAAATATATGATTAGCTATATTTATACGCTTCCTCTTTTTGGTGGTTGGACTATGATTGCTATTGGGAAGTTCAGCTGCAATTACTGAACTGTAAAGATTGTTGCCAGCTTTGAAAAGTGAACTTGAAGGAGCCGTTCCCCATGCAGAGCGGTTTCTGGTATCACGCTGTTCTGTAAATAAGAGCGTTCATCTCCTGTGTCAGATGCCAGACATGATAATCCACAGTACCCCTGTCGTTTCTGCCACCGTCCGCATAGCTTGAAGAAACAGAGCGTAAGACGCAGTATAGTCCACAGCACGGTGGCTTGCGGTGCTGGGTTCAAATCCAACCAAGGACAGCATCTGTGTGGATTATGTACAGTAGTGTTCAAAATAATAGCAGTCCAGCATCAGTAACCTGATCAATCAGTGATATTTCTACGTAGTAAATAATTTACTTGGAAGTGCAGTAGATAAATAGAAAAAACAGACCCAACAATCGGGACACACATCCCGCTCATTCGGAGTGATTTGATCATTGAAAGGAACTCAAAATACTAGCATTGAGAGGTTAAATTGGTGAAGTCATTAATTCTTTGGAATAACAGAGGGGGGCAGACACACGTTGGTTATGATGAGGCTTGAGCGAATTGACCTTTGGATCCAGATAACAATCCAAACTTGGCTTTGGTACCAAGGTACCAGCCAGTCCCAAAGCCCAGCTCAGAAAACAGCTTTAAAGTTGAAGTATTTTAACGTCCTCTACAAGAGGAAGACACAAACGGCCATGGTTAAAGAAGCTGGCTGTTTACAGAGTGCTGTATCCAAGCATGTTAATGGAAAAGGTGCACAAGAAGCAAGGATAACCACAGCTGTGAAAGGATGGTCAAGAAAAAGCCATTCAAGAATTTTGGGGAGATTCACAAGGAGTGGACTGCGGCTCTAGTCAGTGCTTCAAGAGACGTGTCTAGGAAATGGGCTACAAGTGTCACATTCCACGTGTCGAGCCTCTCATGACCAATAGACAACGCCAGAAGCGTCTTACCTGGGCCAAGGAGAAAAAGAACTGGACTGTGGCTCAGTGGACCTACATCATGAAAGTAAAGTTTGCATTTCATTTGAAAATCAAGGCTCCAGAATCTGTTAGGAAGAGCGGAGAGATACACAATTGTTTCCACAGTCAGTGATGGTTTCGGGAGCCTTGTCATCTGCTGTGTTGGTCCTCTGGGTTAGAGCACTCCATGCTTCCCTCTGCTGACAAGCATTATGGAGATGCTGATTTAATTTCCAGCAGGACACGGCACCTGCTCATACTGCTACAGATTGGCCAGCACACTCGCCTGACCTAAACCTCCATTTCATGTACTTACCCCTCCTGCTGGTCTCTCTTCTCAGGTCCTGCACTGGGGTACTGTTTCTGCAGGGATGGAGTGTTGAGAAGGTGGGAAGGAGGATGGAAAAGTAGGAAACTAAGGCCCCTTTCAGACCAGCGAGTGTCACACTCTGGACTCACAGCGCAGCTCTCGGCCTGACTTCTCAACACTGACGGGTCGTATAGCATTATATTGATTTATGATGCTATGTAACCCTTAGATGTCTGGAATGTACTGGATAACACTGACATAATACTATCAGTGCTATACAATACATTCCAGAACTGTAAGGGTTACATAGCATCATAAATCACTATAATGCTACTGTATGTGACACTGGCTGTGCTGGGAGGTCAGGACGGGAGCTGCACTTATGGTCTGGACTGTGACCCTCGCTCATCTGAAACGGGCCTAAGATATCTGTCTGTTAAACTCTGTAGAGCAGGGGTGCACAACGTTTTCTGGGTGGGGGCCACATTGTCCGACTGAACCAACGTCAAGGGCCGAAAATAAAATTTAAAGGGGTATTACCAACTGAAATACTGTATTTATGGCAGATTGAACACACAGTGTATACCATTAATGTCTAGTTACAGTTCCAGGAGTCCCATCTAATGGGAGAAATACATGAAAAATGCATGTGAGCAGCCTCAAAACATGGACATACATGTCTGTTACCAGATGGATGGGGCCACACAGAATGGTATCAAGGGCCGCATGTGGCCCCCGGGCCGCAGGTTGTGCACCCCTGCTGTAGAGACAAGACACAGGTGAAAAAAAAATCATCAGAAATCACTGGATGTAAGAGGCGCTGTATTACCCTGGATGTGAGGGGTATGAGGCGCTGTGTTACCCTGGATGTGAGAGGTATGAGGCGCTGTGTTATCCTGGATGTGAGAGGTTTGAGGCGCTGTGTTACCCTGGATGTGAGGGGTATGAGGCGCTGTGTTACCCTGGATGTAAGAGGTATGAGGCGCTGTGTTACCCTGGATGTGAGAGGTATGAGGCGCTGTGTTACCCTGGATGTGAGAGGTATGAGGCGCTGTATTATACTGGATGTGAGAGGTATGAGGCGCTGTGTTACCCTGGATGTAAGAGGTATGGGGCGCTGTATTATACTGGATGTAAGAGGTATGAGGCGCTGTATTATACTGGATGTAAGAGGTATGGGGCGCTGTATTATACTGGATGTAAGAGGTATGGGCGCTGTATTACACTGGATGTTAGAGGTATGAGGCGCTGTATTATACTGGATATAAGAGGTATGAGGCGCTGTATTATACTGGATGTAAGAGGTGAGGCGCTGATGTGATGTAGAGGTATGAGGCGCTGTATTATACTGGATGTAAGAGGTATAGGCGCTGTATTATACTGGATGTAAGAGGTATGAGGCGCTGTATTATACTGGATGTAAGAGGTATGGAGGCGCTGTATTATACTGGATGTAAGAGGTATGGGCGCTGTATTATACTGGATGTGAGGTATGAGGCGCTGTATTATACTGGATGTAAGAGGTATGGGCGCTGTATTATACTGGATGTAAGAGGTATGAGGCGCTGTATTATACTGGATGTAAGAGGTATGGGGCGCTGTATTATACTGGATGTAAGAGGTATGAGGCGCTGTATTATACTGGATGTACGAGGTATGAGGCGCTGTATTATACTGGATGTAAGAGGTATGAGGCGCTGTATTATACTGGATGTAAGAGGTATGGGGTGCTGTATTATTACTGGATGTAAGAGGTATAAGGCGCTGTATTATACTGGATGTAAGAGGTATGAGGCGCTGTATTACACTGGATGTGAGAGTTATGAGGCGCTGTGTTACCCTGGATGTGAGAGGTATGAGGCGCTGTGTTACCCTGGATGTGAGGGGTATGAGGCGCTGTGTTACCCTGGATGTGAGAGGTATGAGGCACTGTGTTACACTGGATGTAAGAGGTATGGGGCGCTGTATTACACTGGATGTAAGAGGTATGAGGCGCTGTATTATACTGGATGTAAGAGGTATGAGGCGCTGTATTATACTGGAATGTAAGAGGGCGCTGTATTATACGTGTAAGAGTATGGGGCGCTTATTATACTGGATGTAAGTATGGGCGCTGTATTATACTGATGTAAGAGGTATGGGGCGCTGTACTATAGCTGGATGTAAGAGTATGGAGCGCTGTATTATACTGGATGTAAGAGTATGAGGCGCTGTACTATACTGGATGTAGAGGTATGGAGCGCTGTATTATACTGGATGTAAGAGGTATGAGGCGCTGTATTTATACTGGATGTAAGAGGTAATGGGGCGCTGTATTATACTGGATGTAAGAGGTATGGGGCGCTGTATTATACTGGATGTAAGAGGTATGAGGCGCTGTATTATACTGGATGTGAGAGGTATGAGGCGCTGTATTACACTGGATGTGAGAGGTATGAGGCGCTGTATTACCCTGGATGTGAGAGGTATGAGGCGCTGTATTACCCTGGATGTGAGGGGTATGAGGCGCTGTATTACCCTGGATGTGAGGGGTATGAGGCGCTGTATTACCCGGATTGTTGAGGGTATGAGGCGCTGTATTACCCTGGATGTGAGGGGTATGAGGCGCTGTATTACACTGGATGTTAGAGGTATGAGGCGCTGTAATTATACTGGATGTGAGAGGTATGAGGTGCTGTATTACACTGGATGTGAGGGGTATGAGGCGTTACCCTGTGATTGAGGCGCTGTTACCCTGGATGTGAGGGGTATGAGGCGCTGTATTACACTGGATGTTAGAGGTATGAGGCGCTGTATTATACTGGATGTGAGAGGTATGAGGTGCTGTATTACACTGGATGTGAGGGGTATGAGGTGCTGTGTTACCCTGGATGTTCTCTAGTGCTGTATGTAATGTCTGTCCAAGTGGTTGTCTGCTTTCTTTTTTCCGTACGAGCACTGCCTTCTCTGCTCACTACTGTAATTGCTTCGGGGAGCAGGTGAACGGAGTAGAGAAAGCGGCTCTCATATGAGCACTGCCCTCTCTTCAAACAGCTGATCGGCAGGGGTGCCGGGGACCCCCGCTGATCTGATATTGATGACCTAACCTCACAATAGGTCATCAGTACTAAAAAGAGGACAACCCCTTTAACAGTACGACTGGTGGGAATGGGTTAGGTTGAGAATTTGGCATGGAGGTGGGGCGGGACATTTGTTTTTACCTCAGGCTGCAGAAAGGCTAGGTGCACCCCTGCCCACAAAGCGCTAAGGAAAGGGGGGCCCAAGCTGCGTCCCTGGTCAGCGCTATGTAAGTGAGTAAAAGAGAACATATAAATATAATAAGCAGACAGCGCTGCCGGGATAGAAGAGGCTGCAGCTCATTCCCACTTACCTGCAGACCCCGGCTTGGTTGTGTAGTGGACTTACCTTGTGTGCACCAGGGCTGGACTTCTCATGATGTCATGTTTGTGATCCACATCTAGGTAAACACGCTGGAGCTGTTCACTTTTGACTGACAAGGTATATTGTGTAACAAGTGGTAACCACGTTCCTGCCTATGCCACCAATTGTTGCTTTGCTGTGAAGGTGCTACGTGCGTTGTGTTCACGACGCGGCGCCTGTGGTTGTACTAAAATAGTGACATTGTCCAGTGCCAGCTGGCTTCATCGTGAGCCTGCAGCAAACCACAACCCCTCGTGCCCATCCCTCCCTCACATTAACCTGGCCAGTGCTGGGAGGATCACACGTTGCTCATAAATACTTCTTTATTGGGCTCCTGCTGTCCAAGCATTGTTAATAACATGACAAGAAGGTGGACACAATGGTTTGTATCTACTACAGGCGCCTTGTTTAATGTCTCCTGCTCTTCAACAAATGTAAAGTATAACATTTCCTCCAAGCCATACAGTGAGCGTCGGTGACACGGGTAGAAATGCTGCAGGTGCCGTGTTATACATTATTGGTTTGCAGATGGATTGAGGACATTTGGCTCTCCACATCTGCCGCACAGTAAAACGTGTCACCCAGGTTTCCATAAGGACAGTCTTGGAATACGTCGGGTCAGTTAAAGCCTATTGATGTATTTGGTGCTGAACTTTTACAAAAAAGAAAAAAGTATGAACATAGCCTTACATACATTATATAAGGTAAGACGACAGCTTAGTATGCAAGCCACTAGCGAAACTGAGGTGGCCTAATGTCAGTGCCTCCTCTGTGATGCCACCATTAGAGGTTGATCATGACTGGGTTCAACCTGGCCTGTTTATGGGATGTAGGTCACTTCTTTGGATTCACGTTAAATTAGTGATGGGCAACTTTACACTGGCCGAGCATCCGGCAAATCTTTCCTTACATGCGTTTAACAATAATCTGCCAATCTAAGATTGCCGCCAATCACAAAATGGTTGTTCATCAGGTGATTGGATCTCTCATGCAGTCACAAATCATTGTTAAATCACCGTCTAAACAGCCTCTGCTGCCGGCAAACAATGATTCTGTATGAGGACGATCAGTGACATTAGTGATCACTGCTCCCTATACTGTGGAGGAGATCGCTGCATGTAAATGTGTCTCCTCCACTGACAAGCGATGACATTAGTGATCACTGCTCCCCATACTGTGGAGGAGATCGCTGCATGTAAATGTGTCTCCTCCACTGATGAGCAGGAGATTGTTGGGAAGGAACGCTTCTTTCCAGACAACTGTCTGCTCAATGTAAAGGGGTCTTAAATCATTCTGTAAGCAATCTCCATATCACGGGACTCATTTACAAGCTATACAACTCCCATAAACAACTGGCAAACTGATCGCAGCACTGGTAAACACTGTAACCAATATGTCGCCGTGATCAGGTAAATGGGCCATGAGAAGATACGGAAATAGTCTTGGACCCCAATCAAACAGGCTCATCATGTTTTCTTTTTACCATCTCAACTTACAGAACAATTACCTGTATGCTGGTGAATTAACCCCCTAACTGTTTTACCAGAGTCCAGCTCCAGCAGTGGGAAAATTAGCTACCTGGAGGGGGGAGGGCTGCTTTACATGATGCCACCTCCTGAATGGTAGCAGCTAGAAACATGCAACTGGTCTTGTTTACCAGAATGACAGCAATATGTTCAGGGCAGAGGACGATATCACTAATCGGGATGCTGTGAATGCAGCTGAAAGTAAAAGTTTTACCCGCAATTATTCCAGACTCTATTTCTAACAGTGATTTCACCTTTGTTGCTTGTACTTTCGCTTGTTGGTCTTGTATGAAAGCCTGGACTGTCAGCTTTCAAACAAGACCAGTTGCATGTTTTTAGCTGCTACCATTCAGGAGATAGCAGTATCTAAAGCAGCCCTCCCTACTCCAGGGCACCACAAAGTGCCATCCTGCTGAATCCTGGGGCGGGGACATCAGCATTTGGGCAGAGATCACAGAAGTCTCCATGTTGAAAGCTGAAGGGGTACAAGCTTGAGTCTTTTTGTTTTGGCAATCAGTGGGTCCTAGCAGCCAGTCAGCCATACTAAACAATCACTTCTAGGGCTGAATATACGGTAATTTACTGTCCTGTATTTTGGCCTTAAGGGCGTTGTGGTGGACAGGACTACTACTGCGGCGCTGTCCCTATCTGCTTTGATGGGAGCAGTGCTGCAATAACCAGCTCCGTCTGGGTGTCTAGTTTCAAGCACAGGAGAAGAGCTGATCAGGGGGTGTCAGACCCTCCACCATAAGACATTTTTGGCATGAGGACAGGCCATCAATAGTAAGATTCGGGACAACCCTTTCAATGTATGAACATGAGGTTCAGATTGAGAATGGCTTCATAATGGTCGTGGATGAGACTCTTTACTATTTGCTGCAAAACACAAATCTATATTGACGTTAATGGACACGCTATGAAAGAGATCGCTTAGAAACCATATAAAAATAGCAATAATCCAGTAGAAATCATTAAACCGATGACGTGTGGCTGCTCCCCTCTATTCTGCAGTCTGGACCTGTAAGACCCCACGTCCACAAGTCCTTCAGTGGCACCAAGCAGTTGTGTCTGATCATCCAGTTACTGGATCTGGATAGCTTCATGTTCAATGTGCATTTCTGGTTGTAGCGCAGATTGCAGGGGCTCCACCGCCTGAAAGAAAAACCCCAAAATACAATCGTTATAATATAATCAGTGCCCAGCATGTGGTGTGTAAGATGTGAGGCCAAGTATCAGCCTGTACACACAGGATCCCAACCAAAAATAATGGTGAAATACAACAACAACTCTACCACTGTTTTCTTAAGCAGCGCTGCCTGGTAGGTAGCAGTCTGGAGATGCTTGAGACGCAGCCGCGCGTCTGTAGAGATTGGCAGAGTGCGAGGTGGACTCTCAGAAACCGTAGAGAAGATCAATATAAACTTTATAGGAATAAAAATCCCCAGAACAAGTTCTAAGAAAAGCAGAAAACCTCTCAGACGAATCCTCCCTCACATCACATGCTGGGTGACAAGAGCCTCGTCTGGGGATCCACCATGTATATAATGTTCATTGATGAGCTTCTGGTTAACGAAGCATTTGTTATTCTGAGGCGTCTTCGGTATCGGCTCAGTCTGGATTAGACAGACAATATAACGTGAGCCCTAAGGTTATCCGGCTTCTGGAAAGGGGGAAAGCAAGGTCAGGCTCAGGGAGTCCCTGCAGATTCTTGGAGGAGGTTTGCTTTTCATTGGATTCGTTTTGTAGGGAATGGAAGGTGTTTGAAATGAATACAGAAATGGCAGAGTTCAGATCTTGGCATCGGACAAGTCATTGCTGGCACTGATGGAGCCGTTATTAGTGGGCCGGCTGTGCTGGAGGACTGGCCGCTTATTCTATATCTCAGCAGCGGCATTACACCTCTACGTTCCAGGGTGATGGCTTTGTCCTTTTCTTTTATAAATTCCATTCAATTCCAAAGGGGGGGGTCATTTCTTGACCTGGACATCTCGTCACATAAATGTAAAGGTGCAGCCTGATAAGAATACGGGTAATTTGGATAATATATTGAGGATACAACAGTGACGAGGCATGCGGACGCCACAGATGTTAAGGGGGCCGTTAATCTTGGTTTTGTATGCCACCATGGTGTGTGGTCTCCTTACTGCTACCCTGCGTGGCTACACCCTGATTGTCATATCAGTAGACGCTGAACTGATCCTTATTTCATTAAAATTGGAAAAATGCTCCTGTTATTTTACATTTTTAAATTATGTTAAAACAAATATATTTGTCACACAATTCATCTGTATTGAGTGCGTTTTAACCCCTCAGTGACATAATTTCAGCCTTAAAGGCTATGTACACCTTTAGGGGCATTTTGGTCATTAGGGTTCTCTGTCCTTGTGCAGCCTTGAGTTTGTCTAGTAGCAGGATCTGAATTTTCACTCTGTTCCATCAGGAAGCTCATCTGATTAGGATGTGGCCTAAACAAGTGTTTATGACCTTTAGTAATTTAGAGATGAGGGTTATTATGACCGACACAAAGTGAAAGTCAGGGCCATATTACACCAACAGATTATCTGACCAATTTCAGGGCTGTCTGACCAATGATTGAAAATCTGTAGGTGTAATACAGCCCATAAAAGTAGGATTCACACAGCTAGACAGTTAACCCGGTCAGTATTTTTAATAATGACCAATTGAAAAAAGAACATTTTTAGTCCAAAATTAGTAAAAATACAATCTAAAAAAACTGCCCTAAAAGGTGTACATGGCCTTCCATGTCTTGTTACCTGGAGACATCCATTCCCACCTGCTCCCGCCTCTCTTCCTGGTCTTCCGGTCCCCATTGTCCCCATGGCCAGCAGAACGTGCGGTGACCGGTCCCAGGACTGGAAGATCAGCACAGAGGCAGGTGCTGCAGGACGGGATACAAATCCTGGAGAATCCCAAATGTGTTAAATAACATTTCTCATCTATTTTTATGGGGGATAATAAACCAAACTATTTCAACACTGCATATCGGGATTTATTCTTAGTGTTTACTGAACGTCTGCACGGTCACAATGTGAGATTTTTATACTTTTTATGATGTCCGACCAATTGCACAATAAATAATTTTAGATTTTTGACCAATATGTAATGTAGTAAATGTATCGTCTGGTTCTGTACAGAAGCAGCAGATTTCCAATTCATTAATACAATTGTATACAGGATCTGAGGGGTGAGAGGGAAGAGCCCCATACCACCCGGCTGCTCCCCTCTCAGCACAGGAGGCTCTCACTGCCAGCGGCTCAAATTCAGGCTCAGTCACAAGTAGGGTTGCAACGGTATGAAATTTTCACGGTATGATAACCGTCTCAGTAAATACCGCTGTATTACGGTTATCATGGTATCACAGTTTGTTACATATATTATTAAAAGATACACTAATCCTCGGACCTCAGATGAGCCCACAGTGCCCCCTTCAGACCTCAGATGAGCCCACAGTGCCTCCTTCAGACCTCAGATCAGCCCACAGTGCCTCCTTCAGACCTCAGATCAGCCCACAGTGCCCCCTTCAGACCTCAGATCAGCCCACAGTGCCTCCTTCAGACCTCAGATCGGCCCCAGTGCCTCCTTCAGACCTCAGATCGGCCCCAGTGCCCCCTTCAGACCTCAGATCGGCCCACAGTGCCCCCTTCAGACCTTCAGATCGGCCCACAGTGCCCCCTTCAGACCTCAGATCGGCCACAGTGCCCCCTTCAGACCTCAGATCGGCCCCAGTGCCTCCTTCAGACCTCAGATCGGCCACAGTGCCCCCTTCAGACCTCAGATCGGCCACAGTGCCCCCTTCAGACCTCAGATCGGCCCACAGTGCCCCTTCAGACCTCAGATCGGCCCACAGTGCCCCCTTCAGACCTCAGATCGGCCCACAGTGCCCCCTTCAGACCTCAGATCGGCCCCAGTGCCTCCTTCAGACCTCAGATCGGCCCCAGTGCCCCCTTCAGATCTCAAATCGGCCCACAGTGCCCCCTTCAGACCTCAAATCGGCCCACTGTGCCCCCTTCAGACCTCAAATCGGCCCACTGTGCCATCGGCCCACTGTGCCCCCATCATCCCACTGTGGCCCCTTCAGCCCACCATCTGAATAAAATTAAAAAAAATCACTTACTTGTCCTGCGCTGCGGCTCCTCTCCGGTGTCCGGCGCTCCTTAGTCTCCGGTAGCTGCACAGTCATCTGACTGCGTGCAGCGTCAGGTCAGAGTGCGCGCACTATGTCCTGACGCTGTACGCGGTCAGGACAGTACAGCACGACCCGGAAAAGAGGAGGAGTGCCGGACGGGTAAGTGATTTTTTTTATTTTATCTTCTCCATGTCCTCTGATACTAGGCTGCGCTACTGCAGTAATGCGGTCGGGTCCAGGCGCAAATGGCGACAAGACTAAGAAGTCTTGTCGCCATTTACCGGTAATAAGCAAATGCCCACGGTTTGATAACTGTGCATTTCATTACCGTGGTATACCGTGAAACCGGTTACCGCTGAAACCCTAGTCACAAGAAGATTTGGTTCTTTTACAGGACAGCAGACTATGCTTTCTTATATGTGAACATAGGGCACGCTGGCATACCATATACACCAGGTCAGGGGCCCTATTTGTGAGTGTCACAGTACCTAGCAGATTCTTATCTAATCCAAGCATGAAACAGAGAACGGAACCAAACGTACATGGAGCCACATATTAGTACAGCAGGGGTGAGAGCAGCGAGGTTCACGTCTGTCTTTTACTCAGACATATAGGCATTTTTCTGTTCATTTGTGGCAGCTGTTCTGCAAATGACAGGAGGAAGAGCAGCCATATTGGGTGTCATTGACAAATTCACTTCTCAGAAGCTAACAGCCGGCTGTAGTTCTGTCAGTGTTCGACCAACGGTGTAGTGACTTTTACAGTCACTTTCTGCAGCAAATTCAAAAGTAACAACCAGCATGGCTGCACCTCCTCCTCAGCCTCGGCAGCTGTACAGATCGGCCTGCAGATGCATCTCTCCTCTGACGGGAGGGTAATATTGGATGGGACGCTTAAAAGGCCTTTTTATTTAGTACTGCTGCTACTTTCACAAGAGTTTGTGGCATTGGGCATATGGACATCATAAGGGCACGTGGGCCCTGCCCAGGATGTGGCAGCCGCCAGACTGGGATGACATGACCCCTTTAATAAACGTATGGTGGTGCAGTTGGGTATAAAATGCTGTAATAGTAACTGCTGATGAGGAGAGAACTGGCGTGTTAGGCTGAGAAGTGTGGCTGAGGCGTCAGACAGCAAGCTGGCAAACACCGGAACCAAGTAACTGGTACCAGCGGCACTGGCATTTGATTGGGCTATCTCCCGGGAGGGATCCTCCTTGGAGACGCTTTTATTTTCTCTGATGGCTGCAGCACTCAGGACTTCCCTCATAAGGATTCATGTGGTTTTAGGAGGGTTCAGTCAGGTGAAGCCTCCTCTACATAGACCCCAATATACACTGCAGGGAGGTCAGAAGACATGTACGGTACTTGTAGTCTCTGTGCTGCCGTGTTTCCAAATTACATGTGTAGAAAAGCGTGTCCGGTGTAAACAGATACCAGTGTAATTGTGCACCGCGGGTGAGGCTGCACCGAAAGCCCAATTATACCATACTCCTCCACATTAACCCTTCATAGAGAACAGGTTTTCTGTTCTGTACAGTAACCATGCACATTACTTACCTGAGCTGTTGCTGAGGCTTCACTAACTGGTGCAAGTTGGACATACTGGACCTGGATATCATTGGCCTGAAGGGGAGAGCCATCGACTACACCAGACGTTGGGTCGGCAGAGGCAACAGCAATGAGTTGTGCTCCTTGGAGAACCTGAAACAAGAGGACATTTGTGAATAGCAGTATCCGATATTATCACACAGGCTGATCACAGTATGAGTGTCCTGTCTGCCCAATGCCCTCTGCTGATTCATTCCAGCGCTGAAGAGGTAAAGCAAGACTTTAGGAGAGGCTCCAGAAAACCATTGTATACTTAGTGCCAGCCAAATAAGCATACCGCAGTAATGATTACAGGGGGGAATTCCGGAGTAGACAACCACTGAGCTTTCTGAAATGGCCAGGAAACATTGAGTGGCATGCGTATACAGGGCTGCTGGAACAGACGGCCAAAGCATAACCCTTGCAGCGCCATCATATCTGATGACAAGAAAGCAGTCATAGATAACCTCTTCCAGCTGACAAAAATGATCAAAAAAATCATCAGAAAACAAGGATGATGGGGAATGAAGAGATCTGCACTACAAAATGGAAGAGGAAAAAGCAGAAACAACCCACACATCCACCCACTTTAATATGAGGAGCTATGGTGGATGCCGGAATGTAATGGGGGAGTATCAAAAACATGCAGACAGTCTATTCTCCAAATGTGACGGGGATAACAATCTAAATATACCTGCTGCATCACCAGTATGGACCTGTATGATCACTGTATTACCAGTATGGACCTGTATGATAACTGTATTACCAGTATGGACCTGTATGATAACTGTATTACCAGTATGGACCTGTATGATCACTGTATTACCAGTATGGACCTGTATGATCACTGTATTACCAGTATGGTCCTGTATGATAACTGTATTACCAGTATGGACCTGTATGATCACTGTATTACCAGTATGGTCCTGTATGATCACTGTATTACCAGTATGGACCTGTATGATCACTGTATTACCAGTATGGTCCTGTATGATCACTGTATTACCAGTATGGACCTGTATGATAACTGTATTACCAGTATGGACCTGTATGATCACTATATCACCAGTATGGACCAGTATAACTGTATCACCAGTAAGGAACAGTATGGCTGTTTCTCATTGTATTATCAGAATGGAAAAAATTAAAGGAAAGGAATCAAACTAAAAAAAAAAAAAAAAAAAAAGGTCTGGACATGAAATCTATTTTGCTGAGAACAGAGAGTTCAAACATTTATATTGACTCATTATCAGAAGTCTCCGCCAGCTCCATATGTGTTTGGCTTGGAGCGCGCTGGCGTTCTGACTCGCTACTGAACATTCCTAGCGCAAGTATTTAATATAAGACAAACACCGGCCCCCTGTGTCTTCTCATCAGGCCGATATTGGTACAACTGCACCAAATTGTTGGTTGATTGATGTGTGCGGGTCAGCGGGTCACAGAAACCGCACTGATGTCATAATATAAACAGTCTAACTTAATTGATATTTAAATTCAAACCATATATATAGCAAGTGAGGCGCTTCACATAAGACCGCCACGTGCTGACGGCTACACTGTGAGAGGAACGCTCGGGGCCAAACGGCCGGGGCACTGCACAGTACTGTCTAGGGTGTCTCCACGACAAAAGTGTGCGCAACATTTTTTATACTGATAGTCAATGGTGTCGCAGTGTGAAAAGCTGCGGCATGACAGTCGCAAACAAAATCCATCCAAGTTGGACTGTCACAGTGTGACAGCATTGACTATCATTACATGTCACCGTGTGGGAAAATGGGGAATCTCCCAAAACTGGGTCCATTGACAATAAAAGGAACACATCTGTCCTTTACGTCCTTCCTCTGTTTGGGTTCAGCGGTTTTTCTTTTTCTCGAACCTCTGAATATTATCAGGAGCGATTTAAATACTTTTTGCAGAATAACTTCTTTATCAGCTATTGACAGGCTGGGTAATACATGTTGGGCTACTTTCACACTTGCGTCAGCAGGATCCGTTTGTGAGATCCGTCCAGGCGCTCACAAACGGATCCGTCCTGATAATACAACTGTCTGCATCCGTTCAGACGGATCCGTCCGCATTGACTTATATTGTAGTCGTGACGGATCCGTCCCATGACTTATATTGTGACGGATCCGTCCCCATTGACTTATATTGTAGTCGTGACGGATCCGTCCCCATTGACTTATATTGTAGTCGTGACGGATCCGTCCCCATTGACTTATATTGTAGTCGTGACGGATCCGTCCCATTGACTTATATTGTAGTCGTGACGGATCCGTCTCCATTGACTTATATTGTAGTCGTGACGGATCCGTCTCCCATTGACTTATATTGTAGTCGTGACGGATCCGTCTCCATTGACTTATATTGTAGTCGTGACGGATCCGTCCCATTGACTTATATTGTAGTCGTGACGGATCCGTCTCCATTGACTTATATTGTAGTCGTGACGGATCCGTCCCATTGACTTATATTGTAGTCGTGACGGATCCGTCTCCATTGACTTATATTGTAGTCGTGACGGATCCGTCTCCATTGACTTATATTGTAGTCGTGACGGATCCGTCTCCATTGACTTATATTGTAGTCGTGACGGATCCGTCTCCATTGACTTATATTGTAGTCGTGACGGATCCGTCTCCATTCTGCTCAGTCAAGCTGCTGCCTGCAGCGCTTTGGTGTCCGCATCCAGAGCGGAATGGAGACGGAACGGAGGTAAACTGATGCATTCTGAACGGATCCTTATCCATTCAGAATGCATTAGGGTAAAACTGATCAGTTCAGGACCGTTTGTGAGAGCCTGGGACGCAAGTGTGAAAGGAGCCTTAGATCACTTGTGGTCCGACTCCTGAGGCTCCAGTGATTCTGCCTGTTCTTCCACCACTCCATTAAAGGGGCATTCCAGTTTCATGATATTGATGACCAATTAATTTCAGATTAGTGAGGGGTCCCACTCCTAGCACCCCCACCAATCAGCTGTTTGAAGGGGTCCGCAGTGCACCAAGTTAAACTTACAGGTATAGAGCAATGAAGAGATAGTGAAGACATTATGAATACAGAGTGATTATATGAAAATGATACCTCAACATGACATAAAAAATAAATCAATCCATTTTCTACAAATTCCCAGTGGGTCTCAGCTGTATAACTCCTCCATTCCATCTATCTGACTTAGGCTTCTTTCACACTGGGGTTATTGCTGGATCCGGCAGGGTTCAGCAATAACGCTTCCGTTACTGATAATACAACCATCTGCATCCGTAATGAACGTATCCGGTTGTATTATCTATAACATTGCTGGGACTGATCCGTCATGAACTTCATTGAAGGTCAATGGAGGACGGATCCGTTTACTATTGTGTCACACCGACGGATCCATCCCCATTGACTTGCATTGGGGGTCATTCCAGATCCATCTTGGTGCGGATACCCAGACCAGAGAGTAAACTGCAGCATGTTTGCTCTCCGGTCTGTATACTGAAGAGAACTGAATGGATTGCATTTTGGAGCCTCCGTTCTCTTCTGTTCAGTTTTGTCCCCATTGATAATGAATGGGGACAAAACTGAAGCGTTTTAGGCCTCTTTCACACTAGCGGCAGCACGGATCCAGCACCTAAAGGGTGCGCTCCGGCCCCACACATGTTGACACAGAGAACATACATACACACACACATACATACATACTCACATACTCCAGCCAGGGACGCCGGCAGCACGTCTTCATGCGCCTCCTGCGCGCAGTGATGACTATTCCCCACAGTGCCCTCTGCTGGGCGCAGTGGGGAAACGTCATAGCTGCGCGCAGGAGGCGCGTGAAGACATGCTGCCAGCGTCCCTGCCTGGAGTATGTGAGTATGTATGTATGTATGTTTGTATCTCTGTAGCCGGATCCGGAATGACCCCCCATTGCAAGTCAATGGAGGACAGATCCGGATTACTGATGTGTCCACACCAAACGGATCCGTCTCCATTGACTTTCATTGGGGGTCATGACGGATCTGTCTTGGTGCGGATGCCTGGACCGGAGAGCAAACCGCAGAACGGAATGCTTTCAGGAGCCTCCGTTGTCTTCAGTTCAGTTTTGTCCCCATTGACAATGAATTGGGACAAAACTGAAGCGTTTTTTTCCGGTATTGAGCCCCTATGACGGAACTCAATACCGGAATTATAAAACGCTAGTGTGAAAGTAGCCTTATTCCGGTATTGAGCCCCTATGATGGAACTCAATATTGGAAAAACGAAACGCTAGTGTGAAAGTAGCCTAACTTTATCCTTCCACATCCTTGGTGTCTGTCCGAAAACAAGTGGGTAGACAGCATGTTTTGAAGGAACATAATCGGAGGTGCTTCTGGCTAAAGTAGTCATGGCCAGGATGAGTTGTAATGGAATCCCACAGATGTCTCTAATCTGCCGTTCTACAGCTGACCAAGAGAGTCCAAGGATGGGACATTCTCACCATACATGAGAAAAGGAAGCTGTCACTTGTTGGCATCTCCAAGAAGTCTTGGTTACCAAGAGTCCACGATTATATAGAAAAGACAGAGTAATTTATAATGAATTTCTTGCAACTTACCCAGCGAGAGAACCCATGAGAAAAACATAAAAACCGCTTACATTCTGTCTCAAAAAGATGTACTGCCATCTCCTGTTCAAGGAGAGCAAGAAACCAGGTGTCCAATTGCTCTATGCAGTTAGAAGATGGTCATCTACCAGGTCTAACATTTTAGGTCTCTTGGAAAGCAATTTGATGCAGAAGCAGTCCCTCAAACTCCTGCCCTTTAGGGAGGTCAGTCAGTGAAGATGGAACCTTACTATTCTCCACAAGGTCTCCAGAAAAGACAACGCAGGTGCAGGCATAACAGAGGAAGGATTAGACAACTGGTATCTAAGATTCAGTCTTGAGGAGAGGTCATAGACACTAAGTCACGGTTGGAGACTGGGAGCCATAGAGCAGAAGGAAAACTCTCACCAAGAAAGAGCCTTTCTAATTGAATTGTTTCCGGAGGAGTAGAAGGATGAACCAATGACAACCAACGACTGTGGGAGACCTAAACCACCAACATATTACTGTCTAATTAATAAAGAGGGAGCTTGGCGAGTTTTACCACCTTTCTAAAGGAATGGGGCAAAACAACAGACAAATGTTTTGAGAAGGTTTCTGCACTTTCTGTACAAGGGGTATAAAATTCTCCTGATAAAGCAGAGATGTAGAGTAAGTGTAATCTCCAAACAATTAAATGGATCTAGAAGGCCAGGTGAATGACGAGCGACTCTTAAAGGGATTGTCCCATCTTGTGAATTTGCATTCATTGTGTTCTTTATGCCACAATAATCAACTTACACCATTCATGTAATTATCAGTTTCTCCTTCTGTCCATATTAGTTTTTCTTCCTTATCCATGTTCACACGTTGTCATAGGTTACGGCAGTGGTGGCTGCACTTTCACTCTTTCTATCTCTTCTTCCGACTTGGCAGGCCAGGCGATCAGGAGCGCACACGTGTCGCCTCTCCCGTTCTGGACCTCTCTGCAGCTCCAGTGAAACTAATTGAACAGACCCTGGACATTTCAGCAGCCACTCTTACCATGGCTGGTAAAACTCCGAGACTGACGTGGCAAGATGATGTCACCACACCGTGGCCTGCCTGTCAAGCCTGATGGTACCAACCTCGGCAGATAGTGGAAGAGGAGACCTGTGGTGGTGGAAGATTAGCGAAGAGTGCAGATGGGAAAACCCCTTTAAGGGTTCATAGAAGTGAATTGAGCAGTAAACCAGAGTGCGCACCACCACTCCGTTCAGTGAGGGCACGCAGGGACCCACCTGAGTCTTACGGGTGACAGACTGTTGGAACAGCAGAGCTTCCATGTTATGAGGCCCCCAAAACACCTACTACTCAGAATCCTGAAGGCTGAAAAAACCTTCACTTCATCTTAGAAGATACTATAATTGGGTGACATGTTGGGCGAGAGTCCCTGATGATGTCACTCCTGGAGTCCGATGTTACAGAGCTTGTTCACTACACAGTTATGCCCCTTTGACACAAGCCGGAGACGCACATGTCTCCCACAACGCATCTACAGGGCTGGACTCCGGCACTGACTGGGATCGCATAGTCCAGCCCTGTAGATGCGTTGCGGGAGACATGCGAGTCTCCTGCTCGTGTGAAAGGGGCATTACAGAAGCAGTAAAGCACCGGCCCCCCTGAAAGCCTGACCACCTAGGGCCCACCACTTAGTCCCATCTTGTGGAAATGGCAGGATAGGTCAGCCTCTAAAACCCAGACACCATAACAACGTTATAATTAAATTACTTTAACATTTATCGGAAAAGCTCAAACCCCAAGTTCACTGTAAACGGTCCGACAATTTCCATCACTACCACAGACACACATAACTTGGCCAGTAAAACCATTACCTTATTTAAAAAAAAAAAATCTAATATTATTATGAACTTAAGCTTAATCCATAGATTTAGATCGTAGGATATTTACTCTAGAATTTGGAGAGGCTCCAGGCCAGAATTTCATGCTTAATCCAATAATACCGAACCACAGCCCTTCACTGAACCAAAATATTGAAAAAGGCTAATTTTCCTTCCAAAGTGCAATTCCTATTTTCTAATTTCGGAAGGTCTCC
Organism: Rhinella marina; assembly: GCA_900303285.1. NCBI lineage: Eukaryota > Metazoa > Chordata > Amphibia > Anura > Bufonidae > Rhinella > Rhinella marina. Next base: position 409,978 of record ONZH01007226.1, on the reverse strand, counting down.
TGGCCAGTGAGGCTCAATAACAAGTGAAGCGCTTAACGCCTGAGGAAGACTGACTTAGGCTACTTTCACACTAGCGTTTTTAAAATTCCGGTATTGAGTTCCGTCATAGGGGCTCAATACCGGAATAAAACGCTTCAGTTTTGTCCCCATTCATTGTCAATGGGGACAAAACTGAACTGAAGACAACGGAGGCTCCTGAAAGCATTCTGTTCCGTCTTCAGACCGGAGAACAAACCGCAGCATGCTGTCCAGGCATCCGCACCAAGACGGATCCGGAATGACCCCCAATGCAAGTCAATGGGGGTGGATCCGTCTGGTGTGACCATAATGGTAACCGGATCCGCCCTCCATTGACTTTCAATGGAGTCCATTACGGATCCGGCTACACATAGACACATACAGACATACACATAAACACACACATATAGACATACAAACACACATACATACTTACATGCTCCTGGCAGGTCTTCGGAGCGTCAGAGGGACAGGACGGCTAACACAGGTCACGATTCCCCACAGCGCCCTCTGCTGGGCGCCTGGTGGAATCGTCATGATGTGTGTATGTTTATGTGTATGTATGTACTGTGTGACATGTGTGGGGCCGGAGCGCGGTTCCGGCTCCACACGTCACTGCGGCAGGCCTGATCCGGCAGCACCCTTCACCTGCCGGATCAGGCCAGCCGCCAGTGTGAAAGTAGCCTTAGGGGAAGACTCGCTGGACTGTGTGAAATGTTTCCTCCTGGTTTTCAGCAGAAAGCATCTGAAAGAGATTACCGGCTGTGAGTAGGTGAAGAGGGATGGCAGGTGAGCCGTCTCTTCTGGCCGGAACATCCACACCTCAAATTACATAGTGGAGGAAATGTACGGATCAGGACACTGAAAAACCCACCAAGGGGAGCACCAGCCAAAAAGATAGCCACATTGTACACGTGAATAGGGTTGTGGGTACCAGCAAGGTGGCTTGTTTGTCTGCTGTGGACCCCATGGGAGGATGGCCTGGATGAGAGTGATCCCTCAGCGTTTCCCACCGTTAGCAAAGAAGGAAACATACAGACTGGGGGGTTACACCAGGCTTCTGTTAGATGGGAAGGAAATACGAGAGCCCCCACAACGCCATATGTCGGGGCCCATCTTTCATTGGGCGTTTGCTTTTCATGTGAACCTAGCTGAGCACTTGCTGGAGACAGTTCTTCTCATGATTCTGGCTTGTTGGATATGACGCAGATCATCTGGGGCTCCCACATTAATATTATAGGAATGTTAGTCATATGATTGATATTTCAGCATCTAATGTGCATGCACCTTGTGCCAAATGACATTGTCTTCAGTGAATTGTGACTGCACCTGGGAATCCCAACCGAAAACGTCTGGATGGTCTCCATACGTACATCGTTAAATGGCTGAACCAGGCCCAAGCATCTTCCAGATACCAGTTTCCAACCACTGAGAAGCTCTGTCCGTGGACTGCCCTGGGACACGATGTACATTAGGAAATCTACAAGTGAGAACGCAGGATAGAATAATAATACAGTAACATCATCTGCTGAATCTGAAAAAGATCTCTTCAGTGTTTCATTTCATCCAAGCATCAAACTCAGCAAATGTTTGACCCCGAATCATGTCAACATTCCCATCCCAAGGTTAATCCTGCAGTTCTCGCGGTCATAAGGATGAAACGCCCATTTACTTCTATTTCTTCAGTAACCAAGATGATAATTATTTTTTCAGCAGACAGCGTCTTGTGAGGAGACAAATATATAGAATATTGTGATCCAGCACAGGAATATGGCCTGGAGCGGGGAGATTCTTCCTTTTGGATCCATTCTTATTTTTGGCTTATAGCAGGTACATGTCAGATCGCCAGGGGTCCGTGTGTGTATCTGACATTTCTCACCCATCCCCCTGTTCGTGGACCCAATGGTTTTATGTTTGTGCCAAGCTGGGTAGGTGATAGCAGTGCATAGACTCCTCAAACCCGCATATTGCTGAACCGGTCTTTAAGGCCTGTTTCACACGTTCGTTGTTAATTTCGGTATTGAGATCTGGAGGGGAATCTCAAAGCTGGAATTAAATGGATCAGTTTTGATTTCGCTCATCAGGATGCACCCGTTCCATTAAAGGGGTATTCCGGTAACGTAACTTAATTTTTGATAAACTGCATTAAGGCTGCAAGCTGTGACCCAACCAGAACCCATATCTGTACATATAATCAGAGCTTCATTTTACCTTGCAATCCATATGTCTAGCTCCTGTGTGATCCTGCAGCACACTGAGTACCATGGCTCCTGATCTTCCCTCACAAAACTACAATCCCCACAATGCCTAGCTTTCCTGCTGTGAGTTTGTGCTTGTTCATGAGTGTTGATGATTACTGATTGGCTACCTGACATTCCAGTGCAGACACGCCCCCTCTGCTCAGTAATCAGCAGCACATTGACACGCCCCCTCTGCTCAGTAATCAGCAGCACATTGACACGCCCCCTCTGCTCAGTAATCAGCAGCACATTGACACGCCCCCTCTACTCAGTAATCAGCAGCACATTGACACGCCCCCTCTACTCAGTAATCAGCAGCACACTGACATTTAGCCAGAGAATTGATAGCAACACACTGAGCATGCTCGACCTAACAAAGGCTCAGAACCACAGTTTGGTGCCATGGTAACTTATGATGAACACAGTGGGTAGCAGAGGAAGAAAACTACTTTTATAACTACTGAACGGTAAATATGTGAAACTGACATTATATTAGGTAATTATTGATGATGAATTAGTCTAAAACATAATTTATATTTATGGTAACCAGAATGTGTGAAATCAAAACGGAACAAACCGTCACTACATGAATTGAAAGTTAATGGGTGATCTCAATTAGGATCCCAAAAAAGCAGATCTGTCACCATTGACTTACATTGCTTTTAGTTACTGATCCGTTTTGTTCCGTTTCTATGACTGGACATAAATCTGCAGCAGTTTTGTGTCCAGTCATGGAACAGAAGACATCCTGATGCATCCTGAACAGATCTCCTTCCATTCAGAATGCATGAGGACCAAACAGAATAGTTTTTTTCCAGTACTGAGACTATCTGCTGGATCACAATACCGGAAAACAACATAAGTGTGAAAATATAAAGGAAGACTGAATCCGCACCTAAAGCGGCTGTGTATCCAGCGGTACATGAAGGACGCCGTAGACATGGGCTCCTCCGATGCGTTAGTAGAGCTCCGTCTCCATATAATCTGCAGACAGAAGGCAGCACTCGTGGCCGGTACGATGGATTTATTTCATGGCCATAATTCCAGTGTTTTGTGACTCACTAATAACCTTTGCTCGTAATGAGCCCTGTATAGATACGCCACAAATACTCCGTGTGGCGGCTTTACAATGGTCACATTTACAGGAGATGAGTCAATGACCACATATTTTTTAACCAGTTCACAGACCGGTACATAAATTGCTGCCTGTTCCTCAGACTGAAGCACTGGATGATTTAATGTTTGCCTGTAACCTCAGGGCATTACCAATATGACAGCAGATACACGGGATGGACTACAGAGCCCAGCCATCATCTACGTACATGACTTTACATTGCTGCACACAGCGTTGTTTTTTTTTTTTCTGTCAAAACAGTCGACACCGTGAGAGAGCGCGACCGACCGCGTAAGTCTGTGGCGGCCATCGCTCAGTGAATCCAGCTCTGTGTCCATTCTAAATAGAAGCCGCGACTCCGAGCCTTCCTGACGGTTTATCTGGACAGACCCTCGCTGGCTCTACACACTGAGCAATGGATAAGTAACATGCTGCCGCTCATAGTCCTCACACAGGGAATTTCACTTACAAATAACGAGGCTTTTTCCCGGTCACCGCGGGATCATCAGCTCGTTATGTATTTTGTGAGGTTTTTTGCCAGGTTACCAAATGTGTGAGGAAGGAACCTGGCAAGGATTAAGTGCGGCATCTTCTTACAATTAACTGGCTGGGCATCACATCAAGGCAGAAGCGTCCTTTTGGTGACTTGTCTTGAAGGTTGGAGAATCAGATTTGTGCCGATTATCTGAAATTGATGTCTGACTGTGGAAAATGTGAATACATTGTGCTGGCTGCACCGAGTCTGCAGTTACATTAAGTAGTCAGAAGGACGCCATAACATAGGCCATTCTGATCCAAGACTTATATCAACCTGCAGCTGCTGTGAAACTACAACTCCCAGCATCCAACATGCTCAGCTGCTCTTCTAACTCCCATAGAAGTGAATGGATCATTCTGGGAGTTGTAGTTTCAGAACAGCCGGAGGTTGCTGATCCTGCTCTAAGCTCTTTAATGTGCAGCTGCCATTAATTTATATCTTTCTTCTAATGTGTGGGGGTGGGGGGGGGGGGGACATTGTTGTAATACAATATATATCAGAAAACTTGCCCTGAAATATCCCACAGCAGTGCTCACTGTGAAGACGGCTAGGGTTAATTCTTTTTCCCTCCCTGCTGGCTCCTGATATACACATTGGAAAAAGAAAAAATATGGCAGTAACACGTTAACGTGGACCCACAGTCTGCAGAAAACAGCTGATGTGTGAAGGACCGCAAAGGTGTGCGGGCAGCAGACGGATGGAACAGACCCAGAGAAAGACAGCGGACATTCTAAATGACACGGATCAGGACACCCCTGTACTGGCCACGTATCACCCACTCCTTAAGTCTCCCGATTCTTATATATCCAGGTAGGTAACATCGCAATCAGTTTATCCTCTAAAAGTAATCGTTACAGGTCGATCGGTAACGATTCATGCCGGATGACACTGGCGTGGTGTAAAAGGATCTTTCATTTCTGGTGGGTCATTGGATGGCGGTATGTGAGGGTTCAGCGATTTTACGCATATGGATCCTGTCTACACACAGTGAACGATCCTCAATTCAGCGACCATTGCATGAAAATGCTTCTGTCATTGGCTTTGAATCGTTAAATGCGATCATGTCGTTAACCATGTAAATGATTATCTACTCTTAACCCCTAAGTGTTAATTATCATCAGCCGCTGGTGGAGTAATCGAGGTATCACACTGCATTGTACTGACTGCACATCCATATTATTCAGTCATGTTCTTGTTTTATAAAGGGTAAATCATATCCGTAACGTTACATTATTACCAAGTGCAAAGAGCCGGACTATATGTCTTAGAACCCAATGTGAGGGCGGTGAGAGCTCCGTGTGATAACCGCTCTACGTGAATCAGCATCGCCATGCGTACGCTCAGTAATGCTGACTGCAGAGCTCTCCTACACAGTGCTCCATCCAGATATCCTTTTCAGCTGGATGCCAGGCAAATCTGAAAACCAGATGAATACATTTGCTATGTGGCTGATCACTACTTAAACCTGTAGCCTTATGTCAGGAAGGTTTTCACACAGATCATCCTGACTCGGTGAGGGAGGAATGAAGAGGAAGCCGATTAGTAAGACATTGAGGTTTGTTACTCCCACGAGGAGCGGCATGGAGAGGCTTAGAAGCCGTCGACGTGTCTTCCTGGGAAACCTGTCATTAATCTCATATAACTCCGTCCTATAGCAGATCCCACAACGTGGACACAGGGTCAGGTGCACACACCACGTGGGTAGTGAGCCTCTGTGTACACTATATATCAGCACTGACATCCCGGACACAGAATCCCAGGGCGTGTCTGTACTGAGAATGAAGCTGGACGTGTCACAGGGCAGCACCGAGTTATCATCTGATCTTCATATCAACCTTTGTAAATGAACAGATCCTGATCGATCACCAGAGGTCTGCTAGAAGGTAAGGATCTGATAATAAAAGGCCAAGGCCGTACAGAGGTGATGGCAGTCTCAGACACATTTTAGACGTGGCCCTTTCCCTTTGTCAGGTGATTAATGTCTTCAGGGTGATTCACTGACTCCTCGTGATCTGGGCTATATCTGTATACCTGACACTTTATGACTGATGGCCTCCAGTAGTTAGCAGCACACTGCCAGGTTTCGGGGGGCTCAGTAGGCGAGGCCTATCCTGAGGTATATATATGGTGTATATTTGTGCTGATAGGTGACATAGTGCGGTATGAGTGCAGATTATGTGTTTTCTATTAGGACATGCGGGGGTCCAGACAGCTGGCGTTTTCAGCCTGGATTCAGACTGCACGCCGCCAGTTGAGTACCCCTGCTCATAATGTGTAATATTCAGAACATGAGGTAAGGATGAGGTTTGTGTACATGTATTATGGCACCTGCAACCCTGCATTGTGTTAGCATTGGATGCATACATTTATATATGGAACGGCTCCTGACCTACACAAGCTCCAGTTGTCATGGTAACTGCAGAGCCTGCACTTCACATGTGTGCCGTATGACACGTGACTCTACATTCCTACATGCCTGACTCAGAGCCTGACCACGGCTGCTCCGTCCACAGACACATCAGTAGCAAAGAGTTATTCATCCTCCATCAAGAAGAGCATCCCAGCTCACAAGGTGTTAAGTGTCCATTCTCATCCCACCGCCCGTCCAGGAGGTTCATCCTTAAACTGAATACTGGTTTAACTCAGACCATGGAAACAATAATGACTGGCCCAAGAAAACATTTTATTGTCTAATTAAATATTAAAGAATTTGGGAGGGGGGAGGGGAGTCTGGATTGGACCCACAGGCAAAAATTACAGCTAGTCTTTGATGAGTCATGGAGTGCTGCATTTAATTGTAATGCAGATGTTCCCGTCACTCTCCGTCTTCTCGGGAAACAAAATTTTTAAAAAAGTAACAACCCAAACGCCATGACTCAATCCTGAAGTCCTGATTGCACCTAGTCCTATAAATTACATCTATTACAGCCATTCACACATTTTTCCAGTCAGGAAAAGTGACTGAGGTCCCGTGAAGATTATGGAGTTCATGTGGATCACAACGTAACACGAGCATTTCCTCCGATGACCCTGCACTCAGACATAAACCCCGGACAGAGGATCTACGATTTAATCACAGTGATGTGAGGCTCTCAGATGGCTGCTGACAGCTTCTCTGCCCGCACCGCTAATGCGCCTTCTCTGCCCGCACCGCTAATGCGCCTTCTCTGCCCGCACCGCTAATGCGCCTTCTCTGCCCGCACCGCTTCTGTGCCTTCTCTGCCCGCACCGCTAATGCACCTTCTCTGCCCGCACCGCTTCTGTGCCTTCTCTGCCCGCACCGCTACTGCGCCTTCTCTGCCCGCACCGCTATGCTGTGCCTTCTCTGCCCGTACCGCTAATGCACCTTCTCTGCCCGCACCGCTTCTGTGCCTTCTCTGCCCGCACCGCTACTGCGCCTTCTCTGCCCGCACCGCTAATGCGCCTTCTCTGCCCGCACCGCTAATGCGCCTTCTCTGCCCGCATCGCTTCTGTGCCTTCTCTGCCCGCACCGCTAATGCACCTTCTCTGCCCGCACCGCTAATGCGCCTTCTCTGCCTTTAGATGCATTCCGTCACTGAATTACATTATGGTCCGTGGTAACAGAATCCATAACGCACCTCACCATATACTCCAACTTAATAACTTGAAGTTTGCTCATCCCTAGTTTAGAGTTAAGTGTTCTGGCATCAAGCAAGTAAAGTGAAGCCAACAAGATGCTGAGGATCTGAAGAGCAGATGCTGGTTGGTAGAAGAAAATAGCAGTAAAAGTCTTCAGATGAAGGGAAGCCCCATCCATGTACATGCACTTATCTATGAGCAGCTGAAGCTGCCACGAGATCAGAGAGATAAAGGAGTCCTGCAGCCGAGGTCATGCGGTCAGGAAGACTTCTCTTTATATTCTTTTTTAATCACTTTTTCTTGAGGGAACCAAATTTAGACTCAGAATGTGCAGAATATACTAATGGCTAAGAGATAATGCAGGCGCCTGGCTCTGAAAGCATCTAAGTTGGCAAAGAAGGAGTATATCAGGAGTAATTCCCACACAGTATTTCCCAACCAGACCTCCCCAGAAGACTGCAACAGTGAAGAGAGACCTCACTTTTACAGCTGGAAAGGCAAACTCAACCTACTCAAATGCCTACCATTGGAGCATCCAAAAAAGTCAAGAAACCTTGGTCAAAATAAACTAGAGACGTTAACCCCAGACCCCGAGAATCAAGCTTCACTGTGGATGAAACATTAGGGATTCCCTGCAAGTCAAAACATTTTTCAGGGTTTCCCCAAAAATACAAGATTGATAATTATTACCCAAATTACAGGTCACAGTGATGTGGGTAATAGGCCTAATACGGAGGTTTCCATCGGCATGTCCAACAGACATCACAGCAGACTTATAGGGAACTGCAATAAGGTGAAGTTCTCAGCTAAATATGAATAGTTGTTATTGTGTGGACTGTTCTTTAGGAGAATGCAAAATTGTCAGCCAGGAAAATTCTAGGCCACAGTATCTTATACACTCCTCAACACTGAAGTTACACCACCAGGAAGGACAAGCCTCAAGGTTATACAAATCAAGGAAGTAGCAGGTGCCTCTATTATCTGCAGATGATGACATTTTCAAGCACTTAGCTCCAATATGTGGCATGTGGGCACATAGTGATCCATTCCCTACTGCAAGTGGAATTAGTCACCACTAGAGTTGATCAAACGTGCTCGTAACGAGCACTGTACTGCTCGGATCCCCTGCGCAGCCATCCAGATCCGTCCTCACCTGCCTGTAAGTCAATGGGCACGGATCCGTTTGGTATCACACCCTCGTGTGTCATACCAAACGGATCCGCCCCCATTGACTTACAGTCAGGTGAGGACGGATCCGGATGCCTGCGCCCATGCGAGCTCAGGGGATCCGAGCACTACAGTGCTCGTTATGAGCACGTTCGATCAACTCTAGTCACCACATCACAAGCCTAAGGCAGCAAACAGTGTCTACACAAACCTTCAGGTGTTTCTACAGCATTGGGCTACTGAACTCACGTCACCGCTCTCAAAGGCCATCATGGTGCACAGCTAGATGACAATGGAGGTCACCTCCGCAGTGATGAGTCCTGCTTTTGTCTTGAATGCAATGATACCTCAGCAGGGAACGTCTCACTGTTCCTACTCTCAGTATTATGGTGTAAGGTGGCATAATGTACAGTAGCCTGCCCCTTCTAGTCTTCATTTCAAATATAATAACTGCTCGGCCACATGTAGCTTATGCTATTGTCAGCAGCCTGTGTGGCCTAACTGTCCCACAATGGCCTGCAGAGTCTCCAGACCTTTCTAAGGACATCATTGGTCAGGAGTTGCATAGGGAGCTACCAGCCGTGGATCTTGATGATTTGTGTGCCCAAGTGTATTCAGCATGGCAGACAATAACCCCAATGAAGGCAGGTAAGTGCATCTGCATATATATATATATATATATATATATATATATATATTTGAGAATGTTTTAATTGTTTGTATAATTTGCATCTCATTAACATGTCTATTGACCCTGTGATTTACATAAATCCCATAGCCTTCGTAGCTCTCATTCGGTAATATTTTGTGGTCCTGGTGTCTCTTCAGCGGTCACTTTATAAAACATTATACAGATGTCTGCATGACCCATACATGTATCAGTAACACCTGCCACTAACAGGTTACCACATATGTAAGCACCACGTGAAGACACCAAGCTGCCGCCTCACAAGAGATAAGACACGATGCCCATTGTGGGCCGAAGTTAGAGAAGAGTGACTCCTCACATCCCGCCCGGCCCGTCTCCTTGTGCTTGTTCACAATCTACAGCCCTCCAGTGAGGTACATACAGTAGCAGTACCACCCGATCCTATGGCTGTAGGTGACAACAGACTCCTAGTGACATCAAATGACACAATGAAGATGAATGAGTGTAAAGTCGGACAATTTAAGCTGCGACAGTCACGCGTGTCGTACCCCACAGGGCTGGTGAAGCTGAATGCAGAGGACAGGGCAGGAGACCACCCAGGAGTCCCGGTCAATAGATCCATTTAAGCCCTGCCATGAATAACTATGTGAAGAATTCACAGAAGAAGAATTCAGATTGCTGTGATTTTGGTGGGTAGATTTTTTGGCCAAACTAAAAAAAAAAATGAAAACAGGTCATTGTGCGCCATGTGGTGAGTGCGTCCCTCAGTGGGTATGACTTTACCTCTCATGTTAAATGTTTGGCTGCTGCTCAGATTCTGCCGTCAGGTCGTTTCCACAATGAGGAGAGGAGACGGCTGGTGGAGGCTGGCCGTGATTTGTGGTCACCATTTCCTCAGCCTCTGATCACAATGCTGCCACTCTGATGAGCACAGACTCAAAGACATCTTTCAGCTTTCGTGAAGTTTATGGAAATTTCTCTGCACTTTATATTATGTTCTTTACCTCAAAAGAACCCACAGAGCCAGTCTGACGGACACAGGACATCTACCAATGGGAAACTGGTGACCTTTCAGTCCAGGTCTGAGTCACCATTCGATGTGAGGTATGAAGAAACTGTGCTGGAGATAATGATGTCCTCTGCTCATCGGCAGCCTCACAAACTGCTTCCCATCCAGATAACTTGACATTAATATGGGTAAGGTGCTGTCACCTGGAAGGGAACCTGGCCATGGACCCAGAACAGTGAAAGATCCATTTTGCCTTGACTGTCAGTAAGGATTTCCACTAGGGTTGGGAGAATTGGGTTTGGATTGCTGTAAGAATATCGGCTCCATTCGAATGTAAAATGTGTGGCCTCCGGAGGTCTTTCCGAAGTGTCAGCAAATATTGTGAGACTTACTCCGTCTCGTCTCTATCACGTGTCACTTCAATACGAAGCCGAGCTCAGCTTTGTATTTTGATTCAGTAATTTATGTCTGATAGAGGCGAGACGAAGTAAGTCTAACGACATTTGCTGAAGCTTCGGAAAGCCTTCCGCAGAGGACATACATTTTACAGTAGGGCAGAGCCGATATTCTTAATGTAGTTTTTAAAAGAATCTGATTCGAATACAGCAATCCAAACCCAATTCTCTCAACCCTAATTTCCACGGTCATGAAGCTGCAAGATCCCGGAGATATTAGACCACATGTTAAAGGGGTGTTTCGATGACCTATCCTCAGGATAAGTGGGGGGTCCGACTCCTGGCAAACCTGCTGATCAGCTGTTAGAAGGGGTCATGGTGCTCATGTGAGTGCTGCGTCCTAATTACCCGGCAGCACCGCTAGACGACGTGCAGGGAAAGTGTGAAGAGGCAGCAGGGAGTCAGACCCTCGTTGATCCTATATCGATCACTCATATATGCTGCTGCAGAACCCCTTTAAGGTTAGGATCCAGTAAGACGACGCCAATAACCAGTTCATGTGGTTATACACAATGACAGTCTAATTCAGCACCGAGGTGTTTGGTTACCCTGAGGTGCATTATGGGGGAGATATATCAAAGCTGGTGCAAAGGAAAACTCACTTAGTTGCCCCTAGCAACCTATCAGGTTGATCCTTTCATTTTCCAAAAGGGGTGCTGAAAAGGTGAAATCTGACTGGTTTCTAGGGGCAACTAATGAGTCTTTAAATATAATGATGGTTTGGCACAGGTCTCCAGGGCAGGAACCACACTTTTCAGTGTTCTCCTAAAGCCTCTCATCACAAGTTACTTTGAATCACAGATTTTCTTGGAAATCCACAGATGTAGCCAGGAAAGCAACGGGTCTGTAGTAGATATAATGATGTCGGCACACACCAAGCTATGATACTGGAAAATAACAGATGCGAAGAAATCAGGTTTTATACATTTCTAACAATGTGGAAAGACGTCTTACTCGGAGGAAACAAAGGGTCTTGCTGGATTCCACCAGAATCCTCAATAATCTAGATAAAATACCACTCGCCTATGGTGGATGTGCTGGAGGCGTGAAGTGTGCTCCTGTGGTACTTGGTATGCGGCTGTGGGCTGCACGGGGTCCTAATTATCTAATGAGACGGCGCTCTTTAAGCTGGTCTGCATTGATGATGGCTGTGCAGTATTGCAGACCGCCTTCAACAGTGCAGTCCCATTAGTTTAATTAAGGCCCAGTGCGGACCATTCGGCTGCGCGGTTCTCAATGGCAGCAGGGCTGTATGCAGAATGCCACACGAACACTCTGGGTGGTTGTACCCTAAGAAGCACAGCAGCAGTGACCACCACCCCCTGCCCTGAGGCTGCTATGGTTGGCAGCAGACGGGTATTTCTCGGGAGCTTTGGTGCACTGTATTCGAAACAGATGGCTTCAGAGGAATATTGTCACATCAACTGCTGTACCTGTACCAGGCTGGAGCGGTGCCGGAAAACTGCCAGCTCCAGAGGCGCACCACCCATCTGAAACCAAGGGCAGTGGCATTACCAAACATGTTACATCCATAAAGTAAAGTCATTTGGGGGCCGTCGCCATGTTTAATGTCCCCGCCTCAGCATGCAATGAGTTCATCTTTATCTTATGATGTGTGATAAGTTTTCTGCACTCCAAAGTATAAGTCTAGATTGCTAGTGGAAGAGGAAATCAGTACCTGCGCTGCACAGTAACCCCCAGGTCACCTCTACGTTCAAGAACTTCATGGCTGCACGGGGGCTTCTCTTTTGCAGGACAGCTTGTGTAATGGCGCCATATAGTGATAAACTTCTAAACATTTGGAAAGGAAAAAGTGCAGTTCTGTCATTGTTTTTTAGTTCAGTAGTTTAGTTCACAGAGCTGTTATTTTTATTCTGCCGGTCTGTGTGATTGCGGCACTACCACATTTGCATAGTTTGTATGTTTTTCCACTTATAAAACCATATTTTTCCGGGGTGTGCTGTAGTTTGTAAACCATTTTGGGATGCATAACACTTTTTAATAGCATTCTTATTCCATGAAAAATTATAAAAAGAACAAACAGCAATTTCTGTATTTTTCTATCTTTGAAAGATAAATAACATCATATCTTAGGAATTACTGCGATACTAACTAAGTTTTTATCTGATAAATCTCAGAAGGGGGTGTTTTGAGCTTTTAAAGTGTATTTGTTTTATATTCTATGCTATTGTTATTTTATGTTTTTTAGTCCCACAACGAAATTTGCAGATACGGTCACTTGAAGCTTGTATAATACATTGCTGAACTTCTGTACTGCCGTGTACACAGCAGACTCCAAGGCCACTGTTAGGACGCAGGTTGTGATTTCAGGCTAGTTAAGTCACAGAACGTTACTGCTCTGCGACATTATTACATTTTAAGAAAAATGCAGAGCATAAGTTCATGTGAAGGACAAATTATACAGACTATAAAGGGAGACTTTATTTTTCCTCTTCAGTGTCAGAGTGGCAAGAACAAACTTATTAAGATTCACCATATTTTCACTTTATAAGATGCAAAAGTGAGGAAAATTGGCAGTGTCTTATAGCGCAAATACTAATGACCGCTTCCATTATGAACAGCTACTGCTGGCTGTACTCACCACTCCCTGTTTTTTTCCGGGAGCCATGCTGCACTGTGTGCTTACTGTGTATAGCGCCATTACATAGGCGTTCACTGTAGCCTGACACTATGCACTGTCACGTCCCAGTGCGGCATCGGCAGAAGTCCAAGTAGCGGTGAGTAGCTGAAGCAGGAGAGGAAAGTTGTTTCATTTATTTTAATGTATTACCTGAATGGTCTGAACTGAGGTCTGATAAAGATTGGAGGGTACAAACTGAGGTCTGGTAAAGATTGGAGGGTCCGAACTGAGGTCTGATAAAGATTGGAGGGTCCGAACTGAGGTCTGATAAAGATTGGAGGGTCCGAACTGAGGTCTGATAAAGATTGGAGGGTCTGAACTGAGGTCTGATAAAGATTGGAGGGTCCGAACTGAGGTCTGATAAAGATTGGAGGGTCCGAACTGAGGTCTGGTAAAGATTGGAGGGTCCAAACTGAGGTCTGGTAAAGATTGGAGGGTCCGAACTGAGGTCTGGTAAAGATTGAGGGTCCGAACTGAGGTCTGATAAAGATTGGAGGGTACAAACTGAGGTCTGATAAAGATTGGAGGGTACAAAACTGAGGTCTGATAAAGATTGGAGGGTACAAACTGAGGTCTGATAAAGATTGGAAGACTGGAGGGTCCGAACTGAGGTCTGGTAAAGATTGGGAGGGTCCAAACTGAGGTCTGGTAAAGATTGGAGGGGTCCGAACTGAGGTCTGGTAAAGATTGGGAGGGTACAAACTGAGGTCTGGTAAAGATTGGAGGGTCCGAACTGAGGTCTGGTAAAGATTGGAGGGTCCAAACTGAGGTCTGGTAAAGATTGGAGGGTCCGAACTGAGGTCTGGTAAAGATTGGAGGGTCCGAACTGAGGTCTGGTAAAGATTGGAGGGTCCGAACTGAGGTCTGGTAAAGATTGGAGGGTATGAACTGAGGTCTGATAAAAAATATTCAGATCCCACCTTCCGTTACAATAACATTATGAAAAACATAAAAGCAAAATACTTATAGAGAAAAAAGGATCAAATACAAAAAATATCAGACCTCTTGATAACTTGGTTTGCCGCAGTCTTCACTGTGGAGAAACAGCTTAATGATGGACAGAATATCAATCCCAGTTGCATCTCCATGTGTCTGACCACAGCGATATAACAACATGACGTAACCCTCCTACTCGCCCATGTTGAGAGGTGGATGCCTACTCATATGCATATGAAACACAGTTGAAAGACATAATGCCCTATATCATGACTTCTCACAGTAGGCAAGTTCCCCAGCATCCAGTCCAGCTATACCAAATATTAATATGAAATACTAATCATTTGAACCAATATTCAATTCTGAGGTTTCCCAAGGCCGAAAATCCTGTCGTGAGACCAGAGAAGCGGTAGAGTTAACCGATCATAATCACATAAATGGATTATTATAAAACACGGATTAGGGCAGAACGGACTTTCAAGTGCAATGTTTTCTATGACGTCTGTCATTGGAGTCCTTCAGTCCAGCTTCATACACATTTCCTTTGTAACATTTCAATTTAGTTGGGACCCTACAGCGAGACATTTGCTCTTCATGGTTACTCGCAAACTACTGTCATTTATGGTTTTTTAATGTATAGGAGCAGTGATATAAAGTTTCTTTTTTTAACATACTTTATTAGGCAACTCTTAAATTATATAGCGTCTGAAGTGTTCTCTTACTAAGGAAATTCTTACTTCAATGTTCTACTGAATAACTCAGCTTGCCCCAGCAGCTCTACCCCTGCTCTGTATGTCTTTTACTGACAGACTAATGTTATACCCTCCATACTGCATTTCATCTGCTGCTGCAGAACCCCCTTTATCTTCCCAGTTTCCTGGTCAATGCTGGGAAAATAGAGAGAGGAGCAAGGCTGCAGCGATCAGTGCTGACCGTAAATATACAAGAACACAGGACACTTTACTGTCACCGCTGACGAGGAGCAATAAAGTATATGATGGCCCTGCACATAGATACATGAATTAAATGGCAGCCACACTTTCTCTGTATTGGAATAAGACATCCTGGGGATAATTCAGTACACGAGTCCTAGATGGACATGTTAAGGCTCCTGTGTGAGACTCCGGCATGGCCGTTCCAGCATGCAGTGGTTTGTGTCCGGCCGGTTCTCCGCTTGTCTGCTGGTATGTGTATGGATCTGGACCCCATTATACTTAATGGGACCAGCAGACATTATTCCCACATCCAGCAGCGCTGGATTTGGAGAATTCTGGAAGCTGTTCTCTGCCGGCACAGCCTGCCAGAATTCAAACCAGAGATGTGAAAGTAGCCTAAATGTAACTCATAAGAAAGGGGATGAAGGAATTCTAACCCCCCCAACCACCAAGGAAGGAACTGTCCTAAAACAATATGTACTCAGCTATTTTATATTCTTCTCTGCCCGTTGAGAATGCATGTACATTCAGCTGTGCATGTGTCCAAATCTACATCCAAGGAGGTTAGAGAGGACCAGGCCGTGTGGCGGGAGGCGCTTCTACAGCCAAGAATTTTATTCCAATTTAACCTCTTAGATAAATAACTGGAATAAAGAATAGAGTCTAAACCCGTCTGATCGATCCGTGGACAGTGTCAATGCTAAACGCTTCCTTTGATATCTGTTTCCTATTAATGTACAAAATCTACGGGACAAACGTCTTCTTGATAAAACTCCACCAAATAATATGATTTTCCTGGGAGATTTCAGCTTGTGCAGGAAGTCGGGAGAGACATAACCTTCCCGTCAATATGTTTTCCCTTGTATGCAGATAAGACTGAGGGAATGAGTCACATTCTGCTACTTGTAGATTACTCATCGCAACGACTCATCTGGTGGGAACGCTCAGACTCATGGCCATTACCCAAATAATGCAGCCAGAATGTCCTGGGGCAACCGTGGAGCCGCCATTGTACCTCTTCCATTTGATGCCCATGAAGCAGTTTCTGGTCAGGATGAACTCCCCGGACCCCCGCTGATCAGCTGTTTGAGAAGGCGCACTCTCCGTAACGCCGCAGCCTTCTCTCTGCCTAGTCTAGGTCAGTGACACCACATTCATTGGTCATGTGGATGGGGCTGAGTGCGATACCAGTAACTGCCTCTATACAATGTACGGCGCTGTGCTTAGTGAGCTGAGAGAAGGCCTGATTGGCGGGTGTCCTGGGTGTCAGACCCCCATGATCAGATACGGATGACCTCTACAAAGGATCTCATCAGTATTAAAGTCTTGGAAAACTTCTTTAAGGCTGCCAGTACACGGCCAGGTTGTTTTTTTCTTATAGATCTTTCCCTTTACGATTCACAAAGTGCCTCAAAGCCCCGATCAAGATGTGATGAACATGTGAGCGTGTGCCGGCATCCTAAAGCCTCTTTCACACAAGTGAGTTTTCTGTCTGGACGTAGAACGCACTGCTGTCAGACTGAATCCTGACCCGTTCATTTCAATGCGTCTGTGCACATGAGCGTTGTGTTTATCATGTGTTTTTCACGTAGCTCCATAAAAAACGGTTTCTTAGAAATGTAGATTTATTCTTCATGAGCATTAAAAACACAAGCAGTCAGGATACACTCCGGACAGAAGGCCCTTTAACGTCATCGTAGACAAAACTGACTGAACTTTCAAGCAAAATCATCAGTTTCTCCCTGAACAGATCCCGACACAATCCGTATCGCTCGTGTGAAAGAAGCCTTCGCAACCCCCGTCAATCAACAAGACTGCGCCGCTTTATTCTGTGGTGTCTTCCCGCCAAATCTCCGTGATTATTTAAATAGAAAATTATACAGAGATCACAGAACACTGAAAACTGTGGAAGTTTTTGTTTCTTGGAGTGAAAAATGTGGGAAAATGAGTTATTTCATGTAATTCCCAGAATTCCATGAATTCCCCTTTTCTCAGATTTATGAAACTGGCTAAACAAAGTATTAACCAGATATCGGCCCCAAGATGTAATATGAAGTTTGATCTGATGACTTCACAGAGGGTGAACTGGTTGAGAGGCCACAGCACCCATTAATGTCTGGTACTGGTTGATCAAAGGAAAATAAAACCTTGCGGACAGTTCACATTGAGAGCTGCTTCATTCCCGATAAACAGTCAGATGTGCGCTGCTCATCAGGACCCAGACACAGGGGAAACTGGAAAATACTGAGGGCCGGGATCGTGGTGTCCCCCTTTGTGGAATTAATTAAAAACTACCTTCCTTACTGCTAATAACATCCATTTTAAAAGGGACAGAAACAGAATATTAAAGTCACTCACAACAGATTCTCCCCAGACAGTCAGGTAAAGTTCTCCCAAAGAATCTCTGGCCTGTGGTGCAGCTATAGGGGTTAAGAGGCGGCAGTCGCATCTGGGCCTGTGGGAATAATAGTAGTAGCTTGGGGGCCTGTTAGAGATTTTACACTGTAGAAAAATCAGCTGCTGCAGAACCTCCTAATACACCCCTCAGCTGCTGCAGAACCTCCTAATACACCCCTCAGCTGCTGCAGAACCTCCTAATACACCCCTCAGCTGCTGCAGAACATCCTAATACACCCCTCAGCTGCTGCAGAACCTCCTAATACACCCCTCAGCTGCTGCAGAACCTCCTAATAAAGCTCAGCTGCTGCAGAACCTCCTAATACACACCTCAACTGCTGCAGAACCTCCTAATACACCTCAGCCGCTGCAGAACCTCCTAATACACCTCAGCTGCTACAGAACCTCCTTATAAAGCTCAGCTGCTGCAGAACCTCCTAATACACACCTCAGCCGCTGCAGAACCTCCTAATACACCTCAGCAGCTGCAGAACCTCCTAATACACACCTCAGCTGCTGCAGAACCTCCTAATACACCTCAGCTGCTACAGAACCTCCTTATAAAGCTCAGCTGCTGCAGAACCTCCTAATACACACCTCAGCCTCTGCAGAAAATCCTAATACACCTCAGCCGCTGCAGAACCTCCTAATACACCTCAGCTGCTGCAGAACCTCCTAATACACACCTCAACTGCTACAGAACCTCCTAATACACCTCAGCTGCTGCAGAACCTCCTAATACACCTCAGCTGCTGCAGAACCTCCTAATACACCTCAGCTGCTGCAGAACCTCCTAATACACAAACCAGCTGCTGCAGAATCTCATAACAGTGACAAGAGAACTACAAGGTTCATCATGACTAGGTTGTTATTAGAAATACAGGGAGAGGGTAAAAGAGAAAAGAACTACAACTCCCAGAATCTCCAGGCTGTAATTATGAGGCATCAGTGCACATTATAGACAGAGAGGTATAAGAGAACTACAATTACCAGCACGTGCAGACTGTTAGGGTGTTTTTTGTAGCTGGTCTCCCTGAGATCAGCTATTGTTTAGTTTCAGTGGTCTCCAAGGCATTGCTCCTGGTCAGCCAGAATCCTACTCCACACTGATGGGGGCAGCACCCCGACACCGCTGTCTGTGGATAGATGGCTCAGGTCTTCCCCTGTCACATCCTTAAGGCTTGTAACAGAGCTGGATCTTCACGTAGGGGCCACTAAATATGGAGGATCTGGTGATCTCTAGAATGGGGACCCCTCTTTGCTTGGTTTTCCTTCCTGTAGAGATATCTGGCTTGTTGACGACCCATAACCGGGGCGCCGCGTTGAGGCTCTGCAGTATTTTTTGTTATTGTTTTGTTTGAGTAATCAAACCCGGGGAGGGGCCACAATAAGGAGTGGAGGGCAGTGGTGACGCCCTAATTGCACCAGTCAGCTCATTTGCATATTACAAAGAGACAGGATTTCTCAGTAACGGAGCCAAACATATGGATGGAGGAACATAACCAAGGTACGTGGTGACTAGAGATGAGCGAACGTGCTCGAAACGAGCACTGTACCGCTCTGCTCCCCTGCGCTCGCATGGGCGCAGGCAGCCGCTTCCGTCCGGAAGCGGCTGCCTGCGCCCATGTGAGCGCAGGGGAGCCGAGCGGTACAGTGCTCGTTTCGAGCACGTTCGCTCATCTCTAGTGGTGACAGATTCCCTTTAACACTTGAGCCTCAACAGCGTATCGTTCCCCTATACGGCTCCAAAGACCCCTGAACGAGATTCGAATCATCATAAAGCCGTTCCTACAACGTAATTTCAAAATAATAAGGCATTTTTTCCTGGCCTCCCTTTCTGTGTATGACCCGTCTACAGAGCTTCCAGCTGCTATTGGCTTGAGGCATGAGAGTCCAAACTGGACTCCTGATCTGCAGCAGGGAAGCCAAGGCTCTGGGCCAGCCAAAGTTCTTTCCTTTCGGCCAAGAATGTGCAGCATTACCTTGAGACACATGAGGCTTTCCAATTACTGTTGGGTTTTTTCCCTTTAGTATTGCTGTTGTCTTATCCTGTAGACAATAGGAGAGTAATATGGGGTGTGAATTTAAAGCAGACTTCAATGAACGCTCAGAGTCTAAGATGATTACTTTCTTAAAGTACACATCTGTTTTCCCCCCACAACTGCCAGCAACGTTACTCACTTTACTGCCCACCAGGGAAAATGTGAAACTGGTGCACAACTTCCAAAAAGGCTGAAAAAAAAGTAAAGGACGCACATCTGCGTGTCAGTCAAGCTACAACCAGAGCATTTCACCAGAACCTGGGCATCTTAAGGCTTAGAGGGGAACACCGTCCACCCTAAAGAAATTAACCCTGACTGGAACCAAGATGTCAGGGACTGCGGAGCGATGTTCTCAATTTATGATCTTTCTCATCAATAAGCTCACAAAGAATTCCCTCACACATTGACTGCTCCCCGGGGTACAAAATGGCCGTCTAGGAGTCAAGTCCTGTGACCGTGCTGCGAAGACCGCTGGGAAGAGACGGAGCCAGAGATACACATAATGTAAATAGACATATTCCGGGGAGAATACAGGCTGCAGTAAAGATGCATCTGTGGCGTGGAGAAGGCGAACAATCTTAATTTATAGCACAAAGATAAGTCTGTGCTCAGTAAGGAAAGACGGGAGGAATTTCCTGTTGCATTCGGCTTCCAAATGAGTTTTTCCCAGGGACAGAGTCTAGAACTCCAGCATTCTGGATGGATCCATGTCAAGTTACAGCTTCTCCTCCATGAACCTGCTGAGCCTCAATTCATCCAGCTGTTTCCCTGTCAGTGTAGGAGACAATATCATGGGTGGAAGTAAGAACAGTCATTTCAGAGTAATTACTGGAACAGTGGGAGACTTGACGGATCGAGGTTCTGATTCTGTGCATTGGCCAATAAGTGCAGTGATGGCTTTAAATGGACATTACACAGATGTAAATCTTAAATGGAAATCTATAGTTGCATCAAGCCCAGATGAAGGAAATAAAAAACAGTATACATCGTAAAATATACGAAGGGGTTAAAATAACCTGAGAAAGGAAATGAAAACCATAAATTGCAGCTGTACTACAAGGTCCAGATAGTGTCCGGCCTGTACTACAAGGTCCAGATAGTGTCCGGCCTGTACTACAAGGTCCAGATAGTGGCCGGCCTGTACTACAAGGTCCAGATAGTGTCCGGCCTGTACTACAAGGTCCAGATAGTGTCCGGCCTGTACTACAAGGTCCAGATAGTGTCCGGCCTGTACTACAAGGTCCAGATAGTGTCCGGCCTGTACTACAGGGTCCAGATAGTGTCCGGCCTGTACTACAGGGTCCAGATAGTGTCCGGCCTGTACTACAAGGTCCAGATAGTGTCCGGCCTGTACTACAAGGTCCAGATAGTGTCCGGCCTGTACTACAGGGTCCAGATAGTGTCCGGCCTGTACTACAGGGTCCAGATAGTGTCCCGGCCTGTACTACAGGGTCCAGATAGTGTCCGGCCTGTACTACAGGGTCAGATAGTGTCCGGCCTGTACTACAGGGTCAGATAGTGTCCGGCCTGTACTACAAGGTCCAGATAGTGTCGCGGCCTGTACTACAAGGTCCAGATAGTGTCCGGCCTGTACTACAAGGTCAGATAGTGTCCGGCCTGTATACAGGGTCCAGATAGTGTCCGGCCTGTACTACAGGGTCCAGATAGTGTCCGGCCTGTACTACAGGGTCCAGATAGTGTCCGGCCTGTACTACAGGGTCCAGATAGTGTCCGGCCTGTACTACAAGGTCCAGATAGTGGCCAGCCTGTACTACAAGGTCCCAGATAGTGGCCGGCCTGTAACTACAGCTGTACTACAAGGTCCAGATAGTGTCCGGCCTCTACTACAAGGTCCAGATAGTGTCCGGGCCTCTACTTACAAGGTCCAGATAGTGTCCGGCTCTACTACAAGGTCCAGATAGTGTCCGGCCTCTACTACAAGGTCCAGATAGTGGCCGGCCTCTACTACAAGGTCCAGATAGTGGCCGGCCTGTACTACAAGGTCCAGATAGTGGCCGGCCTGTACTACAAGGTCCAGAAAGTGGCCGGCCTGTACTACAGGGTCCAGATAGTGTCCGGCCTGTACTACAAGGTCCAGATAGTGTCCGGCCTGTACTACAAGGTCCAGAAAGTGGCCGGCCTGTACTACAAGGTCCAGATAGTGTCCGGCCTGTACTACAAGGTCCAGATAGTGTCCGGCCTGTACTACAAGGTCCAGATAGTGTCCGGCCTGTACTACAAGGTCCAGAAAGTGGCCGGCCTTTCACTAACCGGCTGTTACATATTTTATTTCTCATGCTTTGTCGCATACCCCTGATGATCCCGCTTTATACGGAGCCACATCGGGGGTATAGTTTTTGATCCGTTATTAGCTGTAATCAGGAGCAGCGCTGGTTTTCCAGAGCACCAGAATCTGGTAATTATAGGAATCAGATACAAGTAATAGACAAGATTATAATATTACCGAGTTATATTCATAGGACACAGACCGATTGCTTAAATGACCCATTCACACTTTGGAATTTTTTAATAGAAAGATTAAATACAATATGTAGTTTTAATAGCCTGGTGATAGTGAGAGGCTGGGTACAGTTCTGTGGCTGCAGCACTACACTTCTCCATGTGCATTGGAGAGGAGAAACCAATCTGACAGGACCAACACCGTTACACCTGGGGGCGGACTCGGGCATTCCCTGGCATTCCACCTCCAGAATGACCTCGGCCGCCTCCGTGAACCTGCTGTATCCCCTGGTACTTCTCATCAGTGATCACAGATTACATGACAGTAGATTGTCCCTCGGCCTTTCTGGCACATCCATATCTACAGTGATGCCCTTCCAAAGTAAATGCCCAGCACTTCCAAAGAGGAAACTGCAGAGAAATGAAAGCACAGTGTGCCAGCAGAATGCCAAGCAAGAGAACGTGCCGGCATGGGGGAAGTACAACATACAGAAAGTCCCCCCATCCATGAGGAGCCTTCATCTTCTTCCTAGGAGTGGTGTACGCAGCAGTTTACAAGGGATGGTCAAACATCACCTCTGCTACTTATAACGAGCAGCTCTCATGAAGCCCAGTGGACGCCTCGGCGATACAGAAAATGGCGCTCGAGTGTTTTAGAACATAAATCCAGTATTTGGAGCCTCCGCATTCCATGCAGAACCTTCTGCCAAGACATTAAAGATTTTCCAGAACTAAAGAGATGAAAATAATGCAATAACCAAAATAACTTCACCATCCTGCTGAGAAAGCAGATTGAGGGGCTGCGCCCAGGGGTGGGAGGGAGCACGGCCACGACACGGGGGGTGGGGCGTTAATAAATCCAATAGAGCAATACAGCTGCTCTGGGGGATGGGGAGCATTCCCGTCATCATCTCTGCTGATTGGAGATTTACTGTAGTATTTCAATTATACATCTAATTTACTGCAGCCCGGGCCGCTGTAATCTATAGGCGTCGGTGGTACTCCACGGGCCCCACATCTGGAGGCTCTGCTGCGGAGGCAGTCTCCCTATGACAATTCTGATAATATTGTTAGCGCCAACACATGGATTCCAAAAGCCAAGCCTCATACATGGAAAAAAAAATTCTGCATCTGATGTCATTCCCATTACCTGATGACATCACAGACTTCATACAAAGACAATGCAGCTCAGATTCTCTGCTGTATCGTGGCTCATTCTCACACTCCATTATTTGGCAGACATGTGATCTGCTATTATCTTCTATAGAAGCACAATGTTAGTACTGGTAAGATGGCTCTTTGGATGATTCATGTCCGCAGTATCCAGCATGTAACGGACATTACTATTTACAGACTCCGACAACATGGCAGATACTTATAGGAGATCAGTGGGTACCAAGATTGGAGACTTGTGAGAAATATTTACCAAATCAGCATCTCCATCCTGTACACACATCTAACCCAACCACCAGACTCTCAGATTACATCACACAGATATAGCATCTCTGTATCCACTGCGGCTGCTATCATACAGTACATACATTGGAGAGAGGACACTGCCCATAAGAGCTTACACTCTACAGGAGAGAGAGAGGACCTCACTGACCATAAGAGCTTACACTCTACAGGAGAGAGAGAGACCTCACTGACCATAAGAGCTTACACTCTACAGGAGAGAAAGAGAGACCTCACTGACCATAAGAGCTTACACTCTACAGGAGAGAGAGAGACCTCACTGACCATAAGAGCTTACACTCTACAGGAGAGAGAGACCTCACTGACCATAAGAGCTTACACTCTACAGGAGAGAAAGAGAGACCTCACTGACATAAGAGCTTACACTCTACAGGAGAGAAAGAGAGACCTCACTGACCATAAGAGCTTACACTCTACAGAGAGAAGAGAGACCTCACTGACCATAAGAGCTTACACTCTACAGGAAGAGAGAGAGACCTCACTGACCATAAGAGCTTACACTCTACAGGAGAGAAGAGAGACCTC
This sequence comes from Rhinella marina, assembly GCA_900303285.1. Taxonomy (NCBI): domain Eukaryota; kingdom Metazoa; phylum Chordata; class Amphibia; order Anura; family Bufonidae; genus Rhinella; species Rhinella marina. The sequence goes on along the minus strand of ONZH01007226.1, from coordinate 385,776 downwards.
ACTGACCATAAGAGCTTACACTCTACAGGAGAGAGAGAGACCTCACTGACCATAAGAGCTTACACTCTACAGGAGAGAGAGACCTCACTGACCATAAGAGCTTACACTCTACAGGAGAGAAAGAGAGACCTCACTGACCATAAGAGCTTACACTCTACAGGAGAGAGGACCTCACTGACCATAAGAGCTTACACTCTACAGGGGAGAGAGAGAGAGGACCTCACTGACCATAAGAGCTTACACTCTACAGGGGAGAGAGAGACCTCACTGACCATAAGAGCTTACACTCTACAGGCGAGAGAGAGACCTCACTGACCATAAGAGCTTACACTCTACAGGAGAGAGAGAGACCTCACTGACCACAAGGACTTATGCACATGAGCGTGTGTGCCCCTCTGCTCCATATCTTGAAGATTGCGGACCCATTCAAGTCAATGGGAGTGCACACAATGGGTGCCTGTATATTAGGGACCCGCTTTTTGCAGTCTGCAATACAGACACGGGGCACGCACTCATGTGCCTGAGCCCCAAGAGCTTAAAGGGGTTCTCCAGGATTTTATTATTTATGACCTACCCTCAGAATACGTCATCAGTATCAGATTGGTGGGTGTCTGACACCCGACATCCCGCTGATCAGCTGTATGAGGAGGCTACGCTCCGTGTGAGTGCCCCCTCCCTTCATTGTTCACCTGCTCGCTGTCGACATCGCCGCGGTGATCGGTAACTACAAGAAGCCATCCATTCCCTTCTATGGACGCTCTGTAGTATTAAGTGTATAGGAAGAGAACGGACGGCTTCTTGTAGTTACCGATCACTGCGGCGATGTCGACAGCGAGCAGGTAAACAATGAAGGGACTGCAGCGCTGGGATAGGTCATAAATACTAAAATCCTGGAAAACCCCTTTAAAATTCCTGTGAACGCTGGTTCCCGACAACCTGCCTGTGTAAAGGTGCAGCAAATCACATGGCGAAACGCTCGTTCATTGGGTGATCCTGTGATACGTGCGGGAACCTAAATTAAGGTTTCTGGGCAGCAGATTGTGCGGTCTAAACGGCGATCTGTGGTGCCGGAAAAAATGCAGCTGTACGAGTACAAACGATAGAAATAGTGAGCGCTCACCCTCATACTGTGGAGGAGATCGCTGCATATAACTGGAAACTTCACCTCCACTGAGCGAGCAGCCGACTGTCAGGAAGGACACTTCCGTGCTGCTCCTCGCCACGTGTAAATACGTTTTTAGACTCTACGGTAGAGAGGCCCCTGTCTCTGAGTCCATTCAAACATCCATCTGAACTGGAACAAGTAAGTGATTTGTGAAAGTTTAAGAAAACATGCGGCCAACTCCCCTGTGTGTGCCGCTTATCGGGAAGATCCGTCATCCTGCTCTGTATCCTGAGCCGCTCAGCACGGTGGATTATAAAGAACGGCAACTTTGGTTCAGGGTTAAAGTCATTTACTTCAGAGTTTCTCAGGTTAATTAGCCTTTGAGCTGATTGAAATAAATGGAGTAAGACTTGCATCCTGCTGCTAAACAATTACCATCCAGGCAGAGGTCTCTGCTCAGCAGGCACTTATTCCATGGCCGCCAGCGCTGGTAATTACGCCTCTCAATAGCCACTGTTGTCGACTCCACAAAACTTCCCTGATTTAAAGCTTTTTAATGACTCCTTACATTATTAGTTTGCAGATAAGGAGGGTTTGGGACGGACGCAATTTCTATTCACAGTCGCTGTAAAAGTCTAGTAAAGATCTGATAGTTGTGATTACTTAGAGCATGAGGTGGGCGGCAGTGTGCCAGTGTGTAATACAGCCCTCAAAGTGCCACCAATTACCTGATGAGTGCGCAATGAAGATCTTCAAGCATTTGCGGGTGTAGTTTGTGTAGATAAGTTTAAGTTTTAGGCTACTTTCACACCAAGATCCGGCAGAGGATCTCAATACCAGAATTAAACGGATCAGTTTTGATTTTGCACATCAGGATGCGGTTGTTTGAAATCAAAACTGAAAAAAACGGATCAGGCACTAAATACATTGAAAGTCAATGGGTGACTGATCCGGTTTTTTACTCTCCTGACTTTTTTTTACTCTCCTGACTTACATTAGTTTCAGTGCCGAATCAGTTTTTTTCCGTTTTTATGACCGGTCACAAAACTGAAAGCTGCTGGAACTGAAGACATCCTGATGCATCCTGAACAGATCTCTTTCCAATCAGAATGCATGGGGAGAAAACGGAAAAGTTTTTTCCGGTATTGAGATCCTCTGCCAGATCTCAATACGGGAAAACCACAACGCAAGTTTGAAAGTAGCCTTAGTGTAAGGCCCAAAGCCGTCATGGCATTTTACTGTAAACTGGTTTGGTTTGGAAATGAGGTGACAGCCCTGGCAGGTGAACGGCAGAAATCAGCCTCTCATTAACAGACATCTAAACGGATTTGCAGTATAAGGCACGTGGAGTGATTCTGGGACACACTGCGGCCGCTATTTGTACCCTACCCCAAGATGATTTCACAGTCCACATAGATCCCCACATACTGAGTGCAACAAAGCAACCAAAAATACATTTATATCACATCATAATAATTACACAACTTCTTTTCTTGAAGGCCAATGCGTCAATGGCTGAGGTAGGTCACCGCTGCAGACAGTAAGTAGCTGAGCACTATAGGGACCAGATGGAGATGGGGGAGAGTCGGACAGTGGATCAGTAAGGTGAGGATTGACTTCATTAGTTTTAGACCAGGTGGAGTCTTCTTATAATGGCTGGCCAACCCTTCAGAAAAGGACGGGTGTGGTATTCGGGACCCCCTCCCTAGTCCGAAATGTAAGAGGGCGATAAATATTGTCCTCCATGGAAAAGCTGATCATTTATTATCGTTCTCCATAATTACACTTTTTACATCTAATGACAGAGAAAAATTTGAATGAAGAACTGAGGTGACGGCTCAGAGTCAGTTTCTCGCCAGTAGTGCGATCACTTGGATCATTGCTCTTTTGCATCTAGGGATGTATTTAGTGTTGCTGGGGCATTTGTCTGGCTCCCGATCCTCGGGACAGCTCATCAGTATCAGATTGGTGGTCCTGGCACCCCTCGTTCCAGCGCTGCCTTCTCTGCTCTGTTTACCAGTCCAACGTCAGCATCGCAGTGGTGAACAGTGTAACCGCAGCTCCTCCGTCCCATCCACTTCAATGAGAGGAAGAGGTTGTAGTGAAAGGGACGGGGCAGCTGCAGTTATAACCCGCAATACTGAGAGTGAGCAGGGGAACAGCTGATGGGTGGGGGTGTCAGACTCCCGCTGATCTGAAGACCTATCCTGAGGAGACAACATCAGTATCAGAAGCTGGACAACCCCTTTAATTATTATTAGTCTTTTCATCGGTTTTCACATTCAGTTTGTAGCATTTTCTACTTTCACAGTTCATTATTCCTTCCTATCTGTTACAATCTTATTTATTACAATTATGTCATTTTATTCCTGGTACAAAAATCACTCTTACAGGCCAGAATGTTTTCTCCAGACTTTTGCGTGATGATTGAGCACATTTTTCCAGTTGTCGGCAGCCTGAGGTCTTCGCATCCAATTAAACATGCACTTAATTACTTACATGAAGGTACTTACATGAAATGTTACTTGGTGGAGTGCCCGCTCTGAGGCCGATGCGTTCGATGGCAGTGATCTTCACATCTGTAATGGACCCGTCGGCCAAGTGACCAGGCAATTACTGGGAATGACCCGCCCGTTCCCAATTATTGTGAGCAGAGATGAGAGCAGCTTTTACATGCAGCAATCATCCCTGGAGCGATCGCCGGACCCCATGCAGATTGAAGGATGCACAGAAACCTTGATGGGCGCCGCCCCAGTTTTCACATTGAGCGTTGGACAATTGATTGCAGCTTTGTTCCCTATAATAGTCTTGTGTAAAGGGGCCTCAGATGGTTAATCCAGCAGAAATTAGACAGTAGATATGTGGAGCCGATAAGGAGAGGACAGTTATGGAGGACGCGGCGGAGCCTGCAGCACGTCTTCTGCGGATAAATATTTAGATCTGTGTATTACACCCAAACCTCCTCGGCCACAGACAGTAATATCTTCTCAGGGCTTATCATTGTCAGGCTTTCTTAGGAGGTTTATTGCGATTAACCCCTACATCACCTGGACCACCCACCATACAGCAGGAGCCAGATGGTTTTTGTGGCTCTGGGTTGCTCTGCGTGGCTACTTCATTGAGTGGACAATTTTCCATCTTTATATTTCACTTGAAAACACCATGGTTCCCTGCTGGACTGAAAATTCATCTCCAGAAGAAAGGAGATTCTGGCATGGCTAAAATCCGTGCTCATGTTTCAGTGATATTTCATGGCTTGGATGTTGTCTAACATGGCTGCTACCTATACGTGGCAATAGACAGAGCTAATTTTCAGAGGTTTTCTCAGACAGCATTGCCTGCAAGACTCCATATGTCAACTGGTGAAATCTGCAAGGAGAAACAGGCCCCCTCAATGTGTGCACACAGACATCCAGTATACCACCGGTGAGAATGTGTCACCGCCTGCTATGGAAGTACGTGGAGCTGCCACCAAACTGCAGGGAAGCTTAGAAGTACAGACGATTCCTGAGACTGAGGCTCTGTGGATTTTCTCTATAGGACTTTCATTCAGTTCTCCTGTCATGGCGTCACACTATTATTACTGCCCGACCATCCCAGGCCATCACCCAGAGATTACTGACATTTCTCAAACCTCTGTATATTGTATGCCCCGACTGGTAAATCTCAAGCGGTGCCCATGTGGAGGGCAGAACCATGAGATGAATGACCCGGATCTCTCCAGTTCAGGTGCGCTCTGGTGGACCCGTACCCGGATAGAACAAGTGCAGTCCTGCCGCCCACGAGACATCCCATCATTTGTCTTCATATTAAGGTGAGGCAGGCTGAATCAATTAATATGACTGGGAACACAATACAACATATCACTCATTGGAAGCCGAATACCAGATGTAATTGAATTTAGCTAAATACACATATTTGTGATATCCGGGTAATTGAGTTAGAATTTTCCAGACTTCCACTTAACGTCCAGTCTGATTTTACTGCAACAGATATATAGATGAATTCAATTATTGCAGCCTGGGGTCTCCAGACGGTTACAGTCAGTGGTGGACGGCATCTGGAGCAGGAACTGGGACTTGAGCGGTGTCGGTGGCCATCTCCACTGGGACTAGACTTTATGTAGAGGCACAGAGGGCTGATACAGGGAGCAGACAGATAAACCGTGAAATCCATGGGGCCATTCCCCTAATACTCCAATGACATAAGAATGGGATTCTTTACCCTGCAGCCTGATGACAAAATCTCAGCCCTTTTCTCCTTCTACATCAATGCATTATACGTGAGACGTGCAGATACAGAGGATTCCTGCCGCTGTTACTGGAGGTCATTCATGCTGGATTTCCTTGTTCTCTGCCATTCCCCTAATACTCCAATTACAGAAGAAGAAACCTGTCAGGTTCTCTCATGTCCCACAGCAAAATATAATATTACTTCTTCCTGGAGTCAGCAGAACCCACCGGGTCCACAGTTCACAGCGTCTACCCTTAACCCCGTCACACTCAGATACTGCTTTCATCCTGGCAGTAACCTGGTCTTCACCCATTAACCCCTTTACTGGGATCTGGACTTCACTGCACAGGAACCACCAATAATAGCAATGTAACCGGAATACCTCTTTAAGCCTGTCACTAGATAACTGGCCATTACACCGGGCACGCTGCCTTGTAGGACTAGCTCAGCGGAATTTAATGATGCCTTTCACTTAGCGATCCGCTGCTCTATTCTGATGGAAAAGTCAAGCACATTGAGGGCGGGCAACACTTGCTCCTCCCATTTCCTCTGCAAGCCCCTCCCTTTCCTTGATTGACAGGGCAGGTATGATGCAGGAACTAGACCCAGCAGACTGTAAATTGCTGGATGATTCAACGACGCTGCAGTCTTTCATGCTGCCAAGAGAAACAAATGTGACTTGGTGACTCAGGACTGAGCGGCACAATCACCTGATGGAAATGAACTATACGCAGTGGATACAATTCGGTGGTCAGTGTATGATATAGTTACACAGAAGCGGTGATGTCATCGGTAAAGTATGACATCATCATGGGGAAACACATGGTCTATTAGATGTGACAAGAAACCATTGGGTGGGATTGCTGAGCCCTGCCACCCTTGTGGCTCTGCCGGCAGTGACAGGGTTAGACTGTTTGTTTCCCAAGAAGAGATAAAAAGCTGTTGTCGGTAATGACAGAAATCTCCATTATGATATCAGAAGCTGCCCTTTACCAGGAGAACCTGTGGATATGAGGCAGCAGCAGTGAACGTGTCAGAGGGCCCTGGGCCCCGATACATTGAGAGGCTGTCACTTACAGGATGAAGATATGTCTCCTTATTTATGCAGGGTCTGCAGCTCAGTGCTCGGTGCACAGCTCTAATCCACGTACGTACATCAGACCCTCAGACTCTTTACCAAGTTATACAGGCATGCAGTCAGGTTACAGCAGCCATGCAGTCAGGTTACAGCAGCCATGTAACAGCTTAGATCTGGGAATTCTTACAACTAGTAACGAGTGGCATTATAAGACTCTCTCAGCCGGTAGATGGAGCCCCCCATATGTCTGCAGGCCTCATACCCTCCATGTACAGGCAGAGATCTCATCTCAGAGACATCTGAGGCTCCTCCATCAGCCGCACACATAACCATGCATTAAACATTTGTCTCCTCGTTGTCGTTTTATCTGAAGAGAATCAATCCCCTATTAAAGCAAGAAACCGTCAGAGCTAATTGAGGGCTAGACAGAGAAGCCTGTGAATGGCTGCGGCCCCGGGATCCAGCTGGCTGCACAGCGCGGTGTCTGGAGACGAGGTCAGAAGACTATTCCCAACCAGGGCCTTAATAGGAAACACAGGGACGGCCATTCCTCCCACAGCTTCAGCTGACCCGAAATCCACACAAGAGACAGCAAAGGGAAGGACCTCTCATGTTGTAATATAAAGGAAATTACGCCAGGCACAAAGCTCCCATGAAAACTGAGAGAGGTTCGGGACACAGGCCGCCCATGGAACCCGAATATCTGACATATTAATGGCCCTTCAGATCCAAGCAAACAGAAGCAAAACACTCTGAAGTCAGAGTAATGAATGGTGTGAAATCATCAGAATGGCCTCCCTCAGAGCAGAAGGATTTTACCTCATAGGTGAGCCTCCAGCTCCCTTTAAAGGTGGATTCAGACATAGGGGTACATTCAGACAGTCACTTGTTGCTGTAACTACCATGAATTTACGGCAGAATGCTGTGAATCTGTGGGAACTTGGGAAAGACAAGTTTGAACATACCAAGATGTTCTGGGTATTCTGGTCATCAATATCAGATCGGCAGGGTCGTGTGCAATGTGCTCACATACATAGACATAGCAGCAGGAAAAGAGGAGACGGCATGTGAGCCGAGACTGGAGGGGGTGCTAGGCCTCCGCCGATCTGATAATGATGACCTATACGGAGGGTTAACCCCTATCCTATTTATAACTATTAGATTGGTGGAAGTTCTACTGCTGGGGCCCCCAGCGATTACAAGAATGGGGCCCCTGTACCCCCTGCATCCTCCTAAAATGAACAGAGTATAGCCGTGACATTTCTACGGGAGTTCAGCACATAGCCGATACATAGTCTGTTTGTTTTCAGGGTCCTGCAAGAGTTATGGGGCCCCCGTTCTTGTCATTGGGAGGGTCCCAGCAGTAGGACCACCTCTGATCTATCTCTTTACGCCTGTCACTAGGTAACTGTAGGACGATCCGCTGCTCCATTCTGATGGAAAAGTCAAGCGCACTGAGGGCGGGCCCAAACAAATGCCAGCAATTGCTCCTCCCACTATCTCTGCAAGCCCCTCCCCCTTTCTTTGATTGACAGGGCAGGTGAGATGCAGGAACCAGACCCAGCAGACTGTAAATGGTTCCGGTGAGAAGCCATGGATCATGAGCAGGTTGCAGGATTACAGATCGTTACTTAGAAATGGCTTTTCTGAAGAGAAAGTAACAGATCACAAGAGTTTCCAATCGAAGTGCGGCTACGCATTTTTTGGCTGCACGCTCTATGATGATATATGTGGCATTTTCTTGTGCAATACCAGCCGTGGCCCAGGAGATGTCAGGACGCAGAGATTAAGTGAAAGGGGAGAAGGTGTGAGAGATGGTAAAAGTACACAGAACAGAATATCCACTTTCAGAGATTTACGACTATTACCGCTGTCAGTTCTCAGATGACCAAGCTCGCCAGAGGACGCCCCACAGCTGCGCCCTTAAGGAATATGCTGCCTCATGTACTAAATGAAGACTTACGGACAGGAAACTGTATAGAGAACCGCCAACGCTGATATCATGTGACCGGCGGACAGGAGGAGCTCCCTGGGGAAATAGTCATTGATTAAAGGGGCACATGGTGTCTGACTGCTATATCCCCAGAAAACTGCTGTAAACTTTGGGGAAACCAGCAGCAAGGTTCTCTGCAGCGCCACCACAGGAGAAACAAAGCATTACACCACTCTAATCAGCGGACTGTGTGTGGATCCTCCATTGTCAAAGATGCCTGGTAGCTGCTCTAAAGCCTTTTCTCAAATTTTTGGAGTAAAACATCAACAACTTACAGGTGGTGTAAACTTAGACTACACTAAAAATGTGCCACACTGATCACCCTGCAGCAGCCATTGTGATAAATCAGCTTAGAACTGTCTAAATCTCACCGTTAGGCCTCTTTCACACGAACGTTGTGTTTTGCGGTCCGCAAATTGCAGAGCCGCAAAAACAACAGATGGCATCCGTGTGCATTCCGTATTTTGCGGAACGGAACAGCTGGTCCCTAATAGAACAGTAATACGTAATACGGACAAGAATAGGATATGTTCTATTTTTTTTGCGGGCCTACGGAAAGGGCATTACGGATGCGGACAGCACACGGTTTCAGGTGAAAAATGCGGATCAGAGTCTGCAAAAAATACGTTAATGTAAAAAAGAGGCCTTAGACAGCAATTAGTAATCTGTTTCCTCGCTGTCTCCTCCGTTCATGGCAAAATACCACAGTTCTGATACTTGGGGCAAATCGTAAGCAAATAGTTAATTTTTTGGGGCGCACATATTCTTAGGGCACAGACAGAATTCTGACTTAGGATTTCTCATAGTCCCCATTCATAAAGGTCCATGCGTCAGAACAGTACATTTCTCTACATTTACAACTGTGATTCACGTTCTTGGACGGCGTAACGTGCGGCACTGTTAGTAAATGTGCCCCGATAGGCTCTGCTACATCAGGATGACCAGGAGTCTACCCAGCCCCCACCATGTTTAATACCTCGGGCTTCAGTCTACATTTAAAGTTACGGTAACGTTGTGGCTGACTCTACATCCAGGCCAGGAGCATCTCCTCCGACTGTAGAAGCTCTTAAAATACCACCGGCCTGTGAATCATAGTGGAATGAATGCTGCGGCCGCGCTCAATGTGCTTAGTCAGGAGACGCACAATATTCTTCTGTAAACTCTCAGCTTCTCCTCTGATTCTGAAGACAAACAACTAATCGGAAACAACAATGGTGATCTCACCTCAACATCAGCATCTGCTCCACATTAGGAGCCGAAGCCGCACGTAATCCCTTAAGTAGCCCGCATCCATCAGTTCTCAACAGTAGTTAGTCAAATTCTATCTTTATTTATGCAGCAACTTTCTCAGTCACTAAAGTGAAGGAAGCCGGTTCTCCTCTTACCGCGGGGTGGAAAATGACGTTCAGTGTGCCATAAATCAGTATTAAAGCTATAGCCGAGTATTACAAGAGGGTCCAACTATGTGACATTTCTGTCTGGGGTCGGACTTCTTATCACTCAGGAAAACTGCTAATTGCTTAGTTTAAGGAACAATCAAAGATGCTGGGAAGGGACGAGACCCTTAAATGCCATTACTGTGAATAAGTGGGAAGCTATACGTGGAGAAGACCTTATCAGGAGATATGGCTAATGGAAGGATCGGCTCTCACTTGCTGCATTTTTGTAAATTTGATATTTTGCCTCCTGTAACAGAGGAGAACGAATAACCCTGAGATTTAACTAATTGGATAATTGTGTTCAGCTACGAACATGTTGAACCCTGCAACGTGGCTGCGGGCAGTGAGCCACATTCAATGAGTAGGCTAGGCCACGTTCATATCTCTGGTGAACCTTTCCGGCAATGAACAGCCTGTCGGAGTTTACAGGATCTGGTATTGCTGGATTCCACAGATCACCACTGGATCCCTATAGACTAGGATCTGGCAGTGACGCGGCTGCTGTCCGTCATACAGGAGTGTAGGTATAGGTGGTGCAGCAGTAGCAGTCACTACCGGGCCCAAAGACTGTTGTGCCACATAAGACGACACCAGGGGGTGCGGTTTCAGTTTTTGCCACAGGCAGCAAGAAGGCTAGGTGCACCCCTGCCACAAAGCACTGAGGGTAGGGGGCCCAAGCTGAACTCTTACACCAGGGCCCATGAGCCTTTAGCTTACGCTCCTGCTGGCATAGATGCCAGGTTTCAGGCAGACACAAGTCGTTGCATATAATGGTTTTCACTCCGGCCTATACCCAGCATTCACACGTGAACCATCAGACGAGAGCCGAGCACGCTCCCAGGCTCTGACGCTACTATACTGCGGTAGAGTATTAAAGCCAACACCTGGAGAGAGATGGAAAGTACACCATCCATGGGATGGGATTTGCAGTCGCCTATGGCTCAGATCTGCACACAGATATAGCCAAATTCTAAAAGGCTAATCCACATATGGTGCACGATAAAATATGGGACCTGCTGGCGGTGCTGCTGAAGGTGACGCCCAAGGAATTGAATAGATCGTTTTATTGGTTTCGGGATCGTGCAGCTTAGTGCCCTGTCTCTATTAACTTCTAATCTGCTTGTGGTGATCGTCCCCTGAAGAGTCCATGACATTGTGGACAGGGCACAGTGTCCCCCTTATCAGGGGCTCACAGGATGGGATTTCAGGGACACTAGGGACAGGTACCTACCTCCAGTTTCGCCAGTCTCACACTTTCAGGGCCTGTGCAGACACAGAGGACTGCAGCTCCTCCTGAGAAGACCGTTCTCTATTACACCCTATTTCTTGCTCTGCTTTTTCTAATCTGTATTTGGGTTTGATTATTGCTTTCATAGTTTCCACATGATTGTATGTAGATTTTGTTGGACTTTTAGTGGTGTGATACCCTGAGCAGATATATTAAATCTTTATGTTTTGAGGTCTCTGGTGAGACATTGAGACTGATCTGTAGACCACATATTGGAGCTGGCCTGTGTGTAGCGGCTCACGGACCACCACTAATGCTGACCTATGTCAATGAAATCCCGAACACGAAGATCAGGTTTGTACATACTCCTTCAATAGCACATAGTCTCCATAATGAGTGGAGAAATTGCCCCTTCCACTTAACCAGAACATAAAACCAAGGACCCGTCCACTAAGCTATAAACCAATTTTAAGATGGATTGTAAAAGACTGAGGCTTTTCATTTGGTGAAGAAATTCTGCACCAAAATACTGGAAAAAATGTTCTGAAACTTGCAGAGCGCTCACTGCGGAGCCAATGTTTCAAGCTTTTTTGGCAATGTGAGATAAACAAGCAAATGTTCTGAGTAAGCCCTCTGAAGAAAGCCGTCCAAGACAAACACAGCGATTCAGGCCGCAGACAGATTCTGGAGGGCTTTTGTCGGGCACAATAATTGTTTCAAGGGGTACAAATAATCCTCAGTAGTAATCGCCCAGAGGAGCCCAGCTCCAGAAATACATTTGTGTTACACTATGGGAAAGGCTCCTGGTCCAACAATGTCCGCACAGGCTCCTTATTTCAAAGCGCCCTACAGATTCCTCAGGGTTGTCGAACGAAAATTATTCTGCAGTTTGCAATTGAATGTAATTAATGTAATGTATCTGTATAGTACCACCTGCTGTTTGCTTGTGTTCCTTATTTCACTGTCCACCTCAGTGTGGTGGATGCACATGCTCAGCCCCATCCTGCAACTGCATCCTGAGCTGTTATATGGAGAGAGCTGTAGCAAGGAGGACATGCTTCCTGAGATACAGCAGAAATACACGCCCCCTGAGCTGTTATATGGAGAGAGCTGTAGCAGAGAGGACATGCTTCCTGAGATACAGCAGAAAGACTCGCCCCCCTGAGCTGTTATATGGAGAGAGCTGTAGCAGAGAGGACATGCTTCCTGAGATACAGCAGAAATACACGCCCCATGAGCTGTTATATGGAGAGAGCTGTAGCAGAGAGGACATGCTTCCTGAGATACAGCAGAAAGACTCGCCCCCCTGAGCTGTTATATGGAGAGAGCTGTAGCAGAGACGACATGCTTCCTGAGATACAGCAGAAAGACTCGCCCCCCTGAGCTGTTATATGGAGAGAGCTGTAGCAGAGAGGACATGCTTCCTGAGATACAGCAGAAAGACTCGCCCCCCTGAGCTGTTATATGGAGAGAGCTGTAGCAGAGAGGCTATGCTTCCTGAGATACAGCAGAAATACACGCCCCCTGAGCTGCCAGCTTGATAAAGATGTAACAACAATCTGATCAATGAATGTGGAGATCTCTGGATCCATGTGAGGTCCATGACTGGTTCTAGCTTTGTTAGAAAGGTTGTCATGTACTATGTGTCATCTGATTTTCATTTTCTGATTTAACCCTGATTTTTATATTTAATTCATCAAATCTGGTGCAAGAAAACATTGTATTAATCCAAATGTAAGCAAAGACATCCCAGCCTCAGAATGTGAACACCAGCCAATCTTCCATAACTAACGGCCTCAAACTCTTCTCCTGGTCTTATTAATAAAGCAGGATTCCATTTATCACATTGTGCAATATCTGTCCGATCACATCACTCATAAGACGAGCCTTTAGAAATGAAACACAGAATTGTGTATGTCCTGAAAATCCAGGGTACATATCACCACTCCAAAAAGATGAGGAGCCCTGAAAACCCTCCTGGTAATCCTGGACCGTACACTGGATGCGAATATAACAACAGAAGAACATAAAAGACAAGGTGGGCCGCCCCAGAAGAGCCTCACAGCCAGGCTACACATTCCTGACTGAGGGGCAGGTGACATCTGGAGGGGGCAATGGCTGCTCTTATCAGTACTGCAGGGCCGTGGTGTTCGTCCACAGACAGAAGTCACAGAATACGTGAGAATGACTGGAGAACGGACAAACACATGGAAGAGACCGCGCTGTGTGCTCTGATGTTCCTTTGATGTGTCTGGAGCTTGTGTTTACTCATCACAAAGATCATGTGTTGGGGATTCCCATGGTGAGGAGTGAGTAATGGGGTACATTCATGTATCTGCTGTCACAGCCTCTTGGGAGGACATGGCTCTGATCTCAGAAGTTTTAACTCTTCATTGACCTTCTCTTACTAAGAACAATTATGTGACTTCAATTATTTTAACATCCAATGTACAAAATAAGGAAAAAAAAGACTTTGTGGCTATCAAACACAATCAAGTGAAGGTCAAGCATCCAGCACAATCCCATACTACGCGTTACCCATACATACTAAATGGTAAAACACTGGGTAACACTGACAGGGAAAAGGACCTAGGAACTTTAGTGAACAGCAAACTAAGCTGTAGAAACCAGTGTCAGACAGCTGCTGCCAAGGCCAATAAGATAATGGGTTGCATCAAATGAGGCATAGATGGCGGTGATGAGAACATAGTCCTGCCACTTTACACATCACTAGTCAGACCACACATGGAGGACTGTGTACAGTTCTGGGGCTCCTGTGAACAAGGCAGACATAGCAGAGCTGGAGAGGGTTCAGAGGAGGGCAACTAAAGTCATAGCTGGAATGGGTGGACTACAGGACCCAGAAAGATTATCAAAATTAGGGTTATTCACTTTAGAAAAAAGACGACTGAGGGGAGATCTAATAACTATGTATAAATATATCAGGGGTCAGTACAGAGATCTCTCCCATCATCTGTTTTATCCCCAGGACTGTGACGAGGGGACATCCTCTGCGTCTGGAGGAAAGAAGGTTTGTACATAAACATAGAAGAGGATTCTTTACTGTAAGAGCAGTGAGACTATGGACTCTTTAGTGTAAGAGCAGTGAGACTATGGACTCTTTACGGTAAGAGCAGTGAGACTATGGACTCTTACGGTAGAGCAGTGAGACTATGGACTCTACGGTAAGAGCAGTGAGACTATGACTCTATACTGTAAGAGGCAGTGAGACTATGGACTCTTTACTGTAAGAGCAGTGAGACTATGGACTCTATACTGTAAGAGCAGTGAGACTATGGACTCTATACTGTAAGAGCAGTGAGACTATGGACTCTTTACTGTAAGAGCAGTGAGACTATGGACTCTATACTGTAAGAGCAGTGAGACTATGGACTCTTTACGGTAAGAGCAGTGAGACTATGGACTCTTTACGGTAAGAGCAGTGAGACTATGGACTCTTTACTGTAAGAGCAGTGAGACTATGGACTCTTTACGGTAAGAGCAGTGAGACTATGGAACTCTTTATTGTAAGTAGCGGTGAGACTATGGACTGTTTATTGGTAAGAGCAGTGAGACTATGGACTGTTTATGGTAAGAGTAGTGAGACTATGGATTCTTTACGATAAAAGCAGTGAGACTATGGAACTCTTTATTGTAAGTAGCGGTGAGACTATGGATTCTTTACAGGAAGAGCAGTGACACTATGAACTCTTTACGGTAAGAGCAGTGAGACTATGGACTCTTTACTTTAAGAGCAGTGAGACTATGGACTCTTTACGGTAAGAGCAGTGAGACTATGGACTCCTTACGGTAAGAGCAGTGAGACTATGGACTCTTTACTGTAAGAGCAGTGAGACTATGGAACTCTCTCCCTGAGGAGGTGGTGATGGTAAGTTCACTATAAGAGATCAGGAGGGGCCTGGATGTATTTCTGGAGGTAATAATATTACAGGTTATAGTTACTTGAGATGGGATATTGATCCAGGGAGTTATTCTGAGTGAGTTGTGGTCAGGAGTAAAGTATAGATGGATTCCAGTAAAAATAGGACAATTCTAGAGGAAAACGTGCTACAGTCGAAGGAGAAATCCTGGAATTTATAAAAGGAGGAGGAGATGGATTTCATGAGCGTATTGAAGATTGCATGGGGGAGGTATTGGGAGACCAGATGTTATGTCTTCTATGCCATTTCAAGTATTTTATATATTTTTTCTTATGGAAAACAAATTGCAAATGAAGGAACCGTTACCGGTCAATGGAGTTTGGGTTGGACTGGAAGGATGACTTCAGTTTAATTCATAGTATCCTAAGGTGAAGAACGTGATCTCTGATCTGGGGGAAATGAAGGGGAGAAGAAGAATACTGAAGACATAAGTGGATGCTGATCACACCATAGAGGAGTTATCTTCTGACAGCTCTGCTGACATCCGTGTCAGCTATCTGTTATGTCACTGGTCCGTCTAAGACCTCACACAGAATGTACTGCTGGATTAGAGGAATAGTAGCTGCTCTAGTCAAGATCGTCTATTTTAATGTAAAAGGTGAGTATGGTCAGTCAGTAGATGGCAGCACTTATAGAGGTTGGCAGAACTTACCTGCTCCCTGCCACTTGGCCCGGTCTCCTTAGCTCTCCAGCCACTACTGCAGCATTCAGGTTCCCCACTGTCAACATCTGGTGTAAAGCAAGTTTAGCCAATCAATGGCCGCAGCAGTCACCTGATCCCCCGTGTCACGCCAATTGGTCACATGACACAAGGAGGGCAGGAAACCGCTCTGACCAGTCATTGGCTGCAACAGCATCAAACCATATGTTGATACCCAATTGCTGCTGCTGAGGAGCAAAGTGCCCGGGATCCAGCTTAGGGGGACAGACAAGCATGGTTGCCTATGCAGGCCTGGCCATGGAGGGTGTCTGCCTAAAGACCTCCAGAAGATGAACAACCCCTTTAATTCTACTCAGTTGCATATGTGCAGGGTAACTTCTCTGCACATAAAACAAAGGTTGAAAGAGATGGATACAAGCTATAAAAAACTGAAGAGCCGAGAGACTGGCCGATCTGCTACAAAGATAAGAAGAATGCAGCGACACTTATGTGGAAAACATCTTAATGGTCAACAATTTTTTTATATTAAAAACAGAACTGAAGACGCATAATGTCCCTGAGCCTTGTTGTCAGTGCTTCAGACGATGGGGATTTCTCACGCCCGGCACTGCGCCACATAGACATGGTTGCCAGGCGGTGTTAGGGTTCATGAGCTTGACCAATCTGCACCCTTAGATCTTTCCGAGGTTTTGCTGTCTAATGAATAAAACCTGACTGTCTCTTAAGACAGAGCTGCAATGCTGGGGCATGTTACGAGCATCACTCATCTGCTCCTGAAGGAATCCGTCTGCTAATGTGCCGACTGTTTATGAATGAGTCAGACCTCTGTGAGAAGAGACCTTTAAAGACCAAGCCAAATGAACATGACTTATCTTCTTATGACTAAAGTGCATAAAAAAATGTTCTAAGAAGGAGGTCACGAGAGAAAACAAGTCCAGGACTGAAAAACGATATACACGCTTGCTTAAAGGGGCGGCCTCGGTACACGATGTGCATGATTGGAGTTGGACTGGACAGACTGAGATGGTCGATTGTGACAACTGACTGCCTCTAAGATGATTTTACCCTTCTCCGGTGGCAGCATGGTGCAAATCCCAGCCTGAGTTTTGTGACAGCCTGGTCCTATGGAGACAAAACCTCACAAAGGCAGCCTGTCAAACTGCATTGTCAGACACTGTATCCTTAGCAACCCCTCTGACTGGACTTCAAGTCTGGGTTGAATTAGCGGAGACCTCCAAGTTGGTGAAAGGAGTTCTTATGGCCATAAAATGCTGTCTGGGGGGAAAAGTATGAAAAGTACCGACCTCCGGGCAGAAAGAGCTGACTGCACAGTGCACCTATTGGGAGCTCCCTGGGATCAGTGCCCACCCTTTACCAGGCGCTGTGGCAGTAGAAGTGCTCTTCGTATACTTCTTCCTTGGAGCATGACTCGGCCTATATATTATGCCATTATGAAGGTCTCCACAAGAAGAAGCTTTATTCACCCTGACCCATTTCACACGGTCGGAAATCGATAGGCAGCTTTCGTTCTCAACACGCACCGGACTGATCTGTTCACCACTAGTCATGGCGGGTATGGCGATGCACAGCGAGCCCTCGTCCTGTATATTCCAGTAGATCCTCGGAGCAGCGGATGTTGTGAGACAAACAGCGATTTATTTAAACACATCTGAAATAAACCGCAGGATGAATGTGTCGCATAAACAGATCAGAAGGATGAATGATGTTTACCGGGCGGCAGCGTCCTCACTATACGACCACAGCGTTAATAAGCTGCGGCATATCGTGGACGGAGAGGAAGCCGCAGGTAAATGATGTGTGATGTGCTTTCCATTTGTTCACTGGAGCTTACAATCTAACGGCCATACAGCAGGGTCTCATTATTCTGCTGTTTACAGACTACACTGGGATACGGCCCATGGAGCCCTCATTAAAGGAGGATTTAACATTCCACTTCATTTTAGAAAAATATATTACATAAAGAAAACGTGAAGCTCTGTTTGTGGTTTACATCTAGTATATTGCGCCAAAGAAGCCGACTGAAACCCGCCACACATGAGGCGCACACATATTACACACAGATGTGAGAGGGGAGCAGCTCTGCTGGACGGGTGACAGTCACAGAGCAATGAAATCACTCAGGAAATCTGCAGGAACGCGCTGCATTAATACCAAACCCCAGCAACAGAATTATAACCGTCCAGAGGACCAGTATAGAAGGGGATGAATACACAATGTATGTGCTCCATACGGACAGTCCCCGTGTAAGGGTGGAGGCAGGGACCCTATAACCTGTCTGCAGGAGACCGCAGGACGCTCTGGAGCTGGATCCTCAGCAGATTTTAATCACAATCATTTTCTGTCAAGAACCTACAATAATGAGTTTATATCTATCCATCTAATATCTATCCATCTATCTAATATCCATCTATCTAATATCTATCTATCCATCTAATATATATCTATCTAATATCTATCCATCTATCTAATATAAATCTATGTAATATCTATCCATCTATCTAATATAAATCTATGTAATATCTATCCATCTATCTAATATCTATCCATCCATCTAATATATATCTATCTAATATCTATCCATCTATCTAATATAAATCTAATATCTATCCATCTATCTAATATCTATCTAATATCTAATCTATCCATCTAATATATATCTATCTAATATCTATCCATCTAATATCTATCTAATATCTATCCATCTAATATATATCTATCTAATATCTATCCATCTAATATCTATCTAATATCTATCCATCTAATATCTATCTAATATCTATCCATCTAATATAAATCTAATATCTATCCATCTATCTAATATATATCTATCTAATATCTATCCATCCAATATATATCTATCTAATATCTATCCATCCATCTAATATCTATCCATCTAATATATATCTATCTAATATCTATCCATCTAATATATATCTATCTAATATCTATCCATCCAATATATATCTATCTAATATCTATCCATCCATCTAATATCTATCCATCTAATATATATCTAATATCTATCCATCTAATATCTATCCATCTAATATCTATCCATCTAATATCTATCCATCCATCTAATATCTATCCATCCATCTAATAATCTATCTAATATCTATCCATCTAATATATATCTATCTAATATATATCTATCTAATATCTATCCATCTAATATCTATCCATCTAATATCTATCCATCTAATATCTATCCATCTAATATCTATCCATCTAATATCTATCCATCTATCTAATATCTATCCATCTAATATATATCTATCTAATATCTATCCATCCATCTAATATCTATCCATCCATCTAATATCTATCCATCCATCTAATATATATCTATCTAATATCTATCCATCTAATATATATCTAATATCTATCCATCCATCCATCTAATATATATCTATCTAATATCTATCCATCTAATATATATCTAATATCTATCCATCTATCTAATATCTATCCATCTAATATCTATCCATCTAATATCTATCCATCTAATATCTATCCATCTAATATCTATCCATCCATCTAATATCTATCCATCCAATATCTATCCATCCATCTAATATCTATCCCATTCCATCTATATATATCTAATATCTACCATCCATCTAATATATATCTATCTAATATCTATCCATCTAATATATATCTATCTAATATCTATCCATCTATCTAATATAAATCTAATATCTATCCATCTAATATATATCTATCTAATATCTATCCATCTATCTAATATAAATCTAATATCTATCCATCTAATATATATCTATCTAATATCTATCCATCTAATATATAACTATCTAATATCTATCCATCCATCCATAATATAATTAATATCTATCATCTAATATACTATCCTAATATCTTCATCTAATATATATCTATCTAATATCTATCCATCCATCCATCTAATATCTATCCATCTAATATCTATCCATCTAATATATATCTAATATCTATCCATCTAATATATATCTATCTAATATCTATCCATCTAATATATATCTATCTAATATCTATCCATCTAATATATATCTAATATCTATCCATCCATCTAATATCTATCCATCTAATATCTATCCATCTAATATATATCTATCTAATATCTATCCATCTAATATATATCTAATATCTACCATCTATCTAATATCTATCCATCTAATATCTATCCATCTAATATCCATCCATCTAATATCTATCCATCTAATATCTATCCATCTAATATCTATCGATCCATCTAATATCTATCCATCTAATATCCATCCATCTAATATCTATCCATCTAATATCTATCCATCCATCTAATATCTATCCATCCATCTAATATACTATCTATCTAATATCTATCCATCTAATATCTATCTATCTAATATCTATCCATCTAATATCCATCCATCTAATATCTATCCATCTAATATCTATCCATCTATCTAATATAAATCTATCTAATATCTATCCATCCATCTAATATAAATCTATCTAATATCTATCCATCCATCCATCTAATATCTATCCATTAATATCTATCCATCTAATATATATCTAATATCTATCCATCTAATATATATCTATCTAATATCTAATATCTAATATCTATCTATTATATCTATCCATCTAATATCCATCCATCTAATATCATCCATCTAATATCTATCCATCTATCTAATATAAATCTATCTAATATCTATCCATCTCCATCTAATATAAATCTATCTAATATCTATCCATCCATCCATCTAATATCTATCATCTAATATCTATCCATCTAAATATATCTATCTAATATCTATCCATCTAATATATATCTATCTAATATCTATCCATCTATATATCTATAATATCTATCCATCTAATATCATATCTATTCTATCATATCTAATATCTATCCATCTAATATCTATCCATCTAATATCATATCTAATATCTATCATCTAATATCTAATTATCTATATCTATCCATCTATAATATCTATCCATCTATCCATCTAATATCATCCATCTAATATCTATCCATCTAATATCTATCCATCTAATATCTATCCATCTAATATCTAATCCATCCATCTAATATCTAATCCATCTAATATCTATCCATCTAATATCTATCCATCCATCTAATATCTATCCATCCATCTAATATATATCTATCTAATATCTATCCATCTAATATCTATCTATCTAATATCTATCCATCTAATATCCATCCATCTAATATCTATCCATCTAATATCTATCCATCTATCTAATATAAATCTATCTAATATCTATCCATCCATCTAATATCTATCCATCCATCTAATATAAATCTATCTAATATCTATCCATCCATCTAATATCTATCCATCCATCTAATATATATCTATCTAATATCTATCCATCTATCTAATATAAATCTATCTAATATATATCTAATATCTATCCATCTAATATATATCTATCTAATATATATCTATCTAATATATATCTATCTAATATCTATCCATCCATCTAATATCTATCCATCTAATATCTATCCATCTAATATCTATCCATCTAATATATATCTAATATCTATCCATCTAATATATATCTATCTAATATCTATCCATCTAATATATATCTATCTAATATCTATCCATCCATCTAATATCTATCCATCCATCTAATATCTATCCATCCATCTAATATCTATCCATCCATCTAATATACACTCACCGGCCACTTTATTAGGTACACCTGTCCAACTGCTCGTTAACACTTAATTTCTAATCAGCCAATCACATGGCGACAACTCAGTGCATTTAGGCATGTAGACATGGTCAAGACAATCTCCTGCAGTTCAAAGCGAGCATCAGTATGGGGAAGAAAGGTGATTTGAGTGCCTTTGAACGTGGCATGGTTGTTGGTGCCAGAAGGGCTGGTCTGAGTATTTCAGAAACTGCTGATCTACTGGGATTTTCACGCACAACCATCTCTAGGGTTTACAGAGAATGGTCCGAAAAAGAAAAAACATCCAGTGAGCGGCAGTTCTGTGGGCGGAAATGCCTTGTTGATGCCAGAGGTCAGAGGAGAACGGGCAGACTGGTTCGAGCTGATAGAAAGGCAACAGTGACTCAAATTGCCACCCGTTACAACCAAGGTAGGCAGAAGAGCATCTCTGAACGCACAGTACGTCGAACTTTGAGGCAGATGGGCTACAGCAGCAGAAGACCACACCGGGTGCCACTCCTTTCAGCTAAGAACAGGAAACTGAGGCTACAATTTGCACAAGCTCATCGAAATTGGACAGTAGAAGATTGGAAAAACGTTGCCTGGTCTGATGAGTCTCGATTTCTGCTGCGACATTCGGATGGTAGGGTCAGAATTTGGCGTCAACAACATGAAAGCATGGATCCATCCTGCCTTGTATCAACGGTTCAAGCTGGTGGTGGTGGTGTCATGGTGTGGGGAATATTTTCTTGGCACTCTTTGGGCCCCTTGGTACCAATTGAGCATCGTTGCAACGCCACAGCCTACCTGAGTATTGTTGCTGACCATGTCCATCCCTTTATGACCACAATGTACCCAACATCTGATGGCTACTTTCAGCAGGATAATGCGCCATGTCATAAAGCTGGAATCATCTCAGACTGGTTTCTTGAACATGACAATGAGTTCACTGTACTCAAATGGCCTCCACAGTCACCAGATCTCAATCCAATAGAGCATCTTTGGGATGTGGTGGAACGGGAGATTCGCATCATGGATGTGCAGCTGACAAATCTGCGGCAACTGTGTGATGCCATCATGTCAATATGGACCAAAATCTCTGAGGAATGCTTCCAGCACCTTGTTGTATCTATGCCACGAAGAATTGAGGCAGTTCTGAAGGCAAAAGGGGGTCCAACCCGTTACTAGCATGGTGTACCTAATAAAGTGGCCGGTGAGTGTATATCTAATATCTATCCATCTATCTAATATCTATCCATCTAATATCTATCTATCTATATCTATCTAATATCTATCCATCTAATATCTATCCATCTAATATCTATCCATCTAATATCTATCCATCTATCTAATATCTATCCATCTATCTAATATCTATCCATCCATCTAATATCTATCCATCCATCTAATATATATCTATCTAATATCTATCCATCCATCTAATATCTATCCATCCATCTAATATCTATCCATCCATCTAATATCTATCCATCCATCTAATATCTATCCATCCATCTAATATCTATCCATCTATCTAATATAAATCTATCTAATATCTATCCATCTATCTAATATTTAATCTCATCTAATATCTATCCATCTATCTAATATCTATCCATCTAATTAATCTATCATCTATCCTATCTATATATCTAATATCTATCCATCTATCTAATATCATATCTAATATCATCCATCTATCTAATATCTATCCATCTATCTAATATCTATCCATCTATCTATATCTATCCATATATCTAATATCTATCCATCTATCTAATATCTTCCATCTATCTAATATCTATCCATCTATCCATCTATCTAATATCTAGTCCATCTATCTAATATCTATCCATCTATCTAATATCTATCCATCTATCTAATATCTATCCATCTATCTAATATCTATCCATCTATCTAATATCTATCCATCTATCTATCCATCTATCTAATATCTATCCATCTATCTATCCATCTATCTAATATCTATCCATCTATCTAATATCTATCCATCTAATATCTATCCATCTAATATCTATCCATCTAATATCTATCCATCTATCTAATATCTATCCATCTATCTAATATCTATCTAATATCTATCCATCTAATATCTATCCATCTAATATCTATCCATCTATCTAATATCTATCCATCTATCTAATATCTATCTAATATCTATCTAAAATAAGAACATGTTGATTTCCCATAAAGCCTCTCCCAGTGTGACACTGTGTTTTCCACTATAGAAATGTATAATGTATACCGATGCCAACGTAATGGAGGTCATCAGAGAGTAGAGCTCTGTGGATATGCTTGACATATATGCCAAAGACCCTAGCACAGTGAGCCTTAACAGTTCTTTACCCAGTATCCAGATTCTTGATAACATTTGGTACAATCCAGTAACCCCACATTCTTACAGATGGGGATCCCAGCAGTCAGGACCCCACTAATCCAAGTCGTTAGTATACAGTAACATATAACATGTACCTGCGGTCCGCTCCTCACCGAGTGTTCAGATAACCCCAATAATGACTGTATTGCATGGCCTGGGTGGGAATCTGAAAAGACCTTCAGAGATGGTGAGGATCATCGTGAGGATCATCATGAGAAAACCCTCAGCACATAAGTAAATGAATGGTTATCACATAAGTGAGTTTGGTTTCAATGTGGACGGCAGTAATTATATGATGAACAAAAGAAAAATATCCAGGGAATAACAAATTCATCTTAATGTAAGGGCCGAAGGACGGGTCTAAAGTCTTAACAAGTCAATACAGAAAAATGGACGTTTGAACCTCTATTTTGAGGGATTTTTCTTCACTGCCCCCCGAGGCTTTTCTCCTCGCGGTGTTCCCACAATATAATGTTACTATTACAGCGTACTGACTGTCAGCAATGACTCCACATGTCCTGCAGCAATTACGTAGCGTCCCACCTTCACACTGCACTCAGTGCCCCTGTAATCACTGTTACTGGTCGGATTCCATGGTTTCCATGGGTAGCGGTTCCTCATAATCATGCCACAAGCACTACCCATCATGGTAAAGATTTCAATTGTAGGGATCAAAATGAGGGATCATGGGGGGATATTTTTCACTTATTCTATGATTCCAGTCTAATTATTATTGGAGATTTGTTGACTGCAGTATTTTTAAGCATAATTACACAAGTATCAGATGTAGGCCCAGTACAAGATAAAAGCCTGTATATGGTTGATTGCAAGATTAAAATGCAAAGCCATATACTGTCTTGTGTGGCAGATATAAAGGCTGCACCATGTTTTAATGCACCCTGAAAGCCAACATGCATATTACCTTTAAAATCGACCCTTTTAACCTGTGCTGATTGCCTTATTTATCACTATTGGTAATAAGCAGGTTGTTCCAATGGTGATAATCTGTTCTCCCCTGTACTTATACTATACACAGTGATAAGCAGGGTGTTCTAGTGATGATAGATAATCAGTCCTCACCTCTCCTGTGTTCTCTCCTGTCCTTATACTATATACAGTGATAAGCAGGGTGTTCTAGTGATGATAGATAATCAGTTCTCACCTCTCCTGTGTTCTCTCCTGTCCTTATACTATATACAGTGATAAGCAGGGTGTTCTAGTGATTATAGATAATCAGTTCTCACCTCTCCTGTGTTCTCTCCTGTCCTTATACTATATACAGTGATAAGCAGGGTGTTCTAGTGATGATAATCAGTTCTCACCTCTCCTGTGTTCTCTCCTGTCCTTATACTATATACAGTGATAAGCAGGGTGTTCTAGTGATGATAGATAATCAGTCCTCACCTCTCCTGTGTTCTCTCCTGTCCTTATACTATATACAGTGATAAGCAGGGTGTTCTAGTGATGATAGATAATCAGTCCTCACCTCTCCTGTGTTCTCTCCTGTCCTTATACTATATACAGTGATAAGCAGGGTGTTCTAGTGATGATAGATAATCAGTTCTCACCTCTCCTGTGTTCTCTCCTGTCCTTATACTATATACAGTGATAAGCAGGATGCTCTAGTGATGATAGATAATCAGTTCTCACCTCTCCTGTGTTCTCTCCTGTCCTTATACTATATACAGTGATAAGCAGGGTGTTCTAGTGATGATAGATAATCAGTTCTCACCTCTCCTGTGTTCTCTCCTGTCATTATACTATACACAGTGATAAGCAGGGTGTTTCTAGTGATGATAGCATAATCAGTTCTCACCTCTCCTGTGTTCTCCTGTCCTTATACTATATACA
The DNA here is from genome assembly GCA_900303285.1 of Rhinella marina. NCBI lineage: Eukaryota > Metazoa > Chordata > Amphibia > Anura > Bufonidae > Rhinella > Rhinella marina. The sequence continues at coordinate 360,125 of ONZH01007226.1, read as the reverse complement.
GTGATAAGCAGGATGTTCTAGTGATGATACATAATCAGTTCTCACCTCTCCTGTCCTTATACTATATACAGTGATAAGCAGGGTGTTCTAGTGATGATAGATAATCAGTTCTCACCTCTCCTGTGTTCTCTCCTGTCATTATACTATACACAGTGATAAGCAGGGTGTTCTAGTGATGATACATAATCAGTTCTCACCTCTCCTGTCCTTATACTATATACAGTGATAAGCAGGGTGTTCTAGTGATAATCAGTTCTTACCTCTCCTGTGTTCTCTCTTGTCCTTATACTATATACAGTGATAAGCAGGGTGTTCTAGTGATGATAGATAATCAGTTCTCACCTCTCCTGTGTTCTCTCCTGTCCTTATACTATACACAGTGATAAGCAGGGTGTTCTAGTGATGATAGATAATCAGTTCTCACCTCTCCTGTGTTCTCTCCTGTCCTTATACTATATACAGTGATAAGCAGGGTGTTCTAGTGGTGATGATAATCAGTTCTCACCTCTCCTGTGTTCTTCCTGTCCTTATACTATATACAGTGATAAGCAGGATGTTCTAGTGATGATAGATAATCAGTCCTCACCTCTCCTGCTCCCTGTCCTTATACTATGCACAGTGATAAGCAGGGTGTTCTAGTGATGATAAATAATCAGTTCTCACCTCTCCTGTGTACTTTCCTGTCCTTATACTATATACAGTGATAAGCAGGATGTTCTAGTGATGATAATCAGTTCTCACCTCTCCTGTCCCTTATACTATATACAGTGATAAGCAGGGTGTTCTAGTGATGATAGATAATCAGTTCTCACCTCTCCTGTGTTCTCTCCTGTCCTTATACTATACACAGTGATAAGCAGGATGTTCTAGTGATGATAGATAATCAGTCCTCACCTCTCCTGTCTTCTCTCCTGTCCTTATACTATGCACAGTGATAAGCAGGGTGTTCTAGTGATGATAAATAATCAGTTCTCACCTCTCCTGTGTACTTTCCTGTCCTTATACTATATACAGTGATAAGCAGGATGTTCTAGTGATGATAATCAGTTCTCACCTCTCCTGTCCTTATACTATATACAGTGATAAGCAGGGTGTTCTAGTGATGATAGATAATCAGTTCTCACCTCTCCTGTGTTCTCTCCTGTCCTTATACTATACACAGTGATAAGCAGGGTGTTCTAGTGATGATAGATAATCAGTTCTCACCTCTCCTGTGTTCTCTCCTGTCCTTATACTATACACAGTGATAAGCAGGGTGTTCTAGTGATGATAGATAATCAGTTCTCACCTCTCTGTTCTCTCCTGTCCTTATACTATACACAGTGATAAGCAGGGTGTTCTAGTGATGATAGATAATCAGTTTCTCACCTCTCCTGTGTTCTCTCCTGTCCTTATACTATACACAGTGATAAGCAGGGTGTTCTAGTGATGATAGATAATCAGTTCTCACCTCTCCTGTGTTCTCTCATGTCCTTATACTATATACAGTGATAAGCAGGGTGTTCTAGTGATGATAGATAATCAGTTCTCACCTCTCCTGTGTTCTCTCTGTCCTTATACTATATACAGTGATAAGCAGGGTGTTCTAGTGATGATAGATAATCAGTTCTCACCTCTCCTGTGTTCTCTCCTGTCTTTATACTATACACAGTGATAAGCAGGGTGTTCTAGTGATGATAGATAATCAGTTCTCACCTCTCCTGTGTTCTCTCCTGTCCTTATACTATACACAGTGATAAGCAGGGTGTTCTAGTGATGATAGATAATCAGTTCTCACCTCTCCTGTCCTTATACTATACACAGTGATAAGCAGGGTGTTCTAGTGATGATACATAATCAGTTCTCACCTCTCCTGTGTTCTCTCCTGTCCTTATACTATACACAGTGATAAGCAGGATGTTCTAGTGATGAATAGATAATCAGTTCTCACCTCTCCTGTGTTCTCTCCTGTCCTTATACTATACACAGTGATAAGCAGGGTGTTCTAGTGATGATAGATAATCAGTTCTCACCTCTCCTGTGTTCTCTCCTGTCCTTATACTATACACAGTGATAAGCAGGGTGTTCTAGTGATGATAGATAATCAGTTCTCACCTCTCCTGTGTTCTCTCCTGTCCTTATACTATACACAGTGATAAGCAGGGTGTTCTAGTGATGATAGATAATCAGTTCTCACCTCTCCTGTGTTCTCTCCTGTCCTTATACTATATACAGTGATAAGCAGGGTGTTCTACTATGATAATCAGTTCTCACCTCTCCTGTGTTCTCTCCTGTCCTTATACTATATACAGTGATAAGCAGGGTGTTCTAGTGATGATAGATAATCAGTTCTCACCTCTCCTGTGTTCTTTCCTGTCCTTATACTATATACAGTGATAAGCAGGATGTTCTAGTGATGATAATCAGTTCTCACCTCTCCCTGTCCTTATACTATATACAGTGATAAGCAGGGTGTTCTAGTGATGATAGATAATCAGTTCTCACCTCTCCTGTCCTTATACTATACACAGTGATAAGCAGGTGTTCCTAGTGATGATAGATAATCAGTTCTCACCTCTCCTGTCCTTATACTATACACAGTGATAAGCAGGGTGTTCTAGTGATGATAGATAATCAGTTCTCACCCTCCTTTCCCCCTGTCCTTATACTATACACAGTGATAAGCAGGGTGTTCTAGTGATGATACATAATCAGTTCTCACCTCTCCTGTGTTCTCTCCTGTCCTTATACTATATACAGTGATAAGCAGGGTGTTCTAGTGATGATAGATAATCAGTTCTCACCTCTCCTGTGTTCTCTCTGTCCTTATACTATATACAGTGATAAGCAGGGTGTTCTAGTGATGATAGATAATCAGTTCTCACCTCTCCTGTGTTCTCTCCTGTCCTTATACTATACACAGTGATAAGCAGGGTGTTCTAGTGATGATAGATAATCAGTTCTCACCTCTCCTGTGTTCTCTCCTGTCCTTATACTATATACAGTGATAAGCAGGGTGTTCTAGTGATGATAGATAATCAGTTCTCACCTCTCCTGTGTTCTCTCCTGTCCTTATACTATATACAGTGATAAGCAGGGTGTTCTAGGATGATAGAAATCAGTTCTCACCTCTCCTGTGTTCTCTCCTGTCCTTATACTATATACAGTGATAAGCAGGGTGTTCTAGTGATAGATAATCAGTTCTCACCTCTCCTGTGTTCTCTCCTGTCCTTATACTATATACAGTGATAGCAGGGGTGTTCTAGGTGATGATAGATAATCAGTTCTCACCTCTGTGTTCTCTCCTGTCCTTATACTAACACAGTGATAAGCAGGGTGTTCTAGTGATGATAGATAATCAGTTTCTCACCTCTCTGTGTTCTCTCTGTCTTATACTATATACAGTGATAAGCAGGGTGTTCTAGTGATGATAGATAATCAGTTCTCACCTCTCCTGTGTTCTCTCCTGTCCTTATACTATACACAGTGATAAGCAGGGTGTTCTAGTGATGATAGATAATCAGTTCTCACCTCTTGTTTCTCCTGTCCTATACTATACACAGTGATAAGCAGGGTGTTCTAGTGATGATAGATAATCAGTTCTCACCTCTCCTGTGTTCTCCCCTGTCCTTATACTATACACAGTGATAAGCAGGGTGTTCTAGTGATGATAGATAATCAGTTCTCACCTCTTCTGTGTTCTCTCTTGTCCTTATACTATATACAGTGATAAGCAGGGTGTTCTAGTGATGATAGATAATCAGTTCTCACCTCTCCTGTGTTCTCTCCTGTCTTTATACTATACACAGTGATAAGCAGGGTGTTCTAGTGATGATAGATAATCAGTTCTCACCTCTCCTGTGTTCTCTCCTGTCCTTATACTATACACAGTGATAAGCAGGGTGTTCTAGTAATGATAGATAATCAGTTCTCACCTCTCCTGTGTTCTCTCCTGTCATTATACTATACACAGTGATAAGCAGGGTGTTCTAGTGATGATACATAATCAGTTCTCACCTCTCCTGTGTTCTCTCCTGTCCTTATACTATATACAGTGATAAGCAGGGTGTTCTACTGATAATCAGTTCTCACCTCTCCTGTGTTGTCTCCTGTCCTTATACTATATACAGTGATAAGCAGGATGTTCTAGTGATGATAGATAATCAGTTCTCACCTCTCCTATGTTCTCTCCTGTCCTTATACTATATACAGTGATAAGCAGGGTGTTCTAGTGATGATAGATAATCAGTTCTCACCTCTCCTGTGTTCTCTCCTGTCCTTATACTATACACAGTGATAAGCAGGGTGTTCTAGTGATGATATATAATCAGTTCTCATCTCTCCTGTGTTCTCTCCTGTCCTTATACTATATACAGTGATAAGCAGGGTGTTCTAGTGATGATAGATAATCAGTTCTCACCTCTGTGTTCTCTCCTGTCCTTATACTATACACAGTGATAAGCAGGATGCTCTAGTGATGATAGATAATCAGTCCTCACCTCTCCTGTGTTCTCCCTGTCCTTATACTATATACAGTGATAAGCAGGATGTTCTAGTGATGATAATCAGTTCTCACCTCTCCTGTGTTCTCTCCTGTCCTTATACTATACACAGTGATAAGCAGGGTGTTCTAGTGATGATAATCAGTTCTCACCTCTCCTGTGTTCTCTCCTGTCCTTATACTATACACAGTGATAAGCAGGGTGTTCTAGTGGTTATAGATAATCAGTTCTCACCTCTCCTGTGTTCTCTCCTGTCCTTATACTATATACAGTGATAAGCAGGGTGTTCTAGTGATGATAGATAATCAGTTCTCACCTCTCCTGTCCTTATACTATATACAGTGATAAGCAGGGTGTTCTCGTGGTTATAGATAATCAGCCGCTCTGGTCCTGCGTGCTAACTCCTATATGTCCATCTTCCGCTCTGTGGCTTGTTTAATTTGTTCGTGGCATGGACATGATCCCCTGCTCTGCTCTTCATTGGTGATGTGTCTCTGGTGAACACCAGTCACTGGCTGCAGCGGAGCACGTGATCATGCCTATGCTGGGGAGGAAGAAAGCAAGCCATGGACCAGAATATAGATACATGGGCACACGATTCTCTGAGGTCAAATTCCTAAACTTAGATATTACATATTTACTTATAAGATTTGAAAAAATTTCTGGAATTTCAGAAACTGTATCCCAATAAATATAATTTATGTTCTAAGAAGCCAGATTACTTACATGATAATGAGAAAAGGCCTGATTGTGCCATTTTACTGCAGGAAATGTATTAGTAAATTATTGGCCTTTTATGAAGCGGTCGGAGTCAGAACTTGGGCTTACTGACTCCACAGCCCTGGGTAGCGCTATAAATGTGTAACCCCCTAGGTGCTTGTATGTCCTCCAGGTTAATTTGTAACTGTGATTGCTGCAGGTGACATGGACCAATGTGAGTGATGACAAGCTCTGTACAGCACTGCAGAATATGGTGGCGCTATATGAACAACCCCCTTGACCCTGGTGGGGGAGGGGCGGACAGGGAGTGTTTCACAAAGACTCTCTGGCACCAGGTGAGCGTATACAGGACACCAGCTGCTTCTGCTGGGTAATCCTTTGGGTGGTTTTGTGCAGACTGAGCTGAGAGAAACCATTTACTCCTTACAGGACATGCTGACAGAGAGGACGCTGATTTCATTAGGGAAGCCTGACATACATGTGAGTCACTGACCGGGATGTGCAGGTGCTGCCCAGCTGTTCAGCCGCAGTACAGCCATGTGCACAGAGCACACTGACATCTCAAAGTGCTCCCTCATATATATATGGATGGAACTGACACTATATACCATATATACTCTGCCATTTGTAGGCGGTCAGGGGTGCGTGCTGACAGCGCACTCAATAACTAACCAGCTGCCAGGAGCAGGGACGGTCAGCACCTGTCAGTAAGTACAAAGGAAGAGACGCCGTTCTACAGTATACAGGGAGTGTCATACAGAGTATATACAACTGTCCGAGTGTATACTGGAGATAGGTCTATCCATACATACGAGGGAGCAGTGAGCACAGCCGGATGTTTCTGGACAATGCTCCTTTTGGGGAGCTGCTAAGGGACACTTCAGAGGCAGGTTTTTCATACAAATGTATAAATTGACTTAAAAAAGTATATTAGAAGAACTTTCCTTGTCACGCCCCCTTCACATTACAATAAATGACAGTTAAGACTTCCGCAGTCATCTCTCTACCGGGTAACATAAGACGTCTTATAATATTTTTCTCTCCTTTCGATTGCTAAGCAGATATTACATTGCTGTTAATTACCTATTAACAGCAAACGCTGCACATACCAACACGCTATTCCTCTTTTCCTCCATTTTCCTTCAAGCGGCTACTGTGTCTGAGGAAGGCCGTTTTGGCCGAAACGTTACACATTTATGGTGCCGCAAATTCTCAATAAAGTTGACTACTAACTTCAACGTCATAGACCGGAGTTTTCTTCAATACATGTACAGTGGGGTGGGAACCCTACTCCGGTCACATCTTCAGAGTGCTGACAAGTCTCTTACAACATAAGCAGATATTACATTCAGTATCAGAAGCAGCTGGACTGATAGGAAAGCTAAAAGTAAATGCATTGTGTTCACTCCGCTCTACAGTCCTGCAGGATGAATGCGATGCTTCTAATGATGTGGAGAGATGTGAACAACCACAGATATCATCCACAGGATTCGGTACAAGCGTTCAGTCTCACCAGTCACAGGGGTAGTACCCGGGATTCTGATGATGGCAGGCCGCACAGTAGAAGGCATTGCATGAGTTACTATACTCAATGGAGGATCGGGCCTGAAGACCAAGAGACAATGAGGTGCCTACTGCTATCGTCTGGTAATGGCCGCCTACAGTTCTAACATTTCCTATAATAAAACCTCCGGACGTCACATTTCTGAACACTGCAATATTTGACGACTAATCACGAGAGGAGAGAGCAGCAGATCCGCAGAAAACCCTTGTTACAAACTCTGCTTCCCCTTTAACACTGAGGTTTCATGGATCTGGCGCTATACATGGGTGATGGACACCACGGAGGAGTAAATGCCTGAGACAGACTTGTGTAAATATACAAAACTGGATCTAATATATTCGTGAAATTTTAGAGCCAAGAGGAAAGTGGGCTGATGAGGTCAGCCAAACATGCCCGCTCCGCAGCCAAGGCCTGTCACTGTCCATCATCCTAATCAATAAAATACGACTGGTTGGCTTATTAAGCAAAGAGAAAGACTGCAGGAAGAGGAATCCCAATCCAAAATCTGCCCCCACCAGATCATGGGCTCTGCACACCAGGGTTGTGACTGCTCAGTCATCTCCTGATCACGTGGGGCACAGATTTTACTCCATGGTAATGAGCCGCCATTCATCTCTGAAGGCCAGGACCAGCGCAGGAATCCTAGTAATAACTGGCTATGTAAGGAGACCCGCCGCTGGGTATACATTATACTCCTACACCCTCCATCATCTGGAGCCATCAATCTGGGGATGACTGATCCCTCTCATACCACAGGCTCGGGGCACGTACTGCCACATCCCGATCCTTCCGAGCAGATAGCCATATGCTGCCCACATCAACGTAATTCAGCACAGACTCTCAGGGGGTTAATACATCCATAACTCTTGATCTGAGGAAAATGTCTCCTCTGTTGTGTCCCCTTCTTCAGTTAAGGGAGACACAAGGATTTCTATACCCAATCTACCGACCGACCAAGAAATGAGCCTCAGGTGTCGAGCAGCAGCATAAAAATATAAATTATGCCAAGCATGCATGTTCATGGTGCGGTAGGTCGAGCCGTCAGCTGCCTTACATTCATGGCTAACATTAGCGTTTATTAGCAACCTGCTGAATGGCCGATATATGCTGCCCTGGGGTCTTAACAGACCTACAGTACAGGAGACTGTCCACAAACATGATGTGATCGACCGAGCATGCACATTAAGAATCAGGCATAATGAATCCAACATGACCGATCATTGTGGCTATTTGAGTATTGTCTAATGTTAATGGAGAATGTAAGCCACAAAGAACCCTTTCATGATGTGTAAGTACAACTACAGAACAGACACACGTATAACAAGAATCCCATAACCAGTGAGGGGGGTGTACTGGGAGGCATTTTAGGGGTTGGATAATCTTGTCGACTATACTATTAAACTAAGTAAATGTGTATTCTACATAAAAAGACAATATCTTTGGTGCTGGTTAGTGAGATGAACAAAGCAAATCTAATGTATCATACCCAGACAGCATGCAGACGGAGGTCCGTATTTCGTCGCTGATTATTTAAGCTCATTACTACAGATGACAAACAAGATTGGAAGGCACACCGCCTGAGGTTAGTGCTCAGAGATCGGGCAATCAACCCAAATATATAACCCAAAGTATAGATTCAATCAAGGCACTCCAATTGTATAATGCTAATTGATGGAACGCTTTATTAATATTACTCCATATTGTCAAGGCCAACGTTAACGTTTCGGTCCTCCCGGACCTTGATCACGGCCGTTGGTGTATATTGGAGGTGGATAGAATGGCGTCCTGGCATTCCTGTGATTAGAACCAGGAATCTTAGACTCCAGGAGATGTGCCCGTAATCCATATCATGGGGGGCGGTGATATATTTCAGAGATAGCGGCTCAATAAGACAGAGACATCTTAGGGATCTGCAGGGACCCGGCGGATCAGGAGAGGGGAGGAAGGCAAAGCTTCTCTGTACATTACAAAAGACATGTCTGACAGGAGGGAAGACCAGAAAGAAAAGGTGAGATGCTGCAGCAGAGGGACGGACTGCTGGGAATCGTCACTGGGTAATCCAGGTAAACAGGTCAGGCCGCAGTACATGGTGGAAAGAGCAGAGACGGCCCCTGGAAGACGCCAGTTTCATGTCCGATCACTTTAATTCCTGATAAAACCACGCACAGGGCACACAACTTGTGGTAAGTAGCTAATTCTAGGGCCCTTAGGATCACAGACGTCGAGTTGGATTTCTGCCGCACTTTGCAGGTCCCAGACTCATTAGCGGTAGGTAAGATGTGGCGGCACAGCATCATGTAGCCCTGGAGCGGACATCTGCAGCCAGCCACCACCATGGTACGACCATTTCACCTCTAGGGTCAGACACGGCGCTTTATGTCTCGACCTCTCCGAATGTTTGTGGCTTTTCCATAATACTCCACAATTACACAACATGGTCAACCACGGCAGAAAGTCGTTGAGGTTCAGGGAAAAAAAGGGTTAAATACCTAAGAAGTCTCTTTTACATCCAGAAGCATTCTGAGCAGATATTAGCCTTCCATGGACCCAGGACAAGTCTTATCTCTTGACCAGAAACCCTGCCTTAAATCATCAACACTTGTAGACATTTTTTTATTTTTTTTTGCAAGATATATTAATGAATGCTTCCCTAAAAATGCAGGTTTACATAAATGCGGCGGGAGATTCTGTGGAAGATTTGGCTTCGTCCTTAGCAGCTGACAGGATTTTAATTGATCAAAGCGGATTAGTTTTCTAAACAAGAACATTCCATCATATGTGAAGGGAAAAGTTCAGCCATATGTGACCATGAGCACCGACCTATCTGCCGCATCCAGACACCATCTCAGTTACAGCTTATGCACACGACCATTGCCGGTCCGCAAAACATGGACACCAGCCGCGGAAGGTCCGGCCCATAACTGAACAGTCCTGTAATGCAGACAAGAATAGGACATGTCCGATCTCTTTTGTGGAGCTGCAGTACAAACATATGGATGCAGTCAGCAGAGGGTTCACTGTCCGCATCTATTGCGGCCCCGTTAAAGTCGACATCCGCCTTGCAAAAAATGTAGATGAGGTATGGACCAAAACAATGGTCGTGTGCATGAGCCCTCATAAGGAAAATACTGAGCAAGGGGCAATGCAGACCGCTGGCCCAGGGAAACCAAAGTTAAGGAACATGAAGATTAGAGACTGCAAGGGTTTAGTCACATCATTAGGTCGTTCACGACACATGGAGTCAGGTATGTGCCCAATCACTGCCCACATTCAGCTGAAATCAGCAGGGTTCTAGATTTCTCTGTCATTCATTACGCAGGTTCTTGTATCTGAACTCCAGGCTTCAGTATTTAGTCCATCTTATTAATATAGATTGTCTTTTATTATGTTTCCCGGATAATCCTGACAGATTTCAGACTGATAAACACCATTTACAATTCATGAGATTGGTAATATCTGCTCTGGGGGTCACAGGTCCCAGTAACTTCCAGGTGACTTGCTAGACATGCAGATAATAATCAACAACACATCGGCTTTGATGGACTAAGGATCAGATGAGAGAACATGAAGTAAGTCTCACGAGCCTCTACACTTTCTCCATTGGCTTTGTTTTCCATTTTCCTTCCTAAAGCACCCAGAACTCTGTCCGCACATTTCATGATCTCTGTCCATCATCAACATATTCTCATAAATCCCCTTCAAAGCTGCCAAGATGAATTATCACCCAGCAGAGATTAACGATCGTGTCTATCTGATTCTGGAAAAAAATTATCGTAGCCAAATACAGGATCATGAGGTTAAAAACCGGACGTTTCCCAAAAAGATGAGTTAAAACTGTCAGGGGGCAAGACTGGAAGAAGTCAGTGGAAGAAGAACTCTCATCAGGTAGACTGGCGAGCAAGTCTTCAGACCCTTTCACTTCTTGCTCCTTGTCACATAGTTTAAAGAAAGATAGGTTTGTAAGGCTGAAGAAAGCCCTCCGTCCATCCAGTTCGGCCTGTTATCCTGCACACTGATCCAAGGGAAGGCAAAAAACCCCTGTGAGGTAGAAGCCACTTTTCCCCACTTTAGGGGAAAAAATTCCTTTCCGACTCAGATCAGAATAACTCCCTGGATCAACGACCCTTGTCTAGTAACTATAACCTGTAATATTATTACCTCCAGAAATACATCCAGGCCCCTCCTGATCTCTTATAGTGAACTTACCATCACCACCTCCTCAGGGAGAGAGTTCCATAGTCTCACTGCTCTTACCGTAAAGAGTCCATAGTCTCACTCCTCTTACAGTAAAGAGTCCATAGTCTCACTGCTCTTACAGTAAAGAATCCATAGTCTCACTGCTCTTACAGTAAAGAATCCATAGTCTCACTTAAAGAGTCATAGTCACTGCTCTTACAGTAAAGAGTCCATAGTCTCACTGCTCTTACAGTAAAGCCTATAGAGTCCATAGTCTCACTGCTCTTACAGTAAAGAGTCCATAGTCTCACTGCTCTTACAGTAAAGAGTCCATAGTCTCACTGCTCTTACAGTAAAGAGTCCATAGTCTCACTGCTCTTACAGTAAAGAGTCTATAGCGTCACTGCTCTTACAGTAAAGGATCCATAGTCTCACTGCTCTTACAGTAAAGAGTCCACAGTCTCACTGCTCTTACAGTAAAGAATCCATAGTCTCACTGCTCTTACAGTAGAGTCCATAGTCTCACTGCTCTTACAGTAAATAGTCCATAGTCTCACTGCTCTTACTGTAAAGAGTCCATAGTCTCACTGCTCTTACAGTAAAGAATCCATAGTCTCACTGCTCTTACAGTAGTCCATAGTCTCACTGCTCTTACAGTAAAGAGTCCATAGTCTCATTGCACTTACAGTAAAGAGTCCATAGTCTTATTGCACTTACAGTAAAGAGTCCATAGTCTCACTGCTCTTACAGTAAAGAGTCCATAGTGTCACTGCTCTTACAGTAAAGAGTCCAGTCTCACTACTCTTACAGTAAAGAGTCCATAGTCTCACTGCTCTTACAGTAAAGAGTCCATATTCTCACTGCTCTTACAGTAAATAATCCATAGCCTCACTGCTCTTACAGTAAATAATCCATAGTCTCACTGCTCTTACAGTAAAGAGTCCATATTCTCACTGCTCTTACAGTAAAGAGTCCATAGTCTCACTGCTCTTACAGTAAGAGTCCACAGTCTCACTGCTCTTACAGTAAAGAGTCCATAGTCTCACTGCTCTTACAGTAAAGAGTCCATAGTCTCACTGCTCTTACAGTAAAGAGTCCATAGTCTCACTGCTCTTACAGTAAAGACTCCATAGTCTCACTGCTCTTACAGTATAGAGTACATAGTCTCACTGCTCTTACAGTAAAGAGTCCATAGTCTCACTGCTCTTACAGTATAGAGTACATAGTCTCACTGCTCTTACTGTAAAGAGTCCATAGTCTCACTGCTCTTACAGTATAGAGTACATAGTCTCACTGCTCTTACAGTAAAGAGTCCATAGTCTCACTGCTTTTACAGTAAAGAGTCCACAGTCTCACTGCTCTTAACGTAAATATCGATTGCAGGGCGGTCGTAACCATGGATACGAGCAGTATATAATGTGATGGAAAAATGAATCCAGCCAGCAAAGGAAGCAATATGGAGAATCATATTACATTAGTAAGTGGCTTGTAATAACACTGTCTACATGATAAATGTTATTTGCTGAAGTGAGAGGACCCCTTTAACCTTGTAAATCCTGGATGATTATGTAAAAAGGCCACCTGCAGTTATCAGTGGAGACGGCTGTTACCTCCGGCATTGTATGCAGTAAATGCTGTAGGGACTCCCCATTATTGCCACTACCCCAACCCCAGTGATAAATATCACATACACATGCGCTGTCTGTATCTATATTACGTTTAGTATTAAAATATCCTATTAACCACATGGTGTCCATTCACAGTCCTAAAGGAGCCCCCAAGGGATTTCATCTTGGGTTGTATCATTTACAGCTTCCTCAGCAATTAACACAGAAACAGCTCTGCACCTTGTAAAGATATGATCCGAAATTATCTATTTCCCCTTTCTGAAGACCAAGGTTTGAGCGCTGCATTTCTAGCTGGAGCGCTTACTTTTTCATTTTCTCTGTTTTTTTTCTTTCTAACAATCCTGTTTGTTTCCATGTTGATTATTTGAAGCAGATGTGCTGTGTCCGAGGAGCTGCCCTTCATAGGAGCTCGCAGCTGGCCCGGAAGTGCACGGTCTCAGGAATTAAAGGGGAATTACCGACCATCCAATCTAAGGAGTACTCCCGTCATACACCCATACTGATATGCCACGACATTCTCAATTGTGGGTGTCTGACCGCTGCAATCCCGGCTATCGTCAGAACGGGGCAGAGATCCCACGGCTCGTGTACTCACTACACTATGGCTCCCTGCACAGGCGGCGCTCAGGAAGGAAGGCTGCTGTGCACAGAATGTATACACATACCCTATACAGGTAACAGAACCCAACATTCGCAGTAAGTTACAGCCTATCTACTTCTCCTCCCTGCACAAGGCACAGCATGCCCACATACAGAACTTTCCCATAGAGTCAATGTACAGCAGCTCAGACAAGATGGCGGCCAGTATATATATATATATATATATATATATATATATATATATATATACAGTACAGACCAAAAGTTTGGACACACCTTCTCATTCAAAGAGTTTTCTGTATTTTCATGACTATGATAATTGTAGATTCACACTGAAGGCATCAAAACTATGAATTAACACATGTGGAATTATATACTTAACAAAAAAGTGTGAAACAACTGAAAATATGTCTTATATTCTAGGTTCTTCACAGTAGCCACCTTTTGCTTTGATTACTGCTTTGCACACTCTTGGCATTCTCTTGATGAGCCTCAAGAGGTAGTCACCTGAAATGATATTCCAACAGTCTTGAAGGAGTTCCCAGAGATGCTTAGCACTTGTTGGCCCTTTTGCCTTCACTCTGCGGTCCAGCTCACCCCAAACCCTCTCGATTGGGTTCAGGTCTGGTGACTGTGGAGGCCAGGTCATCTGGTGTAGCACCCATCACTCTCCTTCTTGGTCAAATAGCCCTTACACAGCCTGGAGGAGTTTGGGGTCATTGTCCTGTTGATAAATAAATGATGGATGGAATAGCATGCCGCTGCAAGATGCTGTGGTAGCCATGCTGGTTCAGTATAAATCCCCCACACCATCACACCTCCTCCTCCATGCTTCACGGTGGGAACCAGGCATGTAGAGTCCATCCCTTCACAAAGACACGGTGGTTGGAACCAAAGATCTCACATTTGGACTCATCAGACCAAAGCACAGATCTCCACTGGTCTAATGTCCATTCCTTGTGTTCTCCTTAGCAGTGGTTTCCACCATGAAGGCCGGCTGCACACAGTCTCCTCTTACCAGTTGTTGTAGAGATGTGTCTGCTGCTGGAACTCTGTGTGGCATTGACCTGGTCTCTAATCGGAGCTGCTGTTAACCTGCCATTTCTGAGGCTGGTGACTCGGATGAACTTCTCCTCCGCAGCAGAGGTGACTCTTGGTCTTCCTTTCCTGGGGCGCTCCTCATGTCAGACAGTTTCTTTGTAGCGCTTGATGGTTTTTGCGACTGCACTTGGGGACACTTTCAAAGTTTTCCCAATTTTTCGGACTGACTGACCTTCATTTCTTAAAGTAATGATGGCCGCTCGTTTCTCTTTACTTAGCTGCTTTTTTCTTTCCATAATACAAATTCTAACAGTCTATTCAGTAGGACTATCAGCTGTGTATCCACCTGACTTCTGCCCAACACAACTCATGGTCCCAACCCCATTTATAAGGCAAGAAATCCCACTTATTAAACCTGACAGGGCACACCTGTGAAGTGAAAACCATTTCAGGTGACTACCTCTTGAAGCTCATCAAGAGAATGCCAAGAGTGTGCAAAGCAGTAATCAAAGCAAAAGGTGGAAGAACCTAGAATAAAAGACATATTTTCAGTTGTTTCACACTTTGTTGTTAAGTCTATAATTCCACATGTGTTAATTCATAGTTTTGATGCCTTCAGTGTGAATCTACAATTATCATAGTCATGAAAATACAGAAAACTCTTTGAATGAGAAGGTGTGTCCAGACTTTTGGTCTGTACTGTATATTACAGGTGACACATTCCCTTAGAGTGAAATTTTTGCCCCACAGGAGAAGTGCGCCGGGCGCTGACATATCGGCTCACTCTGTACTGCACATGCCTCATCTGTCAGCACCAGGAAGTGTAAAGAAATCTGTACACGCATGACTGAGAACACGTATGACAATACTGACATTGAAGCAGTGCAATACTAAAGACAGATATACAACACAAATACGTTTGTTTCTGATCATGCATCACCTTAGCCCTATCTTCCTGGGTAATTCTAGGGTAAGACCTTTCCTAAAACTCAATTAGGACCAAAATCATGGACTAGTTATCAGTTAATGCTAATATGTAAGTCGCCAGCATCTAGGACCTGAGAGCAAGGAGCACCTAAGAGTGGAGGGCAGGGTAAGTCAGAGCGATGTCTGGGTCACAGCTGGGCCCTGTAACCCTGCCGAATAGTGGCCAGATATCAATGAATCACTTACAGCTAATCTTCCACCAATCTGTGTAGTAAATGGCTGCCTGCCGTCCCCACAGCTGCCGGATCGCTGCTATGACAGGAATGCCATGTTTACTTTCTGATGCTTTTTTGTTGCTAAAATTTGGAAATGCAAAAGTTGAAGAACTGTGAAATAATCCTATAATCAGCAAACAATGATTGGGACGGGTCAGGAATGTGCCTCGCTGCTAAGAGATGGCAATATCCTTGTGCGGCGAGCGGATGCGAAGCACCTTCCACCAGTGCCCTCTACTGGTGAGAGACCATAACACAGCCGGAGAGACATCACAGCGAGGACGGAGGGTACGATTAGCTGCAGGTTCACACGCTGTTATTACATGAGGCAACACTTATGTGGATGGAAGTAAAGGGCTATTCGGTATCACCCGGTAATACCAGAGCGCGCTTCTTCACCTCTCTTTTCTGCTACAATAGGATTTCCACAGTGCAGGAACTTCTGGCCACTGGGATCATTCATCCATATCAGATGTGTGGCACTCTCACATCACATGGTGGGCTCTGGATCTGACACTAGAAGAGCTCAGCTCCATACACTAGGCGGCCGCTGTGAATGTACTGCAGCACTAATTGTATGGGGTCAGACCCCCACAACCTGCTGTGGTGCAGTACTTTGTCTCTTCTACCCCCTCTCCTCCTCAAACCATCAGTACCTGTAGAGAAATCCATACTCCCCCCTGCTCCCCAATGCTCCTTCCAGCCTCTCTTCACTGGACTTCTAGTTCCTGTCAACGTCCTCACAGACAGCGCAGCATGCACCACTGCAGCCAATCACTGGTCTCTGTGGTGATGTGCTTCTTGGGGACACGTCTCTGCTGAGGCCAATCATTGGCTGCAGCAGAGCACATGACCCTGCCTGTGTGGAAGGTAACGGTTGTAGTGAAGACGGCCCAGGAGTGGGCATGGATTTCTCCGGGAGCGCTGCAGGCTGGGGTGCCATCCCATCTAAGCTGCTGCTCCATCATGGGCCTTGTTCCCTCAGATTGTAATGAGCGTGCTGATTACGGTCCTGCAGATATTGGAGCTCA
The DNA here is from genome assembly GCA_900303285.1 of Rhinella marina. Classification (NCBI taxonomy): domain Eukaryota; kingdom Metazoa; phylum Chordata; class Amphibia; order Anura; family Bufonidae; genus Rhinella; species Rhinella marina. The sequence continues at coordinate 343,682 of ONZH01007226.1, read as the reverse complement.
CTTATCTTCACCATCACTGTAACATTCAAATATCAGAACATCTTGAGATGTCAACTTCACAACGCACAAGAAAATGTTTTATTTCTATAGAAGATTTCTTTTCCCCTTGTTTGCTGGAAAAACTACAGAGTGCAGAATGCGGCCGAGCTGCCAAGCGTGAAACAACAGTGGGTCTTGTGGTTTTAGTTTGACATCAAAGCCCCGGCACATAAAGGCGGCTCAGAAGGCTCGGAGCACCGCTGCTATTTTTACATCTGACACAGATTGTGTTAAAGGGATATTGTCCGACCCTTTCCCGTTCTTTATGGCAAGCTCTAGGAAGGCGTCCAAAATCTGTGTAGAAAACTGGCATCCCCTAAATATTTACAGCTAGACGACGATAAAACCTGAGACCAGACAGATCTGAAGGCACAGATTCACCAGTGTAAAGATGGCCGCACACCTTAGATAGAGGTCGGCTGAACACTCACTTGGCCAACAGCATTTCCTGCCAGGATTACTAGTCTTGGATGAGCATGCATGTGTCTGACTCTTCTGTCCCCATCATCTGCCCTCGGTCACCCATTCCTGTTGACAGCGGCAGGTTTGGGTCAGAAATATCTCAGAACACTAATTGTATGCTGGTACACAGTAATGGCTGGCGCTGCCGATGTCCTCGATGTATGGGGGCCAGGAGGAGAAGAGCGGATGGAAGGTCAGCGGAGAGAGATGTGCCGCCATCGGTTATGGAAGTGCTGCCCGAACATTTCTATGGAGAAGGCTTTGAGTCATTTCTGAATCGCTCCTCATCATGAAGCTTATTGAACGTACCTGTGGCCTCCGGTATATTGGTCGCACCCTAAGCCTCATGGTGAACAAGAGCCGCCGCCATATTACCAAGGGCCACATTGTCTGCAGGTACACAACAGCCATTGTACAAGTCTCTCTGACCCGATCGTGTCCTCACAGACTGCAGATGTTCAGGAAAAGAGAGAGATGTTCTGGATCTACAAGCTCCAAACCCTTGACCCGCACGGTCTGACTGTAACCGCTAAACACGGGTAAATATCACAATCACAGGGAGACGTCTAAGTAGCCGAGCCGTTCACAGACGCCTCCTTGTTATTCACATGGACACAATAAACACGTAGGTCCGTGACTTTTTATTATCTAGGTTACGCCCTCATGAGAATGAATGGCTTACTGCATCTAAATGATGAATTCTCATGCTTTCCACTTACTTTACTAAACATTATTCCCTGTGGATTTAGCTCACTACTATTCTCTGCATGTTTGCCGCGCTGTGGCCGATCCCTGTTATAGTGAATGGGGCCGGGGCGGACAGCACGTGTTCAAGGGTTAGTACGGATCCTCCCGGACAAGCCTAACGTCAGTGTGAAGGTGGCCTAATATAATAATTACCAGACCCTACACAATGGTCACAACCACCTTAAGAATCCACGTTACAAATTTACACCAGATGAGGGGTGAAGATCAGGAAGCTGTGCAGATCTTGAAGCAGTTCTCTAACTTCAAGCAACTGAAACTTTCCAGGTGATAAAATATTAAAGAAAAAGGGTCGGAGATGGCAGAAAAAAAACGAGTACCCGCCGCTGCCCCTCTACACTCCCTATTCTCATGCTTACCACCCCTGAAAGAGCTTGGACTGACTGAGGTGACCGGCTGAGCAGACAAGGACAAACCGTTTCAGCGCCTGAGAAGAGGAAGTGGAGAGGAGCAGCGACTGCGGCTGAGGATCGGTACAGTGAGTACTCACCACTCCCCAATCCCATATGTATTCTATTGTACCAGAATAACCCTTTAATCACCGCATGACGGGAAGGTCTGCATTTTGCCGATAGACTCCTGAGATTTACTAATTCTGAAGACGCCCCAGATTTGTCCCAGGAGCGCGGGCTGGATGATAACTGCAGCATATTTAGATACCTTTATCTTTACGTCACCTATTAATTGGCACCGGTTTTAAACATGTTGCAGCATCTTAAGCCGCGGCCACTCATCCAGAGGTGCAGGATGTGTATAAAACACATGATGAACGGGGTGTGGGGTAAGTACGCCGGGTGGTTGGCACAGGATTCTGGAACATTTAACCTGAGACACCTCACTGCGGAGGGTCTGTTACAGTTGGTACCGGCTCAGACAATCCTTTATGGCCTCAATACATTCTACACCACATCCGTTCTAATATCCTGAACACAAGTAACGTTTTCTGAAAATGATTAATTATTTAGAAATTAAACCACCATGGTCAACCAGAAATGTAATATTAACCCTTTCCACCACATGGCATAAGAAAGGAGAATGATAACCCATATCCAACCAATACTAAGAACTAGATTGAGCGAACGTGCTTGTAACGAGCACTGCACTGCTCGGATCCCCTGCCCTCGCATGGGCGCAGCCATCCGGATCCGTCCTCCTCACCCGACTGTAAGTCAATGGGGGCGGATCCGTTTGGTGCGACACACGAGTGTGTCATACCAAACGGATCCGTCCCCACTGACTTGCAGTTGGGTGAGGAGGACGGATCCGGATGGCTGCGCCCATGCGAGGGCAGGGGATCCGAGCAGTGCAGTGCTCGTTACAAGCACGTTCGTTCAACTCTACTAAGAACTGGAGGACGTGCACTTACAGGAGATGACAATGCACAGATCGCCTGAACATACACAATGTGGTTTATCCAAAATAAATCCGTGCTGTTTGAAGGGCTCGGAAAGCTCCCTCCTGGAGACTCGTGGTGTCTGCCGCCTTCAGACCACACTGCCATTTAGTAAGTCATCCTAAGCAATGTTTTATTGCCTGCGACCGAATCTAATGACAAGTTAGCAAAGAACAAGAGGCAGCCGGAGACCTCGAGTCCATCACCGCAAGAGCGGATCCTGAATGTTACACAGGTTCTACCCAGAGATGGCTGAGTATAAGGCACAAGTGTACAGATGAATGGACGGCTGGGACCGATGACCGGCCGAACGCAAAAATAACGTCTTGCCAGCGACTAAACTCATGACAGCAGTAGAGGCTTCAGTATGAAGCTACAGGAGCCAAACCTCTGCCCTCTGACAACTTTCGGCTCATCGGTCATACTAATCCTTCCTGCAGTCTTTAGAATGCGTTCACACGTGGCGGAATAATCACGTGGCGGGTGTGGATTAGGCTGCAGATTTCTATTCAGATCACATCCACACCTGAAATGAATGGACACATGGCAGGGACGGTCACTCTCCAACCCCATAGGATCACAGGGGAAGTCTTCACACTGTGTATTTTCTGGAGGATTTTTCCACCACGAGTGAAGGCCTCGTTACTTAATTTACTGCTTCCTTGTTACGACTTCACTCTCATTAAGACATTTATTTGCGGGACGCATCATCGTGGAGTTACTCTCATCTGAGCGGAGCTTTCCCAGGATATGCTTACATACACCTTCAGACCATTTTTAGCTCTTCCTTCTATGAGTCAGTGTAGTCAAGGCTTAACATAATGGGAACCTGGGATTCTGCCTCCTCCCCTGTATAAGGAGCCGTCCTCACCTCCAGTTAATGTCCTAGCTCATCCTCAGAGGTGAAGATTGGTTAAACCACAAATAAAAGACACAAGAACAGACAAAATGGAGACAATGCAAAGGTCTGAATATACACAAATGGCTTCCACCTGCAGGAGCTTTTCAGACCTCCCGTCCTACATCCATCAGCACCTACACGGATGGTCCCCCCTTTGCTCCTCTGAGAAGGCTTTCTACAAGCTTTTGGAGTTTGTGGAAATTTTTGACCCTTCATCCAGAAGAGCATTTGTGAGGTCAGACTGTGATGTTGGAGGAGGGGGCTGTTCTGGTGTTGAGGTCGGGGGTCTGTGCAACCAGTCAGGTTCTTCCTGATGCCTCCAACCATGACTTTATAGAGCTTGCTTTGTGCATTGGGGCACAGTTATACTGGAAAAGGGCCTTCCCCAAACGGTTCCCACAGAGCTGGAAACATGCACTGTCCAAAACCTCCACAAGATCAGCACACTCCTCTCCTGAAATCCTCTGTGCTGCTGGGAGAACCCTGCTCCTTCCACTATGTAACTCTCATCCTGTGACCTCCACAAGATCAGCACACTCCTCTCCTGAAATCCTCTGTGCTGCTGGGGACCCTGCGCCTTCCACTTTGTAACTCTCATCCTGTGACCTCCACAAGATCAGCATACTCCTCTCCTGAAACCTCTGTGCTGCTGGGAGGACCCTGCTCCTTCCACTATGTAACTCTCACCCTGTGACCTCCACAAGATCAGCACACTCCTCTCCTGAAATCCTCTGTGCTGCTGGGAGGACCCTGCTCCTTCCACTATGTAACTCTCATCCTGTGACCTCCACAAGATCAGCACACTCCTCTCCTGAAATCCTCTGTGCTGCAGCAAGATATCAGCTATGTTTAGTGCCTGTTTTTGTATCAAATCCCATTCTCTTACGATATTTTATGTAGGAATGAAAACCTGGCGCGGCGCCTTGTTCCTCCCCCTTGGCCACTGAGGTCACTTACATAAAAAAGGACCTTAAATTCCACAGCTGAGAGTACAGCTCATGTTCAGATTATATAAAGGGTCCTCAGTACAAACATCTGTGTGTCATATGTGGAATATACATTTTCATACGACAGACTGTGTGTATATGGGAGACGTTACCTGGCCGTCCTGACCCACGTGGACTTGATGGATCTGCAGGTTCCCCTGTAAAACACACAAGGTTAGACGTGGAGATGATGAGCAGCGGTGTCTACATTGCAGAACAGTTTATGTCCTTTACTATAGGAAGTGCATTAACTGGCAACGTCCTGCACGAGGCGGCCATTAATTGTGAGCACCGCGTTTAGAGGAATTCACCACAGCTGGTGCCCGGCGCTCGCAGAATTTGTAGGATGAATCATTATCACAATTTCTGTGTGAAATACCATCCTTTCTGCAAATCACAAAACTCTTCAGAATTGCTTTTTTTCCCCGAAACTTAACAAGTGAAGAGGTCACCAGCTGTGCACCTCGCCGCCATCCTCTGCTGGCAGCAGCTGTATAAAGTGACAGAGACACTGCAGACGTCACAGGAGGGCGGAGTGGCTGAGATATAGAGGGGGACTCTACCCTCTACAGACCAGGTACGTCCAGGCTGTGATATAGAGGGGGACTCTACCCTCTACAGACCAGGTACGTCCAGGCTGTGATATAGAGGGGGACTCTACCCTCTACAGACCAGGTACGTCCAGGCTGTGATATAGAGGGGGACTCTACCCTCTACAGACCAGGTACGTCCAGGCTGTGATATAGAGGGGGACTCTACCCTCTACAGACCAGGTACGTCCAGGCTGTGACCGCAGTTCTCATACATGTCCTCTCACTACTATGGTAACTGACCAGGTTTTTGCCGTCGCCCCTTTAAAGGCCCAGCAATGGCGTAAACAGCTGTAAAGTGAGTTAGAGACTGGCTGCCAACACAGCAATATAGAAACCTCCTCACTATAACACCTTCCAGCCATTGTCCTGCGCCTGCACATTCATACACACAGATCCTGGAAACTCAGAACTGTGAGATATGAAACAGGTCTTTACAAACCACAGAAGCTGAAATATTTCATTTTCCTGAAATGTCATCAGTTTTTTGACCAATATCAGAAACAGAAATAAGTTCTGATGGTTTCAGCGCCATTCTTGGAATGTAGTGGAGATCACAATACAAAATCAGAGCGAGCAGACAGAGCCGGGATGGTAAGATGGCCGCCGCACTGCTCGGGGTCCACTGAGATTGCAGTAAATTACCTCGCTGTCTTGTGTGATCTGGACCTGCTCCCCCTGCGGCACCTGTGCGATGTGCAGATGTCCCTGCAGAAGATAGAGGAATAATGTGAGGAAACAAGGACTCCACCAGCAGAATAGTGAGCGCAGCTCTGGAGGATAATACAGGATGTAACTCAGGATCAGTACAGGATAAGTAATGTATGTACACAGTGACTGCACCAGCAGAATAGTGAGTACAGCTCCGGAGTATAATACAGGATGTAACTCAGGATCAGTACAGGATAAGTAATGTATGTACACAGTGACTGCACCAGCAGAATAGTGAGTGCAGCTCTGGAGTATAATACAGGATGTAACTCAGGATCAGTACAGGATAAGTAATGTATGTACACAGTGACTGCACCAGCAGAATAGTGAGTACAGCTCCGGAGTATAATACAGGATAAGTAATGTATGTACACAGTGACTGCACCAGCAGAATAGTGAGTACAGCTCCGGAGTATAATACAGGATAAGTAATGTATGTACACAGTGACTGCACCAGCAGAATAGTGAGTACAGTTCCGGAGTATAATACAGGATAAGTAATGTAAGGTGTGGAGTGTAATACATTACACTACATTATTGTTTTTCATGACTTAATCACCTGTATATAAAGGCGGCTCTGGAATCTACCGTCAGTTTCTGCCATTTCTTTTCTTATACCTCAGACCGGTGTGTTTGTGACACCAGACATACAGAGTAATCCCCCCCTAATAATCGGATATTGGTGACCTGCCCATCAATAACTGGCTAAGGCCTCTTTCAGACTAGCGGCAGCCCGGATCCGGCAGGTGAAGGGTGCCGCCGGATTCGTGCTGCCGCAGGGACATGTGTGGGGCTGGAACCGCGCTCCAACCCCACACATGTCACACAGTACACAGACACACACACACAGACATACTTACATGCTCCCAGCAGGTCTCCACAGCACAGTACAGGAGCAGGACGTCGCGCACATAGGACGATTCCCCACAGCGCCCTCTGCTGGGTGGAATCGTCCTATGTGTGCGCCATCCTGCTCCTCCTGCGCTGTGGAGACCTGCCGGGAGCATGTAAGTATGTATGTGTATTTGTATGTGTATATGTCTGTGTATGTTTATGTCTATGTCTGTATGTGTATTTGTATGTGTATATGTGTATGTCTGTATGTGTGCAGGTGACGGATCCGTCATGAACTCCATTGAAAGTCAATGGAGGACGGATCCGTTCACCATTATGGTCACACCAAACGGATCCGTCCCCATTGACTTGCATTGGGGGTCATTCCGGATCTGTCTTGGTGCGGATGCCTGGACAGCATGCTGCGGTTTGCTCTCCGGTCTGAAGACGGAACGGAATGCTTTCAGGAGCCTCCGTTGTCTTCAGTTCAGTTTTGTCCCCATTGACAATGAATGGGGACAAAACTGAAGCGTTTTATTCCGGTATTGAGCCCCTATGACGGAACTCAATACCGGAATTATAAAACGCTAGTGTGAAAGTAGCCTAATACACGGCTCGATGTGAAGCTGCTTCTCCGACCCCCCGGTCACATTGTACAGGTACTGGCAGCAGGGAGACTTCTGATTCAACAACTACAATTCTCATTTTCCCAATGATTTTATTTTGAAAAAAATAATAAATGCTGCCGAGAAGGAGATCATAAGATGCTCCATTTGGAATTCAGTCAAGACGCCTCTGACGACTATTTCACACAAGAACAATTGCCTGTGACTTTCAAAGACTCCCAGCTCTATATCAACAGCTTCATTTCCTCTGGACGGAAATCGTCCTATTCATAAGAGGCAAAACTAAACAGACGGAACTTATCAGACTGACAATAGGGACTCCGCAGAGAATTTCCAGCTTCATTCAGACCTGATAAGAGAACTTTGCCTGGAAAAGGGCTGGATGGAGTTAACCCTGAGCTTACCGCGCCGGCCTCCTGGTGATACACATAATACATGTACCTGACATACACTTCAGAATATGAAGGTTCTCGCCCAGTAATGGGGTTTCCCACCTGGCGGAAGATGTATGTGGAGAATCACATCTACAAGTGCTTAAAGGGGTATTCCAGTAAGGAGATAACTGTTACATCAGATGAGGTCTGTCCGCTGGGGCCGCAATGACCATGAGACCATGGGGTTACACGCACCGGTATGAATTAGGCCTGGGCTACACTGCGGCTTCTTTAACTATTGGATGACCGCTGCAGTCCACAAGATTGCATTCACTTGGACTGCAGAGGTGATTAAATAGTTAAAATCTATCAGTTGCACAATAAAAAGTTACCATGTAGCCGAGGCCTTAAGCAATAGGTTGACCATGTGCTCACTGCTTGATTCATCTGGATGGGACTGCTGGAAACAGCCGAGCACAACGCTCCCCCATCTCCGGCAATTCCAAAGACTTAGAATGGAGCAGAGGAGGACATGTTCGGCCATAGGACCGTTCAAGTGGGGGGCATGGGAGCCGCCGAGGTCAGACCTCCACCCATCGAGCAGTCACCTTCTATCCAGGGGATAAGGGATAACGTGTTATAGCCAGACCACGCCTCATACGGATGCTACCGGCGGGATACATTAGGGGTCAGCTTCCTCTGCGGTAATTACTCTTGTTGGGATTTACATAAGAAATAAAGTGGAGGACCTTTCCGTCATATTTATGAAAACCCCGTCCATCCACCACGTCTGTATTAAAGAGGACCTCTCGCCTCTCCCGACACGTCCCCATGTAATATCCATTCTGCTGCACGCACTCTTATGGCTCTGCGTTGTGCTATGTACCAGTGAAATGCCAGTAAAGGTACAGATGGGTGTTACCCATTGGGGTGTGGGAGAACATCACATTTAGGAAGCCCCCTTCCCCCGAGCAGTTCTACCCTCCAGACGCCCAGTGCACTTATACCTGATTTGGAGCATTTAAGTCTATGAGGTTTTGTGTAAGGAAATGAATGCCGCCAGGTTTGTCTCAGAGGAAACCTCATAAATAACTGTTTATTCCTTTCACTCCTCCACAGAAGACTTTGTGATCTCCGCTCCAAGCTCCGGCTATAGACTATGAGACTGTGTCCTCGCTCTGTTTCTGGCAGATAATCTCACATTCTCTGGTAAAGCTCTCTTTACCGGACAATCGCTCCCTGAATTTCCAGGCCTTCCACCCTCGTGGTACGCACCTCCGGTCTGAGCATGTCCAGGACTTCACTGTGTCACCTGCTGCCATTTTTGTTTGGTTTCTTTCACCTTTGGGGAGACTGACATTAAATGTGACCCGAATATCCCTCCTACTTATGTTTCTGGTTCTTAAAGAGAATGACAGACCTACTAAGCAACAGGTACAGAAGCGCTCGCTGCTCCGCTAAACAATACTAATTTATTTGACATCCTTTCAAGGAATATCCCACATTTTTGGAGATTAAATAAGGCTAGTTTGACACTAGTGCTAGGGATCCAGCAGCGGTTTTCTTCAGGCTAGTTCTCGGCCTATTTGACGGGTTGCAGCCGGAGACTTTCAAGCTTCCAGCAATGCCAGAATGCTGAGAGATCCGTCAGCTTGTTTCCCGCCAGATCCCTAGCGCTAGGGTGAAACTAGCCTAACATACATAAAAAACCTGGAAGACCCGGTAGACACTTACCACCTGGACCTGACCATCCTCTCCAATCTGGTGGATCTGCACCTGCTGGGCATTAGCCAGGGCGTAGTGCAGGGCCTGGGACGGCGCCTGCTGGAGGTCGCTGGAGGACGATACTGTATTCTGCACACCATCTGTAACGTGAAACACAAGATACAGAAGCTTGGAATAAAAAATGACCAAAACGTAACAGGTTCACAATGTAATGAAACTCAAGCAGCACAAAGTGCACTTGGGCGATGACATTTTGACAAAATTCAAGAAACATTTTTGCCATTTCTAATCCTCTTTGTGACCCATAGGACAGATTCCTAAAAGACGCAGCTTTTGTGCCACATTTATTTTTGACCAGCAATGACGTGGCGGGAAATGTGACCCCAATCATGTTTCCAATAGGCCATTTGTACGGTTACAAAAATAGACATCAAACCTTTATAAACCAGGAAGGTAACGGGTAATCTTCCTTAGGCTTCATTCACACGACCGTATTTTGTTTCCGTGTCCGTTCCGTTTTTTTTGCGGACCGTATGTGGAACCATTCATTTCAATGGGTCCGCAAAAAAAACGGAAGGTACTCCGTTTGCATTCCGTTTCCGTATGTCCGCATTTCCGTTCCGCAAAAAAGATAGAACATGTCCTATTCTTGTCCGTTGTGCTGACAAGGATAGGCATTGTTACAATGGATCCGCAAAAAAAACGGACACGGATGCCATACGGAACGTCATCCGTTTTTTTGGCGGATCCGCAATTTGCGGACCGCAAAACACATACGGTCGTGTGAATGAAGCCTTAGGATTTGTCTCTATGGCCTGGAATCACATCCACCGACCCTTCACATGACGTGACAGACCCTGGAATTCTCTGGGCGGCAGCCATATTTATCCATTTTTCCACAAAAATCAGACCAGAACTATGAGGGAGGATTTCTCTGCACTTACAATCACTATAACATAAACTCTCTGGCTCTGGATTTACAATTTTGATATGTGAGGAAAGCTCTGGCAGAGGGAGTGCGGCCGCGCAGCTGAGTGAGGAGGATGAGCTCTGGACGAGGGGCGGCTGTTCAGCCTCACCTGATTTCTTCCTGGGCCGCGGTGGCAGCTGCGAGGACGGGTGTCGTGCTTATTGCAGCATTGTGTACAAATAACCATTGGGATAAATCCCAGTTCCCTGAAGTTCCCTGTTCACAGCTGGCGGCCATCTCTCCTCTGCTCGCTGCTATCAGGATCCCACAACCTAACGCTCCAGATTGCGTAACTGAAAGATCCCCTCGGCTGTCCCCCGTCCCAGCTGGCAGACTGCACTTATACTGCCAACCGTCTGCACTTCCCTCCTCACTCACACCCCATCAGAGACTCATAGATGCAGATCTCATCTCTAGGACCCATCTATGTCCTGAAGTCCATTTCTTGCTCAGCTGTAGCCTTAAATCTACAAACTACAGAATAAAGCTGCATTCTGCGCAGCCGCCTCTCCGTAGGTTCAGGCACCATGTGTGGTATCATGGGTGCAAGCTGAAGGTTTTCAGGATGGGCAGTGCCCCTTCTGTAATGGCAGGAGATGAACAGATCGGGAAAAGCCAGCCCTGCAGATATTTGGCAGCGTTCTGCTAATAAAACACATCCTACACTGTCGGGGGGAATTGAGTCTGAGAAGTGTTTCCCAGGAGAGATGGCTGCACAAGAGCTCTGCATGGATTCCATATAGCGGTTTAGATTACGGTTGTCTCATGCACTGTACAATTCAGGGATGGAATCCTTTAGACACATTTTGCATTCAGCCATAATACTGAAGCATAGCCCTTCCTTTTGGTTAATGCACGGGCTGAGATTTTCACAATCATGCTCCGACCTGCCATTAAGGAGGAACTGGTCGCTCCCCCTGTAACCCCATTACAAACATTCCTCACCCCGGGGACAGTCTCCTTGGGGGTTTTCCACAGTTCTTCATCCAGACCTTGAATCAATCATTTGTAAGTGAGAAATATTTGGAAATCTTTCTGTTCCCGTCCTTACCTCCCATATATTTTACAGACAGACACATGTCAAATAATAGCACATGAGAGGCCCTTCATATCATGTGCATCATATGAGCTTATTGTAGACGATGGATGATTGAGGACGTATCACCTGGACCTGGAAGTGTTAGGACGCCTTCACATGCAGCAGATAATTCCATGACTGAAAATCAGTCCCATTGGGGCGGGAAGCACATGGATTTCTGGGAGCTTCATTAAGGGGAATGGAGCTGATTGTCAGTTTCTGAATTTTCTGCCATAAAATCTTCTGCATATGTTTCTGACAAAATAAAGATGAGAAATATCCAGGGATACTGCGGAGCTGGAACATTGGGTAAAATGCTCTGTCAGAGGTTTGGTCATTTGGAATAGTTACTTCTTCAGAAAACGTTCTATTAATTGTGTCCAGTAGCAGTTGTGATCTCAGATGGTCGGCACTGTTCAATATAATGGATGCCACCAACCTTCTGCAAGTGAGATAAATGACCGGCTGCAGACAGACGAGGACTGACCCGAGCGCTCTGCAGACTGGAAAACACATGGAAAGTAATAGCACAACTGGGAGGAATAGATTTCCTTTTTACAACATGACAGAGACCCGTCTGGAGCCGCAGATCATCCTCCGCGCTCCTACCACACCGCAGCCCCGGTCATATATTATAATCACTGCACCTCCAGGATGTATGAGATGATATAGGCGCCACTGTCCGACAGCAGTCAGGTGTCCTCTGCAGAGCGTCACCTTACCCTCCAGGCAGGGAATCATTCATACAATGGAGGGAAGGCTGATGGCGGAGAGTTATGGCTGCAGCATTCCTGCTCAAAAACTACACTGGAGATAAAAGAACTAATAAACCAGCTTTACGAATTAATTATGACATGTCTACTACACTCAGGAGGGACGGTTACATCATACCTACCGTCATATATCACTCCTGAGCCCTAGCAGAGTCACTCAGGTCAAGAAAAGGAGATCAGGAGAAATCCGGTGAACTCTCTTTCCGTTTGGTTAATATATCAGGTTTTTGCAGACCGGCATCGATCACCATATCTACAACTGGCAGGGGTATGGAACTGGTGATAATTACAATGCCCATTGTGCACATTCCGTAGAGGAGTGATGGTGATCTTAAAGGGGGTGTCTTATCTCACCCTTACCGGACACAATATTACAGCAGATAGCCGGGAAGGAAGCGCTCCTTCCCGACAATCTGCTGATCGCTAGCTAAGGAGACCAGGGCATTTACATGCAGCGATCTCCTCCACAGTATGGGGAGAAGTGATCGCCAGTGCCACACCCATGTTTACACCGCACAATCTGCTGCAGGTAAAACGATCACTTTTGTGTGTGCACAAACCACTGGATTACCCGATGAATGAGCATTTAACTTGTTCATTGGGTAATTAGCGGTACATTTACACCACTCATTAGCGAGTATCTGTGAGATTCTTAGCCCCTGTAAAGGACCGTTAAGGCGGCCAGGAAACAGCTGGTGCTCGCTGTTACAGTAGCTCCCATTGAGGTGCATGTGAATTACTGAAAGTGCAGAGCACATCAGGCTATGTGGTTTCCCTAGCTCTGAAACAGCAAGCCCTGGGCCACTCCACTGGTTTTGACCACCTGGCGGTCAGGACTTGGTCTCATCTTGCCTTAGTAACAGCAAGATGAGACAACCTCTTTAATAGAGGGCCCGCTAGTATAGGCCACCATGATAGGAGTGTCCGACCTCTGGGATCCTGAGAATGAAGGTCTGCTGCACCGGCTTAATACTTGCTTAGCAGCACTCCGGCCTCCGGCTCTGCAGGGCTGTCCAGGAGCGTCTGTGAAGGGTATGGAGCACTACACCAGGCGGCAGTCCCTTCATTATCAGGATTGGTGGGAATACCAGAAGTTGGACCACCACCAATCATAAAGTGATGGCATAACCTAGCAGTACAATGAGAACGACCCATTAAGCCAGCTTTACCAATTACTGTACTGCCTTGAGGGAAGGGAGAGTTTAAGATGAACAGCACTCATAGGGAAGACTGATGGGATCAACTGGACAGGCCCATCTAGTTGTGAAGAGCCGATGGCAATGATCTACCCGGGCAGTAAGGACCAGCACCCAGAGGAGGCACATGTGGGTGACAGCGGTCTCCTGGACGCTAACACAGCTTAGACAGGGGCTCGCTAATTAACAGCCATGAGCTCCAGCCAGCAGAAAAGAATCCCATAGGAAAATATCAGCAGAGTTAAACACTCAGGGTAATTTGTTATGCAGGCTTGGAAGAATGATTTGGCATCATATCTGGTTTTACTGCGGCTTCACAGTTCATCTGTCGACCATATCTGGAGCCTTTAACGACTGCAAAGCGTATTGTAAATGAAAAGCTTTCAATTTTGCAGCAAAGATCAAGAACCGTTCTAGAGACGGGAAAAACCGTTAGTGGAAAAGACCAATGATCTGAATCGCCAGAGAAGCTGCGCCATAATAACAAAGACTGACAGCTAACCGATTGTGACAGGGCCAGGCACACAGCCTTCAAGAGGAGAAAAGTAAAACAGAACACATATGCTGTGAAGATTAGCAGCTGGCCGTGGAAAGCGCAGCACAAACTGCAACACTCACAGCCTCTTGCACAACCAAGTGCAACGTTTCCAACTCATCGTGCCAGAGGAAATACTGAGACACAACGTTTCTGTGATCCCAACAATCTGTTCCAATTACTCGGTGCTAGGAGGCTGCTCAGATGTGTTTTCTTCCACCTATAGTGGACGCCGAAATACCAGAGCTGATGATGATCAAATAATATCCTTGCAGAGGTAAAAAACACTTGGCGCCAGTGCATAGAGCCGAGCGCTCAGGGTCCAGCACAATCCTAAAGAGGGGCAAAATCCATGACAAAGATACAGCTAAATCCACGCGTTCCGGGCGGATTTTGATGAGGATTTTCCACAGATTTCATTCGCAGCATAAATTGAATTAAATCTACATTGTGTGGATGGAAGTTTTCTGGCACCATAATAACCAGCAGATTTTAAGTCTGCAATTCTAATGCGGAAAATCCACCGTGTTCTGACTACATGTGAACATACCCGTAGAGCTGGGTTCACAAAAAGAGAATGTCAGGAAATGGATATTCACCAAACCCCACTCACTCACAGCAGCAGATTCTACAAGAATATTACTTGCATCCAGATCGTGAGTGCCGGTCCGTTCTCCAATATAGCAGCAGGTTCTACAAGAATATTACTTGCATCCAGATCGTGAGTGCCGGTCCGTTCTTCAATATAGCAGCAGGTTCTACAAGATTACTACTTGCATCCAGATCGTGAGTGCCGGTCCGTTCTTCAATAAAGCAGCAGATTCTACAAGAATATTACTTGCATCCAGATCGTGAGTGCCGGCCCGTTCTTCAATATAGCAGCAGGTTCTACAAGATTACTACTTGCATCCAGATCGTGAGTGCCGGCCCGTTCTTCAATAAAGCAGCAGGTTCTACAAGAATATTACTTGCATCCAGATTGTGAGTGCCGGTCTGTTCTTCAATATAGCAGCAGGTTCTACAAGATTACTACTTGCATCCAGATCGTGAGTGCCGTCCGTTCTTCAATAAAGCAGCAGGTTCTACAAGAATATTACTTGCATCCAGATCGTGAGTGCCGGCCCGTTCTTCAATAAAGCAGCAGGTTCTACAAGAATATTACTTGCATCCAGATTGTGAGTGCCGGTCTGTTCTTCAATATAGCAGCAGGTTCTACAAGATTACTACTTGCATCCAGATCGTGAGTGCCGGTCCGTTCTTCAATAAAGCAGCAGGTTCTACAAGAATATTACTTGCATCCAGATCGTGAGTGCCGGTCCGTTCTTCAATAAAGCAGCAGATTCTACAAGAATATTACTTGCATCCAGATCGTGAGTGCCGGTCTGTTCTTCAATATAGCAGCAGGTTCTACAAGATTACTACTTGCATCCAGATCGTGAGTGCCGGTCCGTTCTTCAATAAAGCAGCAGATTCTACAAGAATATTACTTGCATCCAGATCGTGAGTGCCGGTCCGTTCTTCAATATAGCAGCAGGTTCTACAAGATTACTACTTGCATCCAGATCGTGAGTGCCGGTCCGTTCTTCAATAAAGCAGCAGATTCTACAAGAATATTACTTGCATCCAGATCTTGAGTGCCGGCCCGTTCTTCAATATAGCAGCAGATTCTACAAGAATATTACTTGCATCCAGATCGTGAGTGCCGGTCCGTTCTTCAATATAGCAGCAGATTCTACAAGAATATTACTTGCATCCAGATCGTGAGTGCCGGTCTGTTCTTCAATATAGCAGCAGATTCTACAAGATTACTACTTGCATCCAGATCGTGAGTGCCGGTCCGTTCTTCAATAAAGCAGCAGATTCTACAAGAATATTACTTGCATCCAGATCGTGAGTGCCGGTCTGTTCTTCAATATAGCAGCAGATTCTACAAGAATATTACTTGCATCCAGATCGTGAGTGCCGGTCCGTTCTTCAATAAAGCAGCAGATTCTACAAGAATATTACTTGCATCCAGATCGAGAGTGCCGGTCCGTTCTCCAATATAGTAGCAGATTCTACAAGATTATTACTTGCATCCAGATCGTGAGTGCCGGCCCGTTCTCCATATAGCAGCAGATTCTACAAGAATATTACTTTGCATCCAGATCGAGAGTGCCGGTCCGTTCTCCAATATAGCAGCAGATTCTACAAAGATTATACTTGCATCCAGATCGTGAGTGCCGGTCCGTTCTTCAATAAAGCAGCAGTTTCTACAAGAATATTACTTGCATCCAGATCGTGAGTGCCGGGTCCTGTTCTTCAATATAGCAGCAGATTCTACAAGAATATTACTTGCATCCAGATCGTGAGTGCCGGTCCGTTCTTCAATAAAGCAGCAGATTCTACAAGAATATTACTTGCATCCAGATCGAGAGTGCCGGTCCGTTCTCCAATATAGCAGCAGATTCTACAAGATTATTACTTGCATCCAGATCGTGAGTGCCGGCCCGTTCTCCAATATAGCAGCAGATTCTACAAGAATATTACTTGCATCCAGATCGAGAGTGCCGGTCCGTTCTCCAATATAGCAGCAGATTCTACAAGATTATTACTTGCATCCAGATCGTGAGTGCCGGCCCGTTCTTCAATAAAGCAGCAGGTTCTACAAGAATATTACTTGCATCCAGATTGTGAGTGCCGGTCTGTTCTTCAATATAGCAGCAGGTTCTACAAGATTACTACTTGCATCCAGATCGTGAGTGCCGGTCCCGTTCTTCAATAAAGCAGCAGATTCTACAAGAATATTACTTGCATCCAGATCGTGAGTGCCGTCTGTTCTTCAATATAGCAGCAGGTTCTACAAGATTTACTACTTGCATCCAGATCGTGAGTGCCGGTCCGTTCTTCAATAAAGCAGCAGATTCTACAAGATATTACTTTGCATCCAGATCGTGAGTGCCGGGTCCGTTCTTCAATAAAGCAGCAGATTCTACAAGAATATTACTTGCATCCAGATCGAGAGTGCGGTCCGTTCTTCCAATATAGCAGCAGATTCTACAAGAATATTACTTTGCATCCAGATCGTGAGTGCCGGTCTGTTCTTCAATAAAGCAGCAGATTCTTACAAGAATATTACTTGCATCCAGATCGTGAGTGCCGGTCCGTTCTTCAATAAAGCAGCAGATTCTACAAGAATATTACTTGCATCCAGATCGTGAAGTGCCGGTCCGTTCTTCCAATATAGCAGCAGATTCTACAAGAATATTACTTGCATCCAGATCGTGAGTGCCGGTCCGTTCTTCAATATAGCAGCAGATTCTACAAGAATTACTACTTGCATCCAGATCGTGAGTGCCGGTCCGTTCTTCAATATAGCAGCAGATTCTAACAAGAATATTGCATCCAGTTGGTGCCGGTCGATTCAAAGCAGATCAAGTTTACTGCATCAGATCGTGGCCGGTCTGTTCTTTCAATATAGCAGCAGGTTTCTACAAGATTACTACTTGCATCCAGATCGTGAGTGCCGGTCCGTTCTTCAATATAGCAGCAGATTCTACAAGAATATTACTTGCATCCAGATCGTGAGTGCCGGTCCGTTCTCCAATATAGCAGCAGATTCTACAAGAATATTACTTGCATCCAGATCGTGAGTGCCGGTCCGTTCTCCAATATAGCAGCAGATTCTACAAGAATATTACTTGCATCCAGATCGTGAGTGCCGGTCCGTTCTTCAATAAAGCAGCAGATTCTACAAGAATATTACTTGCATCCAGATCGTGAGTGCCGGTCCTGTTCTTCAATATAGCAGCAGGATTCTACAAGATTATTACTTGCATCCAGATCGTGAGTGCCGGTCCCTTCTTCCAATATAGCAGCAGATTCTACAAGAATATTACTTGCATCCAGATCGTGAGTGCCGGTCCGTTCTCCAATATAGCAGCAGATTCTACAAGAATATTACTTGCATCCAGATCGTGAGTGCCGGTCTGTTCTCAATATAGCAGCAGTTCTACAAGATTACTACTTGCATCCAGATCGTGAGTGTCGGTCCGTTCTTCAATAAAGCAGCAGATTCTACAAGAATATTACTTGCATCCAGATCGTGAGTGCCGGTCCGTTCTTCAATATAGCAGCAGGTTCTACAAGATTACTACTTGCATCCAGATCGTGAGTGTCGGTCCGTTCTCCAATATAGCAGCAGATTCTACAAGAATATTACTTGCATCCAGATCGTGAGTGCCGGTCCGTTCTTCAATATAGCAGCAGGTTCTACAAGATTACTACTTGCATCCAGATCGTGAGTGCCGGTCCGTTCTCCAATATAGCAGCAGATTCTACAAGAATATTACTTGCATCCAGATCGTGAGTGCCGGTCCGTTCTCCAATATAGCAGCAGATTCTACAAGAATATTACTTGCATCCAGATCGTGAGTGTCGGTCTGTTCTTCAATATAGCAGCAGATTCTACAAGATTACTACTTGCATCCAGATCGTGAGTGCCGGTCCGTTCTCCAATATAGCAGCAGATTCTACAAGAATATTACTTGCATCCAGATCGTGAGTGCCGGTCCGTTCTTCAATATAGCAGCAGATTCTACAAGATTACTACTTGCATCCAGATCGTGGAGTGCCGGTCCGTTCTTCAATAAAGCAGCAGATTCTACAAGAATATTACTTGCATCCAGATCGTGAGTGCCGGTCCGTTCTCCAATATAGCAGCAGATTCTACAAGAATATTACTTGCATCCAGATCGTGAGTGCCGGTCCGTTCTTCAATATAGCAGCAGATTCTACAAGAATATTACTTGCATCCAGATCGTGAGTGCCGGTCCGTTCTTCAATATAGCAGCAGATTCTACAAGAAATTACTTGCATCCAGATCGTGAGTGCCGGTCCGTTCTTCAATATAGCAGCAGATTCTACAAGAATATTACTTGCAATCCAGATCGAGAGTGCCGGTCCGTTCTTCAATTAGCAGCAGATTCTACAAGAATATTACTTGCATCCAGATCGTGAGTGCCGGTCTGTTCTTCAATATAGCAGCAGGTTCTACAAGATTACTACTTGCATCCAGATCGTGAGTGCCGGTCCGTTCTTCAATAAAGCAGCAGATTCTACAAGATATATTACTTGCATCCAGATCGCTGCAGTGCCGGTCCGTCTTCAATAAAAGCAGCAGATTCTACTAAGAATCATTTACTTGCATCCCAGATACGTGAGTGCCGGGTCACCTTTCCAATATAGCAGGGCAGATTTCTACAAGAATTATTACTTGCATCCTATGATCGTGGAGTGCCGGTCCTTCTCAATATAGCAAGCAGATTCCTACAAGAATATACTTGCATCCAGATCCGAGAGTGCGCGGTCCGTTCTCCAATATTATTCAGGCAGATTCTACAAGAATCATTACTTGCATCCAGATCGTGAATGCCGGTCCGTTCTCCAATATAGCCAGCAGACTTCTATCAAGAATATTACTTGCATCCAGATCGCCAAGAGGGCCGGTCCCGTTCTTCCAAAATATAGCCAGCAAGATTCTACAATAATCATTAGCTTGCATCCAGATCGTGGGCGCGTCTTGTTCTTTCAATAACAGCAGCAGGATTCTACAAAGAATATTATTGCATCTCCAGATCGTGTAGTGCCCGGTCTGTTCCTTCAATATCAGCAGCAGGTTCTTACAAGAATTACTACTTGCATTCCCAGTCGTAGGTTGCCGGTACCGTTTCTTCAATAAAGCAGCAGATTCTATTAAGAATATTACTTGCATTCAGATCGTTGAGTTGCCGGTCCTTTCTTCAATAAAAGCAGCAGAATTCTACAAGAATATTACTGCATCCAGATCGTGAAGTGCCGGTCCCTGTCTCCAATATAGCAGCAGATTCTACAAGAATATTACTTGCATCCAGATCGTGAGTGCCGGTCCGTTCTTCAATATAGCAGCAGATTCTACAAGAATATTACTTGCATCCAGATCGAGAGTGCCGGTCCGTTCTCCAATATAGCAGCAGATTCTACAAGAATATTACTTGCATCCAGATCGTGAGTGCCGGTTCCGTTCTTTCAATATAGCAGCAGATTCTACAAGAATATTACTTGCATTCCAGATCGTGAGTGCCGGTCCGTTCTCCAATATAGCAGCAGATTTCTACAAGAAATATTACTTGCATCCAGATCGAGAGTGCCGGTCCGTTCTCCAATTATAGCAGCAGATTCTACAAGAATATTACTTGCATCCAGATCGTGAAGTGCCGGTCCGTTCTCCAACTAGTAGGCAGATTCTACAAGATTATTACTGCATCCAGATCGTGAGTGACCGGTCCGTTCTTCAATATAGCAGCAGATTCTACAAAGATATTACTTGCATTCCAGATCGAGAGTGCCGCGTCCGTTCTTCAATATTAGCAGCAGGTTCTACAAGAATATTACTTGCATCCAGATCGTGAGTGCCGGTCCGTTCTCATTATAGTAGCAGATTCTACAAGATTATTACTTGCATCCAGATCGAGAGTGCCGGGTCCGTTCTTCAATATATCAGCAGATTCTACAAGATTATTACTTGCATCCAGATCGTGGAGTTGCCGGTCCGTTCTCCAATATAGTAGCAGATTCTACAAGATTATTACTTGCATCCAGATCGAGAGTTGCCGGTCCGTTCTTCAATATTATCAGCAGAATTCTACAAGATTACTACTTGCATCCAGATCGTGAGTGCCGGTCCGTTCTTCAATATAGCAGCAGGTTCTACAAGAATATTACTTGCATCCAGATCGTGAGTGCCGGTCCGTTCTCCAATATAGTAGCAGATTCTACAAGATTATTACTTGCATCCAGATCGAGAGTGCCGGCCCGTTCTCCAATATAGTAGCAGATTCTACAAGAATATTACTTGCATCCAGATCGTGAGTGCCGGTCCGTTCTTCAATATAGCAGCAGATTCTACAAGAATATTACTTGCATCCAGATCGTGAGTGCCGGTCCGTTCTTCAATATAGCAGCAGATTCTACAAGAATATTACTTGCATCCAGATCGTGAGTGCCGGTCCGTTCTTCAATATAGCAGCAGGTTCTAGACACGCTGCCATTTTTAAATCTGTGGTACGTCATGCCCGATCTTTGTGGAAATGTTGTGTATTTTCGTCATGGGTACATTCATCACACTGCACATCCTGGTGTATAACAGACATATTTCATTGTAAGGATTTATTCCTGTTCTACAGCGTTAACCGTATAGTGGGTGTGAAACCAGCCAAATAGACGACCTAATGTTCCGCACAGCTACCGTACACCCATTCTACATTACTGAAGGATTTGTGCATTCTTAGACAATAGCAGAAATTCTGAAAACGGTGAATAATTAATCCAACGTATGTTAGGATTCATTTAGTGCGAGCAGCAGTGACATTAAGGCATTCCTTCACCGACTCCAGAGATAAAACTCTATTTCCTGCCGACGTCTCCGACAACTGTCCCTTCAAAGAGGAATATGGCCATGTTCACAAAACAATGGACCACACAAAAAATAAGACTTGCCTACAAAAAAGCAGCAGTCGACATTTCATTATTTTTCCTCCCTCTCTCCTCTGTAAATGGAATTTCAGAGCTAATGTGGCTTGACGGGTCAAACGCATAGAAAAACATTACAAACAGGCGTTTGCCAATCAAAAGCTGAAAACATATTGGACCAATCTATTCTAAGGACGAGCCCGTGTTTGCACATGCCAAGTCCGGCTTCAACCGCTGCTTTTTTTATTCTGCTCTAAATGAAGCTGAAAGGTAATAAAAATCTCTGCTGAGTAGTCGGCCATGTTACCGGCAAATCAGCCTTGACCCATTAATGACTTGGTGGAGGTTTCTCGGACCAGTTCCCCTTGTCTAGGTGTAGCCTGCAGACTGAATAAACAGCTCCTATTGCTCCCGGTCCGCTCTTCAGCTAGGATTTTACAGCTGGTATGTTATATAACATTTAATCGTCAGTGTAGTCGTACTGTTGATCCACCGTCCGGACTCCTCCAGCAATAAATGGACGCAAAAGTCAACGAAAGTTCAACCAGAAAAAACCTAATGTGCAATCTTCAGTCAATCGGAGGAAATACTCAATTCTGCTTTCCAGATAACGGCATTTACCTTTTGTTCTCAAAATGTATGTTTTAAATTAGTGGATTCAAGAAAGGTCACTTAAATGAATATTTGTAAAACGTCATTGAAGACGAGAGAAGCGTTGGCCGCCCCAGACCTGCTAAGAAGAAGAACGAAGCAAAACTTGTAAGAAGGAATGAGAGTGCTCCGAATGGTAACTATCGGGCAGAGGACACTGAGGACACTCACGCCAAGGACACTCAGCCTCCAAATATCATTGGCAGTTTCTGACTTTAAGACATTCTTTCATACATAAATCTGAAGACTGGTCCACAGACGTATGTCTCTGGGGTGCTCATGTAAGGTCTTCTACAGCGTATCACTCACAGCAGTTAAAAGCTGACCTGAATATTGCAGTCACTGCCCCACCACCCTATGACAATGACAGGCAGGAGGCAGCAGTGATGCCTTTCTCAGGATGATTTAACCAGGACAGGTAAAGCACAGAGGACGGCAGTGCCTTTTACACAGGGAGCATTAATGCCCAAGCGATCAAACAACAAATGATAATTCGTTCACTTCTCGGTGATGGCCTCTTTTATGAACACAGAAAAATCATAGTTTGTAATGGCCGTGCAGCGGAGCAACCCATTGTGTACATGCGGATATAAAGCATCAAATGACTGATCAGTTACCAGTGAAAAAGACCCGTAACCGCTGATCGTCTGGTTATAATATCGATAGGGCAAGGTCCCTGTACACAGGCAGATATTCCATCCGGTAATGACAATAGCTTGACAATCGTTCATCAATTGTGGCATGTTTACACCGGGCAGTGATCAGCGGCATGTTTACACCGGGCAGTGATCGGCCGCATGTTTACACCGGGCAGTGATCGGCCGCATGTTTACACCGGGCAGTGATCGGCGGCATGTTTACACCGGGCAGTGATCAGCGGCATGTTTACACCGGGCAGTTATCAGCTTCATGTTTACACCGGGCAGTGATCGGCCGCATGTTTACACCGGGCAGTGATTCGCGGCATGTTTACACCGGGCAGTGATCAGCGGCATGTTTACACCGGGCAGTGATCAGCGGCAATGTTTACACCGGGCAGTGATCAGCGGCATGTTTACACCGGGCAGTGATCAGCGGCATGTTTACACCGGGCAGTGATCAGCGGCATGTTTACACCGGGCAGTGATCAGCGGCATGTTTACACCGGGCAGTGATCAGCGGCATGTTTACACCGGGCAGTGATCGGCAGCATGTTTACACCGAGCAGTGATCGGCGGCATGTTTACACAGAGCAGTGATCGGCAGCATGTTTACACAGAGCAGTGATCGGCAGCATGTTTACACCAGGCAGTGCGGCATGTTTACACCGGGCAGTGATCAGCGGCATGTTTACACAGAGCAGTGATCGGCGGCATGTTTACACAGAGCAGTGATCGGCGGCATGTTTTACACCGAGCAGTGATCGGCAGTGATCGCAGCATGTTTACACAGAGCAGTGATCGGCAGCATGTTTACACCAGGCAGTGCGGCATGTTTACACCGGGCAGTGATCAGCGGCATGTTTACACCGGGCGGTGATCAGCGGCATGTTTACACCGGGCGGTGATCAGCGGCATGTTTACACCGGGCGGTGATCAGCGGCATGTTTACACCGGGCGGTGATCAGCGGCATGTTTACACCGGGCGGTGATCAGCGGCATGTTTACACCGGGCGGTGATCAGCGGCATGTTTACACCGGGCGGTGATCAGCGGCATGTTTACACCGGGCGGTGATCAGCGGCATGTGTAAATGACCCCTAAGGCTGCAGTAAGAGGCTTCCACCCGATTTCACATTCTGAAATGTGTTTTAGCCATTTGTGAGGAAGCGATGCTTTTTGGGTTTCTGTGTATACACAGTGGCCCTCTCACAGGCTGCAGTATTACCTTTCTACAGATGAGAGACACATCCCTCACAAACAGTAGCAAAGCCAAATGTGAAATCAAGGCATCATCCGTCTCGTAAGGAACCGACAACATCCATCACCTCCAGCGATCCGCGCTCTGGCTGCTCTCGTGCGGTTTGGAGCTTTTTCATTGTTTTTGTCATTAGTTTTTCAGGTTTAGGAAGAAATGCAAATGGATGAAAGTCTACAGCGAATATCAAACCAAGCAACAGAAAGGATGTTTGGGAAGACAGCGGCTTTCTGTGATGGAGGGCGGCCGAAGATCTCGCTAAATGTGTGCTGTCAGATACAGGGATGAATGGGAGCTGGCACAAATATCTGTCACCAAAACCTAAACATTTCGGTTTTTATTGACTGTGGAATTTCAGGCAGATTTCATTTACATGCTGCAATAACGGCCAAAGCAAGCGGTGAACAAGATCGAACGGAAAACTCCAGCAACAGGCGAAAACCATCAAATCGTGGAAATCGTCTGGCTTCTGAAATAAGATCCGGGCTAAGTATGCTGGGACTTGTAGTTCCCTGGGCAGACTTCTCTGTGCTGCGTTTACTTGTCCCGTGCTCATATCTTTGGAGTTTCTTTCTAGATTTAGCAGAAGTCGACGTCAATCCCTTCCAAGTAATAATGAATATTTTCCATTAGATGCTCGATCCACATAACATGCTGGATACGGCCAATGGACGGCACAGGTCCCGGAGCGCGTGCTGCTCACTCGTCGTATGACTGGAGGAAGATCAGGACTTATGATGAGATGATAACCTGGTTTAGGTCAGTGCTGAGTCAGGGAGCTGCTATCAGACAAGAAATGACTTGGTCCATTCGGTGATTGACAGCTCCACAAATCTCGGAGCACTTTTCACAGCAATACAATCTGCTCCACCTGCACAGAATCATGTAGCTAACAGTGGAAATACTAAATCAATCACTTTTTGATAACTTACTTTCTAATTAGTTCAATGTATTTTTGGTTTCACTGAAGGAAACCCCAGGAGCCCCGGCCATTATACTAGGTACCTGGTAAAGATGGTGGATGCTGCAGCAATGCCCAGTGTGAACGCACACCTGAGCTGTTTACATGGATGGACACTGTGGTCTACTCTAACTGCTGTGGGTGCCCAGCGGGAATTGGGCCTCAGCGGTAAATGAGGTTATCTTTGTCTCCAGACCAAATGATCTCACAGAAATAAACATCATACATCACCTCACAGCGGCAGATTTCAGACAACTCCTAAACCAAAGGCTTTTTAAAGCCCTACACGACATTATTTAACCCCTGTGTGACTGTGCCACAGGAGGTCTGAGCATCTGTCCCGCTGCCAACATGGCAGACACAGGATCAGATTAGAGAGGTGCGCACAAAACTCTCCACCCTGCTTATCCTCATTTCACTTCACAATGACCATCATATAACGCACTGCGAAGAGTAGAGTTTTTATCAAGAAACATATTTCCCATCTGATTTAGTTCCACCACAATATGAAATCTCAAGCACCAGACACATTATCAACCAAAGGCTTTTCTGGGCCTTATATAGGTTCTCCAAGACCGGGAAACCCTGTAGTGGTGGCCGTCATGTGCAGAAGTCCTCACCTGTCACAGGTGTTCTGGGTCCCTTCTCCGGGACCAGAAGCATGACATGCCATCTACGTGTATGTGTCATGAAGCAGTGGGTGTGACCGCACTGTGCTACGTGACCAACCTCCTATAAAGGCGTTGTCTAAGTGAACCCCTCATTCTTCACAGCACCCCTGATGGTGGGGATAGACTTTCCAAGGGGAACACCAGGTCGCTACCTCTTGAGGAGGATTGGTACACGAGGCAGCTGATCCAGGAGGTACCAGAGCTTGGTTCCAGAGATACAGAAGTAGTCAGCAGGCCAAGTCGTTACGAGGAGCAGCAGCTCAGGACCAAGCAAGAGGCAGAGGCGTAGTCATACAAGAAACGGCTCAAGGCAGGCGGCACAGGTACTGGTCAGCAGTAGGAGAGTCAAAATGTAGCAGGCAAGTATCAGAGATGTAGTGGAATCCAGGAGACAAGCACGGGTCAGGAACTCCAGCACAGATAAATTCACCTTTGCAGGACACAAGGACCTTTGATGCTCAGGCACCTGAGAAGGGGCTGGACCACTTATATAGCTGCAGGATGGCTGGGATTGGTCACACACGCAAAACCCTTAAATCACAGGAAGTGAAGTGCGCCAGCCCTTACCGAGGTGCTACAGGGACCAGGCTGGAAGGCATGCCATGTCCAGGGCTAGAAGGAAACTGTGGAGCGGATTCCAGGAAGGACAGAGCACAGGACTGTGGCAATGAATGGGAAGACACCGGCAGTTGATCACTGCTGGTACCTGACCCGCAATGCAGCCAGACTCAGACAATGACCGAGGCAGCCAGGGAGGATGAGCAGCGAGCCGGGTACCGCGGATGGTTAATAGGTGATCAATGATCAAAAGAACATGATTCTGAGGTGAAAGTGATGACACTGCTATAAGGTAACGCATGTATCACCAGAGGGGCCACCACCTTGTCATTCACTGATAACCCACGTGGTCAGCGCTTCTGATGTGCCGCTATACCCACACCGCGCTCACAGATGGACATGTGGTGCACGGACAGCCGGATGGCGCAGTCTCGGCCTTTCTTACTGTTGTCTGAACTGCC
Organism: Rhinella marina; assembly: GCA_900303285.1. Taxonomy (NCBI): domain Eukaryota; kingdom Metazoa; phylum Chordata; class Amphibia; order Anura; family Bufonidae; genus Rhinella; species Rhinella marina. The sequence goes on along the minus strand of ONZH01007226.1, from coordinate 317,039 downwards.
AGAGAGTGATGCTACCACCGACAAGGGGAGGATTGCAGCAATAACATTTCATATATTTTCATTTCAGTCTCTTGGAATTAAGTCACGTTTGGAAAATTTAATTTTTCCATTAAAATCAGGTTTTGGCTTCTGATGCTGAAGATACAGTGGTTATTGTGAGTAGCCAAAAGACTGGTACAGGGAATCAGTTCTGCTCCCCTGGTGTCTGGGAGAGACTCCAAAATGCTGCTTTTAATATAAATCCTGCAGCTTTTCCACAAAGCTGCTGTGAAGGCAGCAAACAAACACTAGGAAGAGGCGAGAAAGCGAGCAGCCCCCGGGGTCAGCAGAGCACAGGGCCAGCCACCTGTCTACAAGGTGAGGGTCAGTTCTGAGATGTGCTCAGGAGGACGTACGACCACCACAGGGCCGGCCACCTGTCTACAAGGTGAGGGTCAGTTCTGAGATGTGCTCAGGAGGACGTACGACCACCACAGGGCCGGCCACCTGTCTACAAGGTGAAGGTCAGTTCTGAGATGTGCTCAGGAGGACGTACGACCACCACAGGGCCGGCCACCTGTCTACAAGGTGAGGGTCAGTTCTGAGACGTGCTCATGAAGACGTACGACCACCACAGGGCCGGCCACCTGTCTACAAGGTGAGGGTCAGCTCTGAGATGTGCTCAGGAGGATGTACGACCATCACAGGGCCGGCCACCTGTCTACAAGGTGAGGGTCAGCTCTGAGACGTGCTCAGGAGGATGTACGACCACCACAGGGCCGGCCACCTGTCTACAAGGTGAGGGTCAGTTCTGAGATGTGCTCAGGAGGATGTACGACCACCACAGGGCCGGCCACCTGTCTACAAGGTGAGGGTCAGTTCTGAGACGTGCTCAGGAGGATGTACGACCATCACAGGGCCGGCCACCTGTCTACAAGGTGAGGGTCAGCTCTGAGACGTGCTCAGGAGGACGTACGACCATCACAGGTCCGGCCACCTGTCTACAATGTGAGGGTCAGTTCTGAGACGTGCTCAGGAGGATGTACGACCATCGCAGGGCCGGCCACCTGTCTACAAGGTGAGGGTCAGTTCTGAGACGTGCTCAGGAGGATGTACGACCATCACAGGGCCGGCCACCTGTCTACAATGTGAGGGTCAGTTCTGAGACGTGCTCAGGAGGATGTACGACCATCACAGGGCCGGCCACCTGTCTACAATGTGAGGGTCAGTTCTGAGACGTGCTCAGGAGGATGTACGACCATCACAGGGCCGGCCACCTGTCTACAATGTGAGGGTCAGTTCTGAGACGTGCTCAGGAGGATGTACGACCATCACAGGGCCGGCCACCTGTCTACAATGTGAGGGTCAGTTCTGAGACGTGCTCAGGAGGATGTACGACCATTGCAGGGCCGGCCACCTGTCTACAAGGTGAGGGTCAGCTCTGAGATGTGCTCAGGATGTACGACCATCACAGCTCCTCCTGTTACAATAGGGTCATCCCGTCTGTATACGCTGAGGCATCCACTAAAACTACAGATTACTCAGCAAGAAATGAGCCCCCACACAGCTCTGTGGACACAACTATAAAAAAGTGACATAGTGATGCAGTCTATGGCGATGCAAAATAAAATAAAACAAGTATTAAAACACAAGAAAAACTATAAAAGTGGTATTTGAGTAATCGTACTGACCGTAGAATGAAGGAAAAAGGTCAGCGTTACCACATAGGAACACCGTAAAAAGGAAACCCAGAAAACTGTAGCAGAATTGTATTTTTTCACCCTATTTGTTTTTTCCCCACCACATCTTATGCAATATTAAATGCTGCTATTAGAAAGTAAAATCCGTCCAATATAAAAGAAGCCCCCTAGGGCTACGTGACCTGAAAGGGAAAGTTATGGCTTTGGGACGGCAGAAAGTAAAAAAATGAAAACCGAAAATCACAGGGTCCTGACGGGTTTTACGGCTGCGCTCTGTGGACAACCCTGCTTTGTGAAGGGTCTTCTTAGGCTGGTTACACGGTGTACCCCTGTTGGGGGACTCAAACGTAATACCAAGGAATAACAAAACTCATCAAGTGCCTGCACAGGGCATGGCGGGCGCTCACCTGTGGCGCTGTATGAGGAATTTGATGGTGTTCGCCGGGAGAAGCTCTTTACTGCCAGGCTCTGTCCTCTCTGCTTCCTGCGCCAGGCTGTGCGGCACTTGGAATCAATACTCTGCTTGATACGATACCAGTCGGATTCTGTGATTCGGAATTTGTGGAAAAGGTGACCTGTGGGAAGAGAGAATTCTGTAAATGTGCTGTTAGAGATAATACATTAATATAAAACAAGCGGGCGGTCCCTCCTGTATGAAGGGGCCAACGTACAAGGCATAACGGTATATGTAAGAGCAGGGGGTGAGGCAGTATGGAGCAGAAGTGAGTGTGGACCTTGTGACATGGTGACAACACGAAGAAGGTTCTATGTCCGACCCTCTGTGTCTAGAGACTGCAAGCACCCAATGATAAACAGCAGGTAAGTGTCTCCTAAGGTGGTGAATTGGTAAGACCTAAGTAAAGCAGAACCTCCATCCTACAGCAAGATACCGGCCAAACTACATTCCCCCAACGCGCTTCCAGTTCGAGCACCATAAGGGCTCACCGAGCTGAAATAAACAATGGCTTCTGACGGCTCACTCTCTGGCAGACCAGTAACGTACTCGAACTCATACAGGTTGGAGAAACCGGAGACTGCAATGAAGGGAGAAGAAATGAAACTACAAAGTGCGTTCAGCCCCCTGCACTCTACACAACGGCGAGGGAGGTCTACCTATGAAAAAGGAGGTACCCCCCCCAATCTGTAATAAATGACCTTGCAATTTACTTACAGGGGCCATACTACGCCCTATCTTCTGTGCTCCCTTATGTCACAGACAGGAATGGACTGGAAACTTAATGTCGCCCCGGACAAAAAAAAAACTAAAAGTCCAAACTGAAGGAAGGTGGGGCAACAGAAGTAGGTGGAGCCAGTAACACAATATTACAACACAAAATCCCGCCCCAGCAGAACCAAATATCTCAGTGCGGCACAGAACGGCAGGTCAGTGAGTTCAGACCTTTGCATATAAAAGGGGAAAAAAAGTTTAATAGAAATCAACAAAATGATAAAAAGCAGCAAATATTCAGACCAAAAAAATACAACTATTTTCTATGAACAGCTATAAACAGTTAATAGCCGATTATTAAAATCTGTTGCAGATTATGTCAGCGTATCCTCTTACAGATCCTAATGGGAGATAACAAGGGAAGGGACGCTTCAGCTTCCTGAGCATTAAAACCATAATTGTCAGGGATTAATGTAATGTGATTACTATCCGTGGAGTGACAGATCCCCGGATTCCACCATGTAAAAACGCAGAAGAAGTCGTCCTAATAATGAGAGCGACCCAACGGTAACTACATAACAAAGGACACACATCACGACCCGTTATACAAGAGTCTGGGAAAGAGCTCACCGAATTCCAAAGTTACTCTCAGACCCCAAAACCAAGCGTGTCCCCCTGATATTTCATGTTGAGCGAGACATTCCCCAAATCCCACTGGGACTGTAAATTAATAAGAAAGGCTTAAGCGGCTCTAGCAATGATCACAAGATATAGGAATACTTTATAGGCTGGAACATCCCCAGATTAGCAGCACACGTTTCGCTCATTAAACCCTCACGTTTGGACGTGGGGCGCGGACGGCAGATACTGCGTACACCCCGCGTCATCTTCTCTTACAATCCCGTAATGGGCCACAATTATCTCTGGTTTCAGTGATGAAATCGTAAAAATTCTTAAACTTGTATTATAAGAACCAGGCTTTGAGCATTAGACTGTTCCACATTATACGCAGAGCTGAAATCTCCACTAACATGACAAAAGCCTGGAAACAAGAACTCTGTTCTCATCTAATCAAGATACAGGCCCGGCCAAGCTTCAGTCCTGCCAGCTGAGCGTTTGCTGCATTAACCCCTTGCCGATGACATAGTTATTTCTAGAGGGATCAGTAATGATCAGATCCAGAACTATTTCCAGGTGCATTCAGAAATGACACATCACTGAGGAACTGTAACTACAGGACGAGGCCAGGAGAGGATGTATATGATACATGTATAATGACCCCCAAGATGCATGAACCCTTCTGAATGACCTGGGGTCCAAATATGAACATATACAATGGAACTAAACTGATAAGTCACGGCTGCATCATTCATGTCTAATATTAAGTGTACTGAGTAAATATCCATCAGGCAAGAGGAAAATGTAAGTGAACCCTGGAACCTCATAACCTGTAGAACTCGTTTAGCTGGAATCACCTCCACCAATCATTATCTGTAGCTGCACAACGTCGGGGAGGAGCTTTGGATAATTCCTCCTGGAAAATAGGCTTCAGTTCAACAGTATTCATGGTCCAATTTGTTTTCCAGCTTTATGCAGGTCTATAGCACATCTTCTGAGAGCGGTCTGCAAGGAGGCAGAGTTTACAGTAACCAGTCCTCAAGATGAACAGATGTGTCAGTAACCGGGCTTTGTGTGCCTTTCTTCAGTGCGCAAAGCACCTGTAAAACCCAAACTTTCCATATCCTTAAATAATGCCAATGCTCTTTGGAGAAGTCATTAACCTTTGGATACCGGAGGTTTTTTTAATTTTTGCATTTTCTTTTTTCTTCCCTGTATTCCTGGAGCCATAACTTTTTTATTTTTCTGTTTACATATCCAAAATGGGGGCTTGTTTTTTTCCGGGACAAGTTGTACTTTCTAATGCCACCATTTAATAGCGAGGAAAAGAATCCAAATGGGTTGGAAATGAAAAAAAAAAAAACATAATTCCTCCACAGTTTTTTCTCCCTACAGCTACAATGCCCTCTACTTTGTTTTTTTATAGAATATTACTATACTCCCATAATACATGGATTGCTGATATATGTTGACCTTCAGAGAGACACAGCCTATTAGAATTAATGGCCGGCATCCCTGATCGTCATATGGGGATGGTGGTTTTTCACCCTTTAGGTGCCGTGATGACACTTGATCACAGCATCTGAAGGCTGTAATGTCCATAGTCCACGATCGGCATTACTGCCGGTCACGGCCATTAGAGCAGGGGCTCTGCTGTTTGAAACAGTAGTGAACTGCCGGCTATGGTGCCCCCTGTAAGTGCAAACGGGTGCCAAGTTTAAGGACTGCACCGGCGCCATACATGTACGTTGTTGGTAATGTTATTAAGTAATGGTCTATCCTGACACCACACTGATCAGCTGTGCGACAATAGGTCTGTCTCCGGAAGCAGAGAGGAGTCTACTTTGTAGTGGACTTAGCTGGTCGCTGCAGGGCTGTTCCCCCTGACTTCATCTGGAGCAGCACTACAGCGACGCGCTCAGTCCAGCAAGTGATGGCCGATCCCCATGTAAATATTCATTTTCACTCATTTCTATACTAATGAGACACTAATGATAAGTATACAGGCCACAGTAGAGGGTTCATCCAACTCTATGGAAAGGCTGTTATTGGTCTGTACAAACAGATGAGCAGGACCCGGTATTTTAGGATTCGCTTCCCCCTTATGAACCGACTTGTGGTTCGGACAGTTCAGAGGGCTGATTAATAGAATACCTAACGAGTAATGAATTAACAAGTAACTAAATAAACATGCAGACGTACATTCATTTCCATCAGTGCCATGTTTGATGACCGGTGCCTCAGAGCTCAGCAGTACCTGGAATTAATGAACAGCAGTAACTCCACCGTTACTATGAGACAAGAGCTCGATTTCCATTATCTAACGCTGTTCCACATTGTTTGGCCTCACTTCAGCACTCAATTAGAAGGCAGACAGGAGGGGACGCTGTGCAGGGAGAGGTCAGCCCGGATATATGTAGAGGATGTTTAATAGGTGGACAGGGACATCATTACCGAGCCCCGGGGGACACTGCAGCTGTAAACAAACCAGCGGCTTTTCTGTAAGACACGGCAATCGACACGCTCTGAATAAATAGAAAAATAAAACTATTTGGGCCTCTGAGGGATCACAAGCTGTCCCATAACTTCACTCAGGGGTGTGGACCTCTCTAACCGGCAAATATTGGCTCATCACATTTCTCTCCCTGAGTGCCGTCCAACTCCTGTCAGACCCACACGATGGTCGGCTGGGCCCTGTAATATAATGACCTAATACAATAAAACACAAGGCTTACTACTGGCCATCTGATACCACCACTTGGACAAAAGGCTGCCAAGTTGATGGCGCCACATAAAAGAGAGAAAGAGCGCGCAACTAAAAGGGGTGTCCGCAAACTGACGTATCCATTCTGCAATGTAAAGCTATGCGGTTTTCTAATATAATATGATTCAAGATCACTGCTTGCAGTCACCGAACGCTCTGTTCTGGTCATTCCATCACTCAAAGTAAGCAATGAGCTCCTCACTCGGCAACTGCAGAACGAGATCTTGAAAATGTTGTCTTTTTATGTTTAGGGATATCTCAAAAATAATGCCTTTCGAGTCTCAAAACAAAACTGCTCTCATCTTGTCCAGAGGGTGAATGTCTATCTATGGCCAGAGTAACATACGGTGTTACAAGCATCAGGAGTCCCCCTAGTTCTTCACATAGTCTCTAACCTGAGGCAGTTGCTGTGCAATTAGCCTTGCATCTGGGTTTGATCACCTAGCTTGTCCTGGTTAATTAGGGCGGAGTTGACGATTGTTGAGCCTTTATATATCCAGACATCCCTTCATTCTGGATGTCGGGTATAGCACTTGATAGGTGCATTTCCATCCAGATATGTTGCAACTTGTTCCGTATTCTGGGATCTGTAGTTCCACAGTAGTCTTCCCATGACTGAATCTTGTCTTAGTTTAGTGTGTTTTATATGTATTTTGGGATCTTTAGTTCCAGTGTGCATTTGTTTGTTAGTGCAGTAATATGCTGTCCTGTCTAGTCAGCTGGGTTGAATTCAGACAGGGACAGTTAAGTTACTTCTTCCGCTGTCTATCTGAATGCCATCCATCTGCCATTCACTTCCATTGCAGGATCATCTCCCCCATCTGGGTCACTCATCACTTGGTTCCTGTCATTAACCGGTGAGTTGATTTTAGTATTTTGCTTTCTGCCCGGGTTGAAACATGCTTCATATATGTTGTTCTTGCGACCATCTGGTAGCTGTGAAGTTCAGCCCAGGGATATCTGAGTACCAAGAGCCATTGTTAGGACTTGGGAAAGGCATTCGGAATTGTGGTCTTGTGCGCGACCAGCGTCATTACAGACGGCAACAAGGTACAGGCAAAATCAGTTCCATCAAATGCGGTGAACATCCAACCTCAGTGTATGAACTCATCCTATTACCTTCTGTTCATCAATCACTAAAAAGAGCGAGACAATCAGGATAAAACAACAGGGCAATGGCTGAGCCCAGCACACGGTCCAGCCCCATTCATGATCCTTGTGTTACTTCACATCTGTATTGCTTCTGAAACAAGCAGGACATAAATGTCTAATAGTTATACAGAAAAATATGGAAATAGCTGAATGTGCATATTAATGAAAAGTGAAACTTTTGCTGCTTTTGGCCAATTTCCTTTTGGCAAGATGTTTACAGCTGCGTGCTTTGTGGATGTCATACCCAAAAGGGGCCATGTTTCCCAGACTCCGGCCCAGGGCTGACCAATACACTGCTGCTGCATGAGTTAGCAATATACGGGAAAACCGCACTTTGGAAGTACTGGCGACCAGACAGAGGTGCCCAGGAGACCTGCGAGTGAGGTGTTGTCTCTCAGCCAGAGAGGAGCCCACCGCCGACACTGGGACACGAACTACATGACTGCTTGGACACGAATGGAGAGTTCTGTTCCACAATCACAGTATAACTGACACCTGCACAGACTTTACCGGGCAAAAATGAAATCAACTGGGTTTTAAAACTGACTTTTTCCTAGACGTGATCCACCATCCCTGCCATCCTCACAGGTTGTTTCTCTTCCGTATCCAGTAGTAACTGATGGACACCGTACTGTAGACTGCAGGAAACGTGGCATCAAGGAACTGTGTATGAGCTGGGAAACCCAGCAATTCCCTGCAAATTCATCAACCTTCTCCCAACTTGGGCAATTAATTTGACATTTTTAGTTGATGTAATCCTTGGTAAGAGATTATTTGGGTGCATTACTCATGTTATATAACCTGACATGATGCCAGTGGACGTCCCCTTAAAATGTGCGTAGCAGGCAGAACATCCACAGTAAAGGAGAAGTCACACACTAAACCACAAAAAAGATGCAGACAACTCTATGTGAGGACGACTTTACCGCTAATAAAACTTTTACTGTCCATGTGATGACCAGATCCACGGCTATAACACAAAACATCTTCCTTCCAGTCTGGAGAGATCTCTTCTGTCATTTTGGTTGAGACTCAACCCTTGAAATATATACAGATATGTGAAATGTGGGGAGCCGGCCGTGCCCGAGTATATCCACCAAACAGGGAGGCTCTGCAAACAATTAGCAAAAATATAATGAAATGAGGGATGTGATTACTTTTAATTACTCCTCGGCATTCACCGAAGGTGTTGGAATAAAGATGGCGGCAATGCAAAGCTTCCAGTGGGTGGAGGTAAATTCTGGTGGCTGCGGAGAAAGAAATGGTAACCTAATCAATGTAATAACAGGATAACAGCCCCACCTCGTGAGGGGGCAGAGGCCAGGAGGTTAGGTTAGACAGTGGCTGGAGTCAATAAATGTTGGCCGTACACATTGTGGCCGTGCTGAGGTAACTGCTGAGGTAACTGGAAAGCACAAGTACAGATGAGATTAGCAGCAATCTACATACAACTGGCTGCGACGTGTTCAGGCACAAGTCCAACTTCAATGGTTCCCCCTAAGGTGACAGAGATATCAGAAAGCCGCTCTCTGCTGGATGACAGAAGTAATATTCTGCAGGGTTATATGTAAATGAAACTATATTGGGTTCATCACCCGTGGTGTCCTGGAATTACCGGGACTAATATATACATGTATAGATATATACACAGGCGGATTCACACAGCCCTCCCCAAGTCCGGCTTCTCACAGGTACCAATGAGAGAGACTCTAGACGGATCCTGGAGCCATGGATGAACATGTGGTCCTGATGAACCGGTCGCCCACTGCCTACATGAGAACGTTATTCGTTGTTTCTTTGCAGAATGGACTCACAAGCCCAGAGGTATCATTTCTGTCTGGCAGCAGATTACAATCCAAGCTGTGCAGCTTCCATTTAGATGCCTAGTGATTGTAGTAAAAAGTTTAACAATAAAAAACCGGCACAGGACGAGTATGTACAGAGTGATCCAGCGGGCGATGCCAGGAGACGGGACTGAGCATTATTACAGCTTCCATTCACCCACCTGCCTACCGGAGACACATTTCATCAACCAAGTACATTCTAAATGAGCCGGATATTACACTGCACACGGGTCCCATCAGATTATCGGATGAAGGCCACCAGACGGTTATCATGGCAGCCATGACGCTCCCAAAAGCGGCAGATTGTTGTTTGTTAATGGCCGGACACTGTCAGTAAACAGCAAGGAGTTACTCCCTTATTGGTAATCTGGGCAGCCCTCCGGCGCTAACACATGGTGGATACACCACCGATTTTCCAATTTTTGTGCAGTCTGCAATCTGCAGTGTTGTACGGTATCCAATCACCAATCAGATGCTGATGACCTTTTTCCAGAGACAGGTCATCAGTTACAAAGAGTTGGATAATCCCTTTAAGGCCCTTTTACAAGGGTTGATGAAGTACACGCTGATCTGGGCCTCATCATTGTCAGCAGCACACGGTCTTTGAGGACTGGGTTTACAGTATATACACCTTTTCATTAAGGCCCCGTGCCTCCTGGTGTTCGTATATACAGAATTAGGAGGCTCCACAGCCGGGTATCACAGTAATACATTTGTACTGCACTGACTGCGTGGCTGACAGATGGACATTAAAATCACTGATTAATCAGGGCTGGCAACCAATATTTTAAAGCATAGCTTTGAGGGTACTGTGCGCCATTTTAATGTGGCACTGGGTGAAGAGGTAAACGGGATGTTAATTGTCAGAAGGCAATCTGTGAATTGATAATGACATTTTCCCGGTCACCATGGATCAAAGCTTATATCTTGGTACAAACATGTCAGGTTGATGGCAGTGTGGTTCTGCAGTAAGAAACTGGTAATAGAGCGCCCACATCCCGCAGAGGAGCGCGAGGCCCTGACCATGTGTGACATCCACTTTACATGTTCTTACCCTTATCCTGGCATAGCCATATTATACAGTGATTACACTCTGCTTCATACATGAGCCCTCATGATGTAACATTGGCTGGTGTGGGGGATAATGTGAATACAGACTGAGGCCTTGAGTAGGACTGGCGAAGACGTGCCGAGTGTGCTGTGTGATGGAAAGAAAGCGTGTATCGCCCGGATCCACTTGTCAGTAATGAGGTGTGATGTCCCCGATCTGCAGGTTTACAGGATTACTTCACAATCCAATAAGGTTTAGTCACGTCCCTGATTCATACAAAGCTATAAAAGAAAAAAAAATCTGCCCATTCACAGGAAGAGCGGCTGCGGTCAGAGAAGAAACCAGAAGGCAAAGAAAAGAAACGGACAAATATTTAGTTATACAGTAAAAATATAAAAACCTTCCCGACCGGTCTGCTCACACAGACGCGCCTTTTACTGGGAAGATTGGCTTTAATGATTGTTTTCTTAATATTCTACTGAACATGACGAAGCCTGAAGACGTCTTGAAAGGAAAACCATGGCAATGGCTGTTTGGGAATGAAGGGCCGTCACGGAAGCCACTGACTAAGCCTCAGACTCCTGGTCCCCTCTTTCCTACGGAGGCCGCAATGTCTTTACAGATTCCTCCTTTTAATAAGAGGATAAGTGGTTTTTTGAATCACAGATAAATAGGCATTTACTGAGGCACCTAGAAGACAAACAGAAGTGTGTGCATATGCAGATCCCTATTTATACAGTTACAGATTTTATTAAACGCTCCCTCGACATCCTGTTACATAAGGCCTTTCCAGAGCATCTCAGAAATCCATCTGGATGGCAAGAAACCTTCCCAGCGGACGCCAAGACAAATAAGCTTATGAATCACCAACAAGACTTCTCCAAGGGTCCTTGTGACTTTGTAAATGAAGTTTCTGAAAAGAAGCTTAAATAGGACATTTCACCTCATTGCTGTAATTCTAAGACGTCTTCCTGAAGGAATGAAGACAGATTAACCTCTCTGATGATCTGGAATCCACAAACGTCCAGAATGGAGAATCCTCACCAGGGACACAGAGCACGTGCACATCATACGTTACCACATCACATCTGTACCTTCACACGCAGCACCCCGTTACCCGGACACATTTTTCTGATAATCCTGACTAAGCTCTTGATGAAAGAGTCAATAAGACTGAACTGGGGGCTGACTCACACCACCACACAGAAGAAAACCTACAAGCAGCGAATGCGCCTTAATAATCTACTCACCCGACACTTCAGTGCTGCCGCTCCACATGACCACTGCAGCCAATCACTGGCCTTATTAGTCCTGGGCCGTTTAGGCAGGCATCAGCACTGCAGGGAAGTGAACCGAGCCCAGCGGGGAGCACCGATGTGCCAGCACTGGAGCTGAGGTCAGTATTAAAGTGTATTGCGTTTAGTAACTGGAAATCTTGGAAACCCCTTTAATATTTTATGGCATCACTTACTATAGAGGAACCGCTCTCCTTTGCTTGAGTTTCCCAGTTGACTCCTGAATTCCTCTTTACAGTGTCAATATCCACTGTGTATTATCATAAACTGGGGATAAAACATTGGAATGAGCAACAACTGAAGATTAACCCTTTCCTGACTGCTCGAAGACTATGTAGCGGTCGGTCTTCATCTCTGCATGGCCGTTTTAAAGCCTCCATCATCCAGAGATCGCAGGTGAGGGAGGAACTGTCAGTGACAGCACGGCTCCCCATAGTGAAGACAAAGACACTTTTTTCACTGTCCCTGCCTTCCCATAGCTCTATACACAGCACTGAATGAAGGAGGCGGTGATCCTGTTCCGGTCCCCACGGTCGTGATGGCTGGGGCCTGGGAGTCTGAGCAGACCCTGATCAGCTCCACAGTCCTTTACAATCTGTCCGGGGGCCGTATTCACCTGCACCCAGTGCTAATATGTCTGCCCCAGGTAGAGAAGAAACAAAACTAATGTTAAAATGCCTCAAAGGTTTTGTATTACCTCGTGTGGGAGGAGGAGGGGGGCACAAAATGTAAAATAAAAAATAGAAATAATTTTAAAAAAAAAGGCATCTGCCAGCACACGCAGTACTACAGCTTCTCGCTCCACCCCTAGCCCCAACCATAACCCATACATCGTATAGATCAAAGCATCCACTATGGAAAGGGGCCTAATAAAGATATATATATTTTAGTTGCAAAAAAATTTAAACAAAAGACAACATATTAAAAAAAAAAATGTCAACAATAAAGCCCCACTTATCACTGAAAACAGGGCAAAGACTATCAATATAACAAAACAAAAAAAAAAAAAAGCACCTGATCAGGAAGGTGGGTAAATGGTCTTGAACTGGTTGAAGGCTGTGCACGGGCTGCAATCATTGTAATTCTTTTAATGCGCAAAAAATGAAACTGAAAACGTATCAGATCATTTTGTTTCTCCAGCTCGTATGCAGACCTATGCATTTCCATGGTAACAGACAATATATTGCCATCTGTTACCATGGAGACAGTTCTAGGACATTTTTAATTAAGACTTCTTGCAATGGTTGTAATTTTAGTTGTATCTATTTTTCGGTTGTGGAGGAGGTCAGAGCTGGAGCACAGTGACCCGAGCCTCTACCCGTCTGAGAACATTCCCAGCTTGCTGCACTGACCCACTCCATAAATTACCGCTGCCGAGTAAAGTAATGAACGTGGCGACTTCAAGAACAATCGCTTCTTTTAACAACATTTTTGAACCGTTATAATGATTCCTGTGGAAAAGAGAACACAAAGAACTAATGGAGGGAGGGGGGCACAAATAATCCCAATTAGTATAAGGAACGAATACTCCATGGACCAACATGAGAAGCAGTATCGTCCCCCATATGTGTACGGATCCTCACACAGCACCACACCTGTCTTAGAAGGTGAGGAGGCCGTCGAGCGGACGGTGTTTGATCAGCTGAGTTTCCGACCTGTCTCTTGCCGTCAAGACTCTCCTTCAACCTCACGCCTTACGACTTTTTTTTTCCTTTGGCCGGCTCTGACTTTTGGCCAGCCACCATGCTGGAGCCGTTCTGCCTCATGGAACATTACAACAGACACCCTGTTATAATAACCACTCCTGGGAAAGGTGGGACAGAATGGCAAGAACATACGGGACAAGTCTTAAGACCTGAGAGCAACGCCAGGGTGTCACAATTGGCAAAAGCTCGGAGAAGCTGAAAGCTGAAGACGACGAATTAGGGGGGGGGGATCTACTGCAGAGAGAAACTGCTTCTACAACGCCTCCAGTACATCACATCAATGGCTTCTATTTTACAGAGAAGGTTAGCACACAGTCCACAGGCCAAGTACAGACGGCAATGACCTGAGACAGAAGTCAGCCCCTAAAAGAAAGAAAAGGAAGGGGCATGCTGTAAAAGAAATGCTTCTCCGGTCCCCGCTGGTCTCTCTCGACCACTCACCCAATCATTGCCTGTAGCAGTGACCTCCTGCAGCTGCTGCCTGGCCCAGGGTCAATTCCTGCATTATCAAGAGCGGGGAGTAGAGAATATTAGGAGGAATCATTGGAATGGGAGCATCAGAAAGTTGATGAGGCATAAATGACATCCAAACAAAGACTACGCTAATCCTTCTTTCTGGACCAACAGTGTGAACAGATGCCGGCCAGCTCGCAGTATGTATGCAGAGGACAGATCTTCTGGACAGTAACACAGAGGTGTACAGCAAGAAGCGAGACCAAGCTGAACCTGGTGGAGGTGGAAGAAACATCCAATGAATCCATTACTGAGCTGGAGAAGGGCAAGAGGAGAAGCGTAGTCTGAAGTATCCACCATTTTACCTTAATCACCCCTGCAAGGAGGTTTGGATGTTACTGGTTAAATTCCTAGGCTGCACTCCCCAGTACAGTCCCCAATAGGTCACCGGACAACAGATAATTTTCCAAGAATAGGCTAAACTGATATTTGTAAGCCCTTTTCAGCCTTATAAACTATGTTACTGACAAGCTGGACTGTAGAGAATGTCAACTCCAAATTCCTCATCAGAAGGTGGGGTGCAAAGATAAGGCAAGGGCTGGTGCTCGGATAAGTTCTGGTGAAGTCAGGAAAGCCGGGTATAATACAGAACAAGCAGGACAGAGGCTGATAACCGGGCGCTAGTAAACAAGAGGGTCCCCTTTAAGATCCCCAAAGAGTGACGTCATACATGGCACCGGGTCACACACCTATGGGTGGAGCTTCCTGCTGTTATGTGATGTCATGTCGTGATGGGCCAGCATGTGGTGTCTGACCATGGGGGAGAATAAAAGGATTTAGATAACAAAAAGAGCAAAGAAACAGGCAACGTTTAGTCTAAATATCAAGGTTTTGTTTTCTCAAGTCATTGACTGATAGTCCATGTTGAGAATGCTCAGCGAGCGGGTAACCTGCCACCAGCACTAGATCTATTCTGCAGATCTCAGAGACCTTTCTAGAAGATTTATATGAAACCCAGCAGTAATCATTTCTCCATATGCTGCGATGAATGGATTTTCAAAAAACATTTCCTCCTCAGATGTCAATAACTACAGCATCCAACACCGAGAGCCCCTCGCTCTGTAGGTGGCCATTGACCAAACCAACATCGAGGAAGACAAATTCATTACCAGAGTTCTCAAGTTCCTAAAAATGCTAAACAACCGATTCTTACTTATTTCTCTGACAACAAATATGGCCGACAACTATGTCACCCAGTTTTCCCAGATTTCTCAATGACAAATGTGCTTAGTTACAGTCATGTGGGGGGTGAAGACCTAATGAGGTCTATATCGGTGCATGCACTCAGCATACGGTTAATATGACGACATTAACACATGGTGAAACATAAAGCAGAGATCCTCCGCTCCGAGCTCATCACTGGTCAAATAACACCAACAAAAAGAGGAAACGACTCTAGCACATGTTCACTATGCAATTTGGCAGAAATATGTACACAATGTGGCCGGCTGATAGTGACCCGCACTCCACCCACCTGCCTGACAGAAGGAAGCCTCTGTTTCTGCAGCCTTTCTGAGTCGGCTGGGGTTCAAGCGCGTTAGTACGTTATGGCCTATCAAAATAAGAAGCACTCCCAGTAGGGAAAACAACACCTTTGGTGGGAAGCATAGAAGGAAGACTCAAAAGATTCAGCCTTTTGTGCAGGAAGCTCTCGTGAATTGCAAATGTTATGGCCTCGGTCCAGATGTTGTGTTAGAAGTGCTACATATCATTTATTCTGGCTCAGGGCCCTCAATTCAAGATCACTCACGGGGGTTTTATTGCTGTCCCCGGTGAACTGCAGCTTAGTAAAATAAAGTCAAGGAAGATTTGACTGACACTGAGCACTTTAATCCAATAAGGAAGTTTTTTTTTCCAACACATATAAAGATTTGCACCAAGATTATTTTATTTTCATGTCGGAACAAATATCCCCCCAGCAGCTACTGAGCAAGAACAGGGTTATCGATCCAAAGGAGTGGGCGAGCTAGAACATCTCCAGTCATATGTTCTCCCACTTCTCCTCCTGTCTGAAGGCTACCACGAAGGTGGGACAGTGGAAGGAGTAAGGCACACCGCAGATGAACCATCTAAGGTATATAAGGTGCCCAGACTCCCCCTGACAGTAGATCTCTGGAGACAGCAGGAATGAGCCCTTGGAATTCGACATTCCTGGTAATTTTGTTATTGGGAGATACGCCACTACCAGGAATGTCAGGCAACGGCATAGTCCCCTATCCCAGCTGAGAAAACATGCATACTTGGCTGAGTGTTCATTTGGGGAGGCGGGAGGATTAATGTCAGCCAGTTTAACACGACTGCAAGATCCGACTACACAGCGATTCTTTGCAGTCTGTTACCATGGAGACACAGAAATCTACAAAGAAGCTGTAGACCCGCAAAAAGAGAAAAGATTCTTTGCCAAGCTTTCATTTCAGATGCATTAGAGCCATTAGCACAGCTGCAGGAGCGCAGACACTTAAAGCACAATAGGCTGATTGGAAGACATTGATTGCTTTACCTAAACAGCCAGGACATATGGGGGTCACATCTAAGTAGTGTATTATATATGACCTTGAACTGACGGTGGAGACTTTATGATGCTGTGGTCCAACCATGACTGATACATGAGGTAGATATAATCCTCTGGACTCGCCTACAGCCAGGACATATGGGGGTCACATCTAAGTAGTGTATTATATATGACCTTGAACTGACGGTGGAGACTTTATGATGCTGTGGTCCAACCATGACCGATACATGAGGTGGATATAATCCTCTGGACTCGCCTACAGCCAGGACATATCCAGAGGTTCTCGTTACAGGTCCCTGCTGCCCTTCCTGACTAGTCCCAGGCCAACAAATAAAGCAGCTTTCTTTCCTCCGGGATAATGGCTACAGATTGTATATGGAGTAACAGTTGCAGAGAAATGATTTTATTAGCATGTATTCTGTTACCCGCAGTCTATAAACAGCCGGGCTTATGTACACAGATAATATCCAGCAGGAAAACGCCCTTTCTGACTCAGAACAGCATTAGCCATACGATTTATGGCCTGACAAGTGAGATCCGCTCAGGGGCTGCTGTCAGTGGTGTTGGTAGTATCCTCTGACCAGAGTGAGGTTCAAGGGCCGTCATCAAGTCTGCAAATATTTAACATGTTGGGCTGATGACTGTGACATTATAATCCTTGTGGAAACGCGCTCCTGGCACGCTGCAGTTCCTCTATGAGAACACATTTTGTTACGGTTGCAGTAATTAGCTATTTGTAGCATCAGTGACCAGTGAATATTCGATGCTCGAGATCCTGCCACCAACACAGACATAATCCCATCATTGTGGAGAGTGAATATATAAGCGGAAATTCCTCTGCGGTGTAATGGAGACGGTACACGAAATCTCTGAAGGCAAACAGACTTTCATTTGGAGGGAGAGAAAAAATCCTCCTGGCAGATTTATGGGCAAGGCCTGGCATCAGATGTTCACAATTATGCAAGAACGTGTGCGGGAGAGTGCCCCAGAAATGCTGGGAGGCGAGTGCAGGATATCGGGGTGCAGGAGGCATGGTCACCGGACAGTCAGCGAGGTCAGGGATTTAAGAACAGGTCAATTAGACGCTACATGTGATGCTGCAGGACGCGCAGGCTTGGATAAACGTAGGAGGTTTGTCAGCAATTCTGCTTAGATGTAAAGTATTTGGCCATTGGGACGATCTGGACCGGTTTACATACGGCACCACGTGCACCTGGCAATGATAATCACTGATCATGATATGCATCACAGCGGTGTATAGTCACACTAAACCTTGGGGTCTCAATCTCTCTCTTTTACTCCCTGAACTTGTCTTTATTCATGTTAATAGCACAGAACATGGATCCTCTTTACTAACGTGACTGCATCCGGAATGTGGAGTAAAGTGCGACAAACTCTGGTGAATAATGCAGCAAATTTTAGACCTATCAATGAAGCAAATGTTGGTTTAAGATACAATAATGTCTGAATTTTGCCACAAATTCTTGGTGCAAAGAACGACAACCAAAGTGTAAAGTTCCAGACATTTAGAGCCGAGCGCCAAATTTCCCATCCAGCCCGAACCACTGTGATAAATTTGGAGCATCTTCAGATCTTCCGACATTCTGACCATCATTAGCATCAAGAAAAGCAAACGAGGAGTAATGAGCGCAGGCTGCAATTTACTGGAGATCATCTTCCCATGGAACATACGAGGCGGATGATTTACAATGTTACAGCTGTCAATGTTCTGCTGCCGCCAAAAGTACAGTTTTCTAATAAAAAGATATAACATTAACAGTGAAGGAGCCGTCCTCAATTCATAATTTTTTTTAGGGATTAGGCTCACCGCAATAGAAGAAATAACATGACATTTACCTGTGACTACCTTCCCACATCCACAGGCCCATCTTAAAGGGATTGTCCCCACTATTAAACTGCTCTGTTATGTCGAGCCTGTGAATACATAATGTTGGTACATACTTGATATAGCGCCCCCTGCCATTATTGACGTCCACCTAACATGTCCAGTGGTCACACATGCTCCATAGCTCATTCCACCTAAAGTGGCCATTTTTGAGCCTTAGCGGCGCTCCTCTGTCTTCTGGTTACATTACAGTCAGTGATGAGCAGGTCTCCGCTATTACGTAACCAGAAGACAGAGGAGCGCCGCTAAGGGTTAAATGGCCTAATAGAAATGTAGGGTGTAATTAAAGTATATTACAAAAATGATCAGTGTCACTGCCCCTACACATTACACAAATAAAACCAGAGCGGCGGTTACACTTTACTTTTGGGGAAAGGGGAGTGATTTGAATTTGTATTTTTTTTTTTCATATTTTGTAAAACCTTTTCTTTTTTCATAGTTCCCATAGTGATCTATAATAAGTAATCATTAGAAATCCACTATGGAAGTCATTTATTAAGACTGGAGTTTTAGACATCGGTCATAATAACCCCTGCACTGGAAGTTATGAAGAGACGCCGGCCTATACAGAACTTTGGTGCATCCACCGACAGTCTAAATCTACGCAAGCTTCCTGGTGTAGATTTAGGGTTTTTACATTTTTTTACACCTACAAAAGATGTAGAAAATGATAAATGAGACGGGCCTGGTGGCACGCCCCTTCCCCACCATGCCTCCGCAGATTTTCACAGATCGCGATGCAAATAACCAGCTTCTAAGAGCTTGTAAATGACCCCCTTGTTCCCATGGGACACTCCATAGGAATTAGTGTGAGGAGGCTTCGTATCACTCGGGAGGACCGAGGCTGCAGTTTTTAACATTTTGACCACGGCATCTGAGGGATTAAACTTATGCGATCGGTGTTATTGCCGATTGTATACATCAGTTCTAGGAGAGGCATCCAGTGGCTATGGTGCCCGTGAGGCGGTCAGGAACAGGTTAACCTACATGGCCAGTATTCTTACATACGGTACTTATGATTTATTACGCCTTTCTTAACACTTTACAGCTGCATTTCTGTTAAAAACTAGAATATGAAACGTCGGTCATGAGCGTCGCCAGAGATTCCATTGTTTATTCGCCACGTGATTTGTGAGTGAGTAGCGGTAGCTTTTCTCCTTTACAGAGTTATATGAACATTGCTTGGAAACCTCTTAAGTGCTCGTCAGGGTTTTAATAACTCTATTGAAAAAACTCTTACTACCAGGTGTCTACGTGCAGCACTGCCGTAACAAAAACTGTACAGAAAAGTGTCAGAAGAAGCCCCCGGGCTGATAGATTCTGTGCGGTATACATATAGCGCCTATAGGAGCGGCCGTACAGAGCGCCACCTGCCCTTCCTGGAACAGATTAAAATGAGAAACGGCTGAACGAGGACGAGCTTTCAGCATCTCTGTCACTATGCTTCTGGTTGCCCCTTTAAGTCTCTGGTTACAATCTGTAAGAACTTAGATTTCCAGGAATAAAACTCCACTAATGATATATTCATGCACAGATACAAGTGCCCTCGGCCCTGCTGATGGCAGCTGCAGCAATCTGCAGGAACGGATTATACCGATGACTGATGAACGCTAAAAGCTGCCAGAGGCAAAAATCATTATGCTGAATTCCTGTCTACACGACTGAGGAATTGTGAGAAATACCATATCACAGGGTAAAGCGAAAGACGCCCTCCAGCATGGCTCCTAGTAAAGCCATCACAACAAGCCAAGAGGCTCAGCCTGGCAGCGGTGATGCAGAGGGTGTGCTGGGTGCTCCGTCGCAGTGCTGCACCTAACAGGGTAGGGACTCACTTACAGGGGTATTCCCATCTGGACACTTAGATCAGTGTATAACAGATGGAGTTACATGCTAGCTTTCTGTGACACGGTTTATCCGGTTCTGGCTGTTGGACGGGGGCACACTGGGTTGTATGCGGCTTCTGTAGGCCGCAGCTGGGAGATCTCGCTGTGTGAGGCACTAGTCGGATGTGAGGTCCATATCTTTTTTCCTACAATTGTGGCATACCTCCACACGTACCACATAACACAACAAAACAAGGCAGCTTTCATGTCGCAGCCGTTCCGT
Organism: Rhinella marina; assembly: GCA_900303285.1. Lineage (NCBI taxonomy): Eukaryota > Metazoa > Chordata > Amphibia > Anura > Bufonidae > Rhinella > Rhinella marina. The sequence goes on along the minus strand of ONZH01007226.1, from coordinate 296,725 downwards.
CCTCTCTGCCACCTCCTACCCTGTGAGCGCAGTGACGGCCTCATAATTACACCGTATACCTATTACGCCCCAATCATTTCTGAGTAGAAACAAACCTATACTTCCTGGAACTAATGTAATGGGGTGGAGTTTATCTGAAGGAAAAGCCTTAAAGTGGTGCTCCAGTTTCAGAATTCATTTATTTTTTATTTATTGGACTAGCTTACCCTAAACCCTGCATGTTTTTGCCCCAGGCACCTGTTTTTTCATGTCAGCGCTTTCTTTCCCCTGTCCTCGGCATCATTGTGTCCTGGCAGGAGGTTTACATACAGAACTTCCTGTTTTCACCAGTTTTAGCTTTGCTGTGTAATGTTTCATAAGTTCTACATGGAGGGAAGGTGCGGTGGGGTGACTACTGCAGAGAGAACAGTATGGCAGGCGGAGTAAGTGCTGTGACAGAGTAAAAAGCAATGGGTGCTGGTATTGGTTAGAAAACATAGCAGGAAGCTGATAGGAACAGGAAGTTCTGCATGTAAACCTCCTGCCAGGACACAGTGATGCCGAGAACAGGGGAAGGAAAGCGCTGATGTGAAAAAGAGGTGCATGGGGCAAAATATGGAGAACCCCTTTAAGAAAACTGCACAAAACAGTAATACTTGACATACTGTGAACATGATATTCTTTTAGCACCCAGTTTTAAAAAATCAGGCATCCCCATGAAGCAGCCATACACTTCCCCTGCAGTGTTCATGTAGTATTACACGCCCTAGATGTAAATGGCTGACCATGTAATACTTGGGGTGAGCGGTGTCTCCTTATGAGTGAGAGTGTAACAGAGTGTCTTGGGCGGTGGACCCCCCTCTTTCATGTTCATATACACTAACGCAAGAAACAATCCTTTTAAAGCATCTCGAAGAGAGCTGCAAGCACGTTAGACCAATGATATTCTTGGAGAATTCTGCGATGAGCCACTTCAAATAACTTTGGGGGGGCTCTTGTTTAGCACAAAGCTCTGACCCACCTAACAATAGGCGTCAATGTCTGGATGGCCTGGAGCTGTGGTTTTCTGATGGCAATTCCATCCCTCGCAGCTAATAAGCGACTGTTTCCATCCAGCACTTGCATTTATGCAGGCTCAGGGTTTTCAAAACGCCGCAGAACAGCAAAGTAAACTTAAAGCAAAGTGTTTTTATTAGCTACTGACATGTCTCCCGGCCGAGTGGCAAATGCAGCCCCTGCTGACGCGGCACTCGTAGCGGAGAGGCTTTATGCAAACACTGCGATTCCTATCTGCTGCTGTGACACCGATACGAATGGAACGCCCCACAGCCAGCCAATTTTCCGCGCTTCCGGAATCTCTTTTACCAGATCTGGCAGAAGTGATTCAAGTTTGTTTTCATTGAAAAGTTCTTTCCTTGAAATGACAGAATGTCCTATCAGGATGGATCCAGCTCAGAGGAGCTCCAGATACATGAACCTTTTTATAAAGGAAGGAAAAGAACAGTCCGCTGCTTTTATGTCTCGTCCTGTCCATATCATCCTTCCAAGCATCGTAAAAGCCATATCCGTGCACTGCCGTTAGAAACGCTTTGTGTCCGTGTTAATAAACAGACTTGCTATGAAGTATTTGAGCGAGACGCGCATGGAGGAAGGCATTTAAAGGGACACAGACACTGAGACAGAAGGGCCACTCGAGGGAAGAGATAAAAGATATTAGCATCTTAATGCGTCTTTCCATCACCCACAGCGATACTTTCAAGAACGTTTTCCTTTATATTTAAAGAATTTACACCAATATGAAAACTTATTCCCAATTCAAAGTATATGACTGGGGGGGGGTGATGAGTTTCGATATCTCCAGTTGTCTCATAGAAAACTACTGAGAAGCAGCACCTCGTATTTTGACCAACCCTTGATTCATGGGGAAATTTGAGCCCTGTTCTCACGATGGACCAAGAGGTCAGACCTCCACTAAGCCAGTGCTCATCCTCTATACAGTAGTTCTTGGAATAAATTAAAAGTATTACTATGCAATAAGGGCTCGTTACATGAAGTATTACTGCAACACATGCACAAGCAACAAAACGTATTGTTAGGATTTTTATGCGTTTTACATTTCCCTCCCCCCGCTGTTTATACGGTCAGTGGTGGACTAACATGCTCAGTACATTCCCTGCTACTGATGTAGTGATCTCATAATGAAGAGGCCCAGACACATTCACAGAAATATGCAGCTATATCTCTAGACAGTGTGGAGGTATTTACATACCATATGTATCCCTGGGGCTATGTGAGGAAATCTCTATGCAAGGGATGAAGGGATGAAAGCCGGCAGTGCTTCCAGGGAGGATGTGGCAGCGTGTGAACGCGACTGCCGACCACAGAAGAGAGAAGAAAGTTCCTCTTGAGATAAAAAGTTAAAATACTAAATTACATCTGGCATAAGCGTGCTAATGGAGAAATGTGGAAAAATGGAATGTGCTGTACAGACGGGAGGTGTTATCAGTGATAGTATTCTCTGTGTAATGTGTGGTATACTATGATTACGCGGTCAGTCACTAATCTAGCTGGTACACGGTGGGCGGTTGTTATCAGTCGATCGTATTCCTCTGCGGGGGGGGTGTAAGTGCTGTATACATAGATAGCTTGTCAGGTCACTGATAGTTCGTACACGGGGAAGGTCGTTATCAGTATAGTATCTCTGTGTAAGTGTGTATACAAGATACTGTTCAGTCACTGACTAGTACACAGGGAGGTGTTATCAATGATAGTGTTCTCTGTGTAAGTGTGTATACATAGATAGCTGTCAGTCACTGATAGTTGTACATAGGGAGGTATTATCAGTGATAGTATTCTCTGTGTAAGTGTGTATACATAGATAGCTGTCAGTCACTGATAGTTATACACAGGGAGGTGTTATCAGTAATATATTTCTCTGTGTATATGTGTGTATACATAGATAGCTGTCAGTCACTGATAGTTGTACACGGGGAGGTGTTATCAGTAATAGTATTCTCTGTGTAAGTGTGTATACATAGATATCTGTCAGTCACTGATACTAGTACACAGGGAGGTGTTATCAGTGATAGTGTTCTCTGTGTAAGTGTGTATACATAGATAGCTGTCAGTCACTGATAGTTGTACATAGGGAGTATTATCAGTGCATAGTATTCTCTTTTGTGTAAGTGTGTATTACATAGATAGCTGTCACGTCACTGATAGTTATACACAGGGAGGTGTTATCAGTAATAGTATTCTCTGTGTATGTGTGTATACATAGATAGCTGTCAGTCACTGATAGTTGTACACGGGGAGGTGTTATCAGTAATAGTATTCTCTGTGTATGTGTGTATACATAGATAGCTGTCAGTCACTGATAGTTGTACACAGGGAGGTGTTATCAGTGATAGTATTCTCTGTGTAAGTGTGTATACATAGATAGCTGTCAGTCACTGATAGTTGTACATGGGGAGCGTGTTATCAGTGATAGTATTCTCTGTGTAAGTGTGGTATACATAGATAGCTGTCAGTCACTGATAGTTGTACACAGGGAGGTGTTATCAGTGATAGTATTCTCTGTGTAAGTGTGTATACATAGATAGCTGTCAGTCACTGATAGTTGTACACGGGGAGGTGTTATCAGTGATAGTATTCTCTGTGTAAGTGTGTATACATAGATAGCGGTCAGTCACTAATGGTTGTACACAGGGAGGTGTTATCAGTGATAGTATTCTCTGTGTAAGTGTGTATACATAGATAGCAGTCAGTCACTGATAGTTGTACACGGGGAGGTGTTATCAGTGATAGTATTCTCTGTGTAAGTGTGTATACATAGATAGCTGTCCGTCACTGATAGTTGTACACGGGGAGGTGTTATCAGTAATAGTATTCTCTGTGTAAGTGTGTATACATAGATAGCTGTCAGTCACTGATAGTTATACACGGGGAGATGTTATCAGTGATAGTATTCTCTGTGTCAGTATGTATACATAGATAGCTGTCAGTCACTGATAGTTATACACAGGGAGGTGTTATCAGTAATAGTATTCTCTGTGTAAGTGTGTATACATAGATATCTGTCAGTCACTGATAGTTATACACGGGGAGATGTTATCAGTGATAGTATTCTCTGTGTCAGTATGTATACATAGATAGCTGTCAGTCACTGATAGATGTACACTTCTCTGTGTAGGTGTGTATACAGAGATAACTGCTGAAGTTGTGTCGTGGATTTGGTAAATTTTGATACACACGGTCGCCATTGTTTCCTCATACCACCACGTAGTTGTTATACTTTAATGCAAAAATAATGGTACGCACCATTAACAAATCAGGCTTATTATGCAACTCTGCCCCCTTTTCTATTGACGTGCAATAAGTGTCTAAAATACATAAATCTGGCACCCACCAGATCTGATCCTGGCTTAGTAGATCCCTCCCAATGTATCTGCCAATTTACAGTAATGAAAAACGGACTTTGCCGTTGCATCATGAGAACCCAGTCTTGATTATGTGCAGATCGCTCTGCTTGTTTTCGCTGTTCCGTTCTGTTTGCTTCAGTTTTATACACAAACAACTGGAGCAGGAAAATCGCCTAATCCCGCCGTGCAAAAGAGCGCTGCATTTATGTAGAAAAAACAAATCCCTGAATGAGTGAAAGAAGCAAAGACAGCTGGGACTGTGCCCTTAAGTTAAATACACAAGCAGGAGGATTTATTTACTGCATGACAGGAAGTACTTGTGGCTCCTTTAAGAGAGGATGAAAAGGCCGAGTGTGCTCCTATCTGGGTGGGAACTCGTTAGTCATGGACTATGGAGGTTGGGACCCTTCCTCGTGGATTAAGCCGCTTCCAAATTTCAACCCACTAAAAGCCCAAGAGCCTAAAACTGAGAATAGACAGAGGAGAGGGGCACGACCCAAAGGTTCAGAACTCACATTGACCCAAGACGACTCCCACACAGACTGCGCTGTGCAGCGGAACAGACCATCGTATAAGTGACCCTCCGAAACCCATGTGCTGGAAATTACCAGATGGAAAGACTGGAGCTTGTATTGAATTCTAGTGATTAGCACAGGTTACGGGAAGGGGGTGATTCCTGGATATTCGGGAGATTTACATTACATAGCTGGGTGCGGCCTTTCAGAAAGACATGAACCTGTCAAGGTAATCCACTGCCGAGCATAAAAGAGCTATTTGTGTACCATCCATCATCAATGTCCCGCGTGACACGGGTTTACTGCGGCAGAACGCACACATGACAACTTTCATACAATTCCAGATGTTGACGCGTGTGGATTTTTCCAGTGTGTGGATTTAGCAAACTCAACATCAGAAATGGCTTTGGGGCAATATCTGCGATAACTAATTAGATAACAATAGGATTTAAACAAGTCGCATAAAGAATCTGCAGATCAAAGCGACATGGAAAATGAACTGACAAATCACTTGGACAATTACAATTATTTGAATCCAAAATCAGGCATCAGCTGCGGTGGATGGGGACAAATATTAAAGGGGCTGCCCAAAATTAGAAAACATTGGCTGATTTATTCTACGGTTTTCCAAGAAGAGAAAAAACATAGATGGTTTCTTCTAAAAAAAAAAAAAAAACGCCGCCCCCCCCCCCCCTTCCCCAGGTTGTATCTGGCATTACAGCACAGACCCAGACACTGTGAATGGGTGTGATGTTGTTTGGCGAATAAAGCTGCCACATTGTTCTAAGGCCCCATTCACACAAGCATATTTTTTGGTCAACATTGTCTGCTGAGGCATGGCCTCCCACTCTTCTTGAAAGCCACCCCTCAGGTCATTGAGGTTCTGAGGTACAGAGTTACGAGCCTTTACACGGCGCCTCAGCTGATCCATAGGTTTTCAATGGGATTCAGGTCTGGAGAAAGAGGGCTCAGCCGCCGCTCCATGTGATCTCAGTACAGAGCCTCCATGTGAGGTCCAGTCTCCAGCAGCCGCTCCATGTGAGGTCCTCCAGTCTCCAGCAGCCGCTCCATGTGAGGTCCAGTCTCCGCAGCCGCCATGTAGGTCTCCAGTCTCCCAGCCGCTCCATGTGAGGTCCCTCCAGTCTCCAGCAGCCGCTCCATGTGAGGTCTCCAGTCTCCAGCAGCCGCTCCATGTGAGGTCCTCCAGTCTCCAGCAGCCGCTCCATGTGAGGTCCTCCAGTCTCCAGCAGCCGCTCCATGTGAGGTCCTCCAGTCTCCAGCAGCCGCTCCATGTGAGGTCCTCCAATCTCCGGCAGCCGCTCCATGTTGAGGTCCCCCGTCTCTAGCAGCTCCTGTGAGTCCTAGCAGCCGCTCCATGTGAGGTCCTCCAGTCTCCAGCAGCCCCTCCATGTGAGGTCTTCCAGTCTCCAGCAGCCGCTCCATGTGAGGTCCTCCAGTCTCCAGCAGCCGCTCCATGTGAGGTCCTCCAGTCTCCAGCAGCCGCTCCATGTGAGGTTCCCAGTCTCCAGCAGCCGCTCCATGTGAGGTCCTCCAGTCTCCAGCAGCCCCTCCATGTGAGGTCTCCAGTCTCCAGCAGCCCTCATGTGAGGTCCCCAGTCTCCAGCAGCCGCTCCATGTGAGGCTCCAGTCTCCAGCAGCCGCTCCATGTGAGGTCCCCAGTCTCCAGCAGCCGCTCCATGTGAGGTCCTCCAGTCTCCAGCAGCCGCTCCATGTGAGGTCCTCCAGTCTCCAGCAGCCGCTCCATGTGAGGTCCTCCAGTCTCCAGCAGCCGCTCCATGTGAGGTCCTCCAGTCTCCAGCAGCCGCTCCATGTGAGGTCCTCCAGTCTCCAGCAGCCGCTCCATGTGAGGTCCTCCAGTCTCCAGCAGCCGCTCCATGTGAGGTCCTCCAGTCTCCAGCAGCCGCTCCATGTGAGGTCCTCCAGTCTCCAGCAGCCGCTCCATGTGAGGTCCTCCAGTCTCCAGCAGCCACTCCATGTGAGGTCCTCCAGTCTCCAGCAGCCACTCCATGTGAGGTCCTCCAGTCTCCAGCAGCCGCTCCATGTGAGGTCCTCCAGTCTCCAGCAGCCGCTCCATGTGAGGTCCCCCAGTCTCCAGCAGCCGCTCCATGTGAGGTCCCCCCGTCTCTAGCAGCCGCTCCATGTGAGGTCCTCCAGTCTCCAGCAGCCGCTCCATGTGGCTGGTCCGGTGACCACAGTGACAGATGAAGAGCGCTCTCCGTGACGTCTCCATCATTTCTGCTCAGCGTGAATGGACTTTCATCAGTGAACAGCACTGAGGCCACTGGTCCCTCATCCAGTGTAGATGCTCCCTGGCCCATACAAGACGATGACACCTGTGCCTGGTGGTGTGGTCTGGTACCCCTGCAGGTCGTCTAGCACGCAGACCACGCTGATGTAAACGGTTTCCAATGGTCTGATGTGGTGCCTCTCACCTCCCTTAAATGTGCCTGAAGTTGTGCATTCATCAACCAGTTCTGCAGGGCATTGTTCACAATGAAGTCATCAGTGTGGGATGTGGCCACAGGACGTCCACTTCTCTGCCTTTCTGTGACTCTTCCAGTCTTTGTATCTCTGATACAACCTGCTGATGACCCTGTGACTCTCTAAGCTCAGGGGCCACTTCTGTATGAGAACATCCTGCTTGAAGCCTCACAACGGTGAGGTACGGTTCATCAATTGTTAGATGTTGTCTTGATCTCATGATGTCAAAATGTGAGCATCATGATGAGGAGGACTGTTTAGTACCAATTCTAATAGAACCAGGATTTATTGGGCAATTCATGGATCAAACACCTGGTGTGATTTTTGCTGTTAAGCTCCTTGTTAGAGAACAGCAAGTTGTGCAAAAAGTCCTGAAACACTGAACAGTTGGACATGTGCATTCAGAAGTTTAGAGAAGGTCACATTAAGTTCACATGTAAAGGTTAGGCCTCTTGCACACAGCTGCTGCTTGGCTGTTCCGAGCATTGGGGAGTGCATTTTGCTGTCCCCAATGTACAGGCAACATCCGTGCGGCTTGTGGAGACGGATCTAGGCCCATTCAACTTGAAAGGGTCCATTATCTGTCCACACCGCAAAAAAATATAACACGTGAACGGGTCTGCATCCATGATGCGGTGTGCACACAGCAGTGACCATATGTTGCAGACCCACAGTTTGCAGGCCCCAATACGGGCAAGGCCGTGCCACTGCCCTGTGCATGAGGCCTTAGAGTGCATTTTAGGTTTATCCTGAAATTTCACCCACAAGCCAATATCCCTAACTTTTTGTGAGTGGTGAATGTTAAAGGTCTAGGGGTGACCTGACAGAGCACACAACGCAAGCTATTGTGGTATGAAGAAGAGCACAAAGCTGTAATTATCTGTCCTACTTACAACGGATGCCGTAAATCATCAATGGATCGAGCTGCTTTTTCCCATGTTTCCCTTGCCCTGAGAGGTTGGAGACTGCTTGCACCTCACGATGGAAAAGGTAGTCGAGCAGCGTTAGTGCCATCTTCTCTGCTGTCCGGCAGTTGGTGCTGATGTGCAGCATGTCGGCGGCTGTGACTGGGCATCTAACGCGCATCTCAGGATTATTCTCATCTCCTAGCCATGTGCCATTTGGGAAATCCTCTAAAAGGAAAAAAAAAATAAAAATCACACGTGTCACAAACATACAATGTATTTATTTAGCATCTGTGTGTTATCGCAGTGATTAACATATAACATAACAATGGTGTAAGGTTACGGTGTAGTCCTAGTAACATAGTTTATAAGGCCGAAAAAAGACATCTGTCCATCCAGTTCGGCCTGTTTTCCTACAAGTCCTGTACATATAACAATACTGTAATGTTACGGTGTAGTCCTGTACATAACAATACTGTAATGTTACGGTGTAGCCCTGTACATATAACAATACTGTAATTTTACGGTGAAGCCCTGTACATATAACATTACTGTAATGTAACGGTGTAGTCCTGTACATATAATACTGTATATGTACGGTGTAGTCTACATATAATTGTGTAATGTTACATTACTGAACATATATATGTAGTTACGGTGTAAGTCCTGTACATAACAATACTGTAATGTTCGGTGTAGTCCTGTACATATAACAATGCTGTAATGTTACGGTGTGTCTGTACATTACTGTAATGTACGGTGTAGTCCTGAACATATAATACTGTAATGTTACTGGTGTAGTAATGTACTAATACAATACTGTAATGTTACGGTGTAGTCCTGTACATATAAACAATGCTGTAATGTTACGGTGTAGTCCTGTACATATAACAATACTGTAATATTACGGTGTAGTCCTGTACATATAACAATACTGTAATGTTACGGTGTAGTCCTGTACATATAATACTGGTAATGTTACGGTGTAGTCCTGTAATATAACATTACTGTAATGTTACGGTGTAGTCCTGTACATATAATACTGTAATTTTACGTGAAGCCCTGTACATATAACATTACTGTAATGTAACGGTGTAGTCCTGTACATATAACAATGCTGTAATGTTACGGTGTAGTCCTGTACATATAACAATACTGTAATGTTACGGTGTAGTCCTGTACATATAACAATACTGTAATGTTACGTGTTAGTCCTGTACATATAATACTGTAATGTTACGGTGTAGTCCTGTACATATAACAATGCTGTAATGTTATGGTGTAGTCCTGTACATATAACAATGCTGTAATGTTACGGTGTAGGTCCTGTACATATACAGTAACATTACTGTTAATGTTACGGTGTAGGTCCTGTACATATCAATACTGTAGATGTTTACGGTGTAGTCCTGAACATATAACAATACTGTAATGTTTACAGTGTAGTCCTGCTACAATATAACATTACTGTAATGTTACGGTGTAGTTCCTGTACATATAACATACTGTAATTGTTACGTGTAGTCCTGCTACATAAAATAATACTGTAATGTTACGGTGTAGTCCCTGTACATATAAACAATACTGTAATGTTACGGTGTAGTCCTGTACATATAACATTACTGTAATGTTACGGTGTAGTCCTGTACATATAGACATTACTGTAATGCTACGGTGTAGTCCCTATACATATAATACTGTAATGTTACGGTGTAGTCCCTGTACATATAACAATACTGTAATGTTACGGTGTAGTCCTGTAACATATAAACATTAACTGTAATGTTACGGTGTAGTCCTGTACATATAACAATACTGTAATGTTATGGTGTAGTCCTGTACATATAACAATACTGTAATGTTACGGTGTAGTCCTGTACATATAACAATACTGTAATGTTACGGTGTAGTCCTGTACATATAACAATACTGTAATGTTATGGTGTAGTCCTGTACATATAACAATACTGTAATGTTACGGTGTAGTCCTGTACATATAACAATACTGTAATGTTACGGTGTAGTCCTTACATATAAATACTGTAATGTTACGTGTGTAGTCCTGTACATATAACAATACTGTAATATTACGGTGTAGTCCTGTACATATAACAATGCTGTAATGTTACGGTGTAGTCCTGTACATATAATACTGTAATGTTACGGTGTAGTCCTGTACATATAATACTGTAATGTTACGGTGTAGTCCTGTACATATAACAATACTGTAATATTACGGGTGTAGTCCTGTACATATAACAATACTGTAATATTACGGTGTAGTCCTGTACATATAACAATGCTGTAATGTTACGGTGTAGTCCTGTACATATAATACTGTAATGTTATGGTGTAGTCCTGTACATATAACAATACTGTAATATTACGGTGTAGTCCTGTACATATAACAATGCTGTAATGTTACGGTGTAGTCCTGTACATATCATACTGTAATGTTACGGTGTAGTCCTGTACATATAACAATACTGTAATGTTACGGTGTAGTCCTGTACATATAACATTACTGTAACGTTACGGTGTAGTCCTGTACATATAACATTACTGTAACGTTACAGTGTAGTCCTGTACATATAATACTGTAATGTTACGGTGTAGTCCTGTACATATAACAATACTGTAATATTACGGTGTAGTCCTGTACATATAACATTACTGTAACGTTACGGTGTAGTCCTGTACATATAATACTGTAATGTTACAGTGTAGTCCTGTACATATAATACTGTAATGTTACAGTGTAGTCCTGTACATATAATACTGTAATGTTACGGTGTAGTCCTGTACATATAACAATACTGTAATGTTACGGTGTAGTCCTGTACATATAACAATACTGTAATGTTACGGTGTAGTCCTGTACATATAACATTACTGTAACGTTACGGTGTAGTCCTGTACATATAACATTACTGTAATGTTATGGTGTAGTCCTGTACATAAAATAATACTGTAATGTTACGGTGAAGCTCTCTACATATAACAATACGTAGGCCTATCATAGTGTAACAATCATCAAGACAAAGTTGCTAAGTCTGTGCGTCACATCCCATCATAAGCAAAATATTAACTTGGTGGAAAGCAGTGTGGTCACAATTCCCAGATGCTTGAACCTATGGAGGGGTATCCCTCACCTGCGGCACTGTCCACAGGGGCCATTATCACTGCCGATGAGCCACAGCCTAACTCCAGGTGTGTAACTACCCAGCATAGAGACAGCATGTGGTAAATGACTCTCCTTGTCCTAAACAGGAAGAACGGCAGGCGGAATATCTGTTAATCGAATGTCCTACCAATAAAGTTAACTAAATGCATATGGCGGTTCATTATGTGTATGCACCGGCAAACTACAAATGTACAGATTCTGAAAAGAACATCGTGTAAGAGGCCAGAGCTACAGCTGCTGACACAGTCTATGAGAGAGCGCATCCCAATATGAAACATCTGATATGTGGTCTGATCTGCAGCTGGTGGATACACGGGGTACATGTACTATAGCACTACAAGTTAAAACGGTTCTAGGTGGTTGGTAGATTGCAAAATGCAGATTTCACATAATTAGTAGGAATTTTTCTCAATACAATGCAACCCATTACAATCCCAGAGCTATCGCTCCTGTGACACCGTGCAGATCTGTATACCCTCTGCATAATTCAGCTAAAACGTGCCTGAAATAAACGCAGTACAGTATAAAGGACGATCTACAGATGTGGAGAGCTCCCAGAACTCAGTGGTTCCCTCTAGTGGACGCTTGCATTTGTGCATCAGATGGCCATTCAAGATGCATAGATTAAAGCACTTTCATAATATTTGGCTTCATAGATATCAATGTCAAGATGACAGGACTGGGACCGAAAGCGGAAAAGCAAATAAAGGACAGAAAGCTGAATTGTCAGATGTTCTGGTATCTTGACATATGAAACGAGAGAGAAATTCCGACAGTAATCCGAGTTGGAAATTCAGAAAATTGAGTGGAATTTCTTCTTGTGGAGCCAATCAGCGGTAACATAAAGCAGAGCAGGAAAATCACAGCTTGTACAACCCTGTCCACCCTAGGAGGCGATGCCGGCAGCGAGTTAGTGGGCCAAGAAAACGGATGCACAGCTGAACGCCTGACAGCACACGCTGATAAGCGTTAAAGGAGACTTGTCGGCTGGCACCTTCTGTACTCCATGTGCTCTGTCCGTCTGCATCTCTTCTACCAAATCAGTTTCTTATTCTCAAGTTGCGGGAATCAGCCGTCTAAGCGCGGGTTTCCACACAGCAGTGGCGTGGAGGTAGCGTTCTGTGAGGCAACACCGCCATTGGTCGGCAAGTAGAAGCGAATCTGGGATCTAAAATCAATTGCGGAGATACAGTGGCACTCTGCTGTATGTTCCTCGGCTACGAAGCACACGACTGCCCTGCAGAATTACTTATATTACCGTTATACAGCGGTATTAGCTGTGCTTTCTGTCATATACAACCCCCGATCCTCTCCTCATGTGTCACTGGATCTTGGCCAATACAGTGAGAAGCAGGATAGAAATTAAAGGGGTAGACAAGTAAAAATGTGTGACGCTCGGGGTCCCACCTCCGGCTCCAACCCAGACGACTATAACAGGGGTCAGAGCCCTAGCCGAGTCGCACACACCGCCCTGTGATAGTGAAGTCAACTCTGACCACGATTTGAACTTTTTACTTTCATTTTTTGGGTGATTTGGGATCCAGCCTTCAATTGCTTCATGATTTTTGGTTCCACTGATGGCGAGATGTCATTTTGTTCTCAAGGAATGACCCAATTTACATCAGTAAAGAGTTTCTACTTCACTGAGATCCGATGTGTGATTTGTACGATCTTCTCAAAAACCAAGAAACTCACGGAAAAAGTACTGAAGTCTCCAAAAACGCACTGGAGCTACCTGAACCTGCACCTACATTCCACTGACTACAACCCCCACCGTGCTGAGGAAAAGGCTTGTTCCTTGGATGGTAAAAGTAAATTCCGTTTCCAGGCAGCGGGGTTATGGCAGCCATTGACTGACCACAGGCTTTACGACTCCAAATAAACTGCTTCACCTTCCAGAAACCTATAAAAATAAGACAGAATTTGCTGCTCTGCAAAGTGAATTCTAAGATGACATTAATAGATTTCTTCTCCATTAGTCACGTCTGCCGGACCCTTGTACAGAATGGCTGCAGTGACTGAATTATATACACCCCTCACTGGACGAGAATATATATATATACACTCTGACAAAGTAATTGTGATTTAGGCCCATCCAATGTCAAGGCTGTCATTTAAAATTCCACATTTCTGGTCCGTCTCTTGCATGGGGCAATGAATCACTGCTAATGGCTGAAATACGCCACCCAACAACCGGCGAGGTGTCTGCCAACAGCCGTCTACCTGGTCAGGGACAGAATGCAGTCTGATTTTTTTTTTCCATCTAGATTTCCAGTTGGAAAATTACTACTCCCTTAAATATGGAAAGTATGAAGCTGCGGAGTAAATAGAGGGTTTTATCTGGATGTCAGAGGAGTAAACAGCGCAGCGCAGTGTTGATGGAACCTGCGGCTTTTTCTTGGTTGCTCTCCTGTTACTACCGGGAGGAAGGGAACTTAAAAATAGTCCCTGGTGAGGAGTGTAAATGGCATCTCCGAAAACAAACTCACTGCTGGACTGAGGAATAAAATCTCCGTCATCTGAAGGATTCCTGAGCTATGAACGCTGCGCTGGAACGGTATAAAAGTGAGAGGATTTTATAATGTGAAGTAAGAGCTACAGAGAGGAAGGCCAGCTCTGCAGCCAGCGCCGCACCCTGCATACAGGAACACAGCATTCACATGGCGTCTGTCTGTGATCAGTGCACCGGCCTCTGGACAGAACAATACAGTACAGGGACTAGTGGGGGGTATAGGATACAGAAGACAGTATCACACATCATAGGATTAGATACAGGAGACAGTATCACACATCATAGGATTAGATACCACAGCTCAGCTGACAGTATCACTCGTCCCGGAGACGTGCAGTGACATTACCGGCCTCCTGACAGAACAATACAGTACACAGACTAGTGGGGGGTATAGGATACAGAAGAGTATCACACATCATAGGATTAGATACAGGAGACAGTACCACACATCATAGGATTAGATACAGGAGACAGTACCACACATCATAGGATTAGATACAGGAGACAGTACCACACATCATAGGATTAGATACAGGAGACAGTACCACACATCATAGGATTAGATACCACAGCTCAGCTGACAGTATCACTCGTCCCGGAGACGTGCAGTGACATTACCGCCTCCTGACAGAACAATACAGTACACAGACTAGTGGGGGGTATAGGATACAGAAGAGTATCACACATCATAGGATTAGATACAGGAGACAGTATCACACATCATAGGATTAGATACCACAGCTCAGCTGACAGTATCACTCGTCCCGGAGACGTGCAGTGACATTACCGGCCTCCTGACAGAACAATACAGTACACAGACTAGTGGGGGGTATAGGATACAGAAGAGTATCACACATCATAGGATTAGATACAGGAGACAGTACCACACATCATAGGATTAGATACAGGAGACAGTATCACACATCATAGAATTAGATACAGGAGACAGTATCACACATCATAGGATTAGATACCACAGCTCAGCTGACAGTATCACTCGTCCCGGAGACGTGCAGTGACATTACCGGACCGCGCAGTCTCTTCCCTTTGCTATTGTTGATGAAGGCTCCATATCTTGTCATAGTCACTAACCTTCAGCCTACAAATCATAATGGAGGTTGACTTTCACAGCAGGCTGTAAAATGAGAAGCCTCTGAACCTGTCTGTGCTGACACCTAGTGGCAGGTGTGAAAACTAATATCCAGCACTGATTTGTACATGGACAAATATCAAAATAATAAATACGGCTACTACTTAAAGAAAAAAAAAATCACATTAACTGGGGAACGGACGAAGCAGACGGTGACCTCCTTTTTAGTGGCAGATTCACTAGTTCTCGTACTCCACTGCTGTCCAACACAGCCGCACCGCACATCACTGGCCTGGCTCTGCCCATGTGACCAGCCCTGCTCTTGGATTGGCCAGCACTGTTCATGTGAGCAGCACCAGCCAATCCAAGGAAAGAAGGAGGTGTCTTGTCAATGCATCAGACATTCTGAGAGGTGGTGGCAGAAGGAGCCGGAGAAGGGGCAGATCCGCAGATGAAAAGGAGGCGCCAGGTGTCCAAAAATAGCAGCGTGTTTAAAATAGCAAATAAAGCCTAAAATCATTATAACTTATTTCCATAAATGCAAATTCACTGAAAATCCTTCACATTTAATTTCAAATCAAAACAATAGAAAAATGTCTACACTTTGTATTAACCCTTTACAGAAAGTAAAGAAAAAGGAATATCAGGCAGCACCAGCAACGTCAGTCATTGAATGTATAACCATCCCCATATCGAGATGTCTGCGCACCGTGCTTTACTGTCTCCACTGTACTGGGGCTTGTCTGACCCACCGATACCAAAAGAACAGCTTTCATCAGTCCACACAATGTTTGCCATTTCTCTTTGGGACAGTCAATGTGGTCCTTGTCAAATTTTAACCTCTTCAGGACATGTCTTTTTTTTTTTTTTCAGGACCCCCCCCGCTGATCTGATATTGGTGACTTATCCTTAGCCTGGACAATCACTTGAATGAACGGGGTGTGTGTCCTGATTGTTGGGTCTGTTTGTTTCTATTCCTCTGCTGCACTTACAGGTCAATTATTTGCTATGTAAAAATATCACTTCTTCCAAAAACAGGGATTTATCAGTAATGCTGATGGACTGCTATCCTGGAAAACTACAGTATGTGTTCAGTTATTGTAAACTTTTTAAAATCCCAAAGACTAAGGATGAAGCCGCCATGCATGGAGCCCTGCAGTCTGTATAACCGCACTAACAATCCCTATGTTTGCTAGGGGAGAAACGAGGGATGCACCGCGGTATAACGAGGCCCAAGATGCTGATGACGCGGCTGTAAAATTACCAGAAACCTTTCATCTTGAGAAATCTTCTTTCCCTCATCTCTCTGATTCCTCCAGCCTAACCCCATATCTTTCAGTTTATACATGAAGATTGCTCATACAGCCTGATCCGTCTGCAGCTAGTCTTAAACAGTCTCATTCAACGTCTTCCTCTCTTCCCTTCATATACACAAATGGCTCCTTAGGGCCACATTCAGTGACTCGCAGGTGTCCTTACAGATTGGACGCTCGTGTTACCGCACCGTTGAGAGTACGCAGCACTTCCGTGGTTACACCCTAACTGGCTCCTGTGGTTGTAGCCTATACTGTGTATGCATTACTGGGATGTAATCTGCAACGACTGCCTTCTACCAAGACAGATGAGGAACAAGCTGTCCACAGGTGGAGAAAGCTGGAGCTGTCCAAGGAATCTGCTGGTGTCACAGGGAAACAGATCTCTATACAGAGAGTAATCAGCCGGGTGTAATCTGTATGTCAATTATACAAAGTTTATTTCAGGATAGACACAAAGACCAAGGAACAGATGGCCGTGTGCACTTACTGAAGAATCCCAGGACTGCTAAGTTATACGGAATGACAGTCCCTGGCTATGTTTAATTATTTTATGCACTTATACAGCGATTACATATTCCGCAGCACTTTACAGACATTACCGTCCAACTGTCCCCAGGAGCTCACAATCTAAGTTTCCTATCAGATGTCTTTACAATGTGGGAGGAAACCCCCTTTAAACACGGTGAGAACATACAAACTCCATGCAGATGTTGTCCTTGGCCGGATTCAAACCTAGAGCCTCAGCGCTGCTAACCACTGAGCCACCGTGCTGCTATGTGCACACATCAAAACAGAAGTCAACCAGCCAATACGGGATTACTATTCTGCTTTCCCGAGACCCTAAATGGCTTTCTCAGGACTAATATATTGGAGTATCCTCAGGTCATCAGTATGAGATTAGTAGGGCTCTGAATCCTGGCACCCTCTGCGGGGGTCATGGCGCTCCAGCATGCATCACTCTTTACCAGGCACAGCACCATACACGTCATTGCGGCCATGCCTGGTTTTGCAGATCAGACCAATTCATCTGAATGGGGCTTACAAGGCAAGACATAGGCACTGCGCCTGCCCACTGGACCACCTCAACCTCTACCATCAGCTGATCGACACCCTAACATCTGAGACCCTAACGGCCTGAGAAAGGAGCTTTTTTTTTTTTTTTTTTTAAATCTGCGTTTTTTAACTTGTGTTCACACTTCAGTTATTTGATCAGTTCTTTCCATCAGTTATTGTGAGCCAAAACCAGGTGCAGGTTAAAGACACAGAACAGGTGCAGATCTTTTCACTATACCTTATGTCTGTGTGGCCTCCACTCCTGGTTTTGGCTGACAATAACTGATGGAAATAACTGATCGGATAACTGATGTGTGAACAAACCCTTAATGGTGTTTTATGGTGTTTTTCCTTATTGCTCTCATAGACCTGCACTGGACTAGCAAAAAAAACCCTACAAACAACGCAGAAAGAAATGCCAGGACCTGTGTGTGAAGGAGCCTCTAAGGGTCTGGGGAGCCTCAAGCTCAGCCGTCTATAGGAGGGTGACATCTCTCTCTTGTCTCATCAGATCCGCTCTGTTAGGATTAATCAGTGACTACAGCAGAAGCGTCTTCTGGAGCAGCCTGACGTTCACCTCCAATCCACCAAACGCCTGCTATGTCGTGCACCATCTTTCACAGCGCTGTGAATTTTCTGCATTTTCAAATTGTCGGCTGTAAGTTGGCTTCAGCGTGGAGGAGAGAAAGAACAGAAGTCATCCATCATGGGTGTGAAGGTCTCCGGGTACCCGCTGCACATACACCAGGGATGCCTCCTGAATATCCTCTGCAAGACGTTCCCTAAAACATTCTGAAAGATTAGCTGTAAAAGAGTTTCTTGCTGGGACAGAGCGTTCTCTGGCCGAGGACTAATATTTACGGGCCATTAAAGGTACGGAAAAGCCCAAAGTGAACCTGGTCAGTGAGCGGGACTGGCGGCCATGTGCTGGCGTAGAAACGTACAATTTCCTATTAAAAATATATATATATGGAGTATTTTACTGCGTACTTCTATTCCCAGGGGTGTCAGGCCAGTAAATAACGTATCTTAAATAACGTGGAGCGTAATATATGTCCGCGGCGCCCTCCTGCGCACCCAGCCACAGTCATGCGTGACACAAGTGTGTGGTATGTATTCTCTAGGAGTAGTACGATAACAGTAATGATGATGGCTGAGTTATGTTATTAATGCAGACATGTAATGTAATCTCAGCCGAATTCCTCTGATAGCGTAATAAGTGCTTTCCGTGAACTGCTCGCCATATTGAACGCTGTTGCCGCTTTTCACTTCAAAGGGGACAGACTCCGGATAATGAACGTCTATTTGGAACAAGAAGGCAGATAATGAGTCTGAGACGGTCCAGCTGTCAAGTGCGTCTCGTACAGGTGAACAAATGAGAGTGCGCCCAAATTACAGCTACTTATCGCCCTGGAGACGTCTCGCCCATCCGCAGGTCTCAGGTGTCACGGGGTTCACCGCGACAAAGACATTTCATCTGTAATTACTAAAACCTGCAGAAAAATGCAGTCTGCTTTTATCTGACGAGTCGTGTGATGGAGGATGGAAGTCGCTGCAGACAAGGAGGTCACAGCTGAAGATCCGTGACACTCTCACCCTCTCATCTGGTCGCTCAGTCTAAAGTAATAATGCAGCATACACGATATTTTAGCGGACACTTTTCAGTCACAATCTCACAGTGGGACTTCCACCTGTATCTCTGCTAATTCTCCACCGCCAGATGAAGCCATCGGCCCAGACAAATATTCCCGGCCTCGGTGTGCCTCAGTATTGGAGCCGGGGTCTACTTCCCTTACAGACACAGAGGTGACTCGGAGGGGAACACTAGCGCTCCTGGTAGCCGAATGGTGGAGATTCTGCGCTGCATTATTATCAGCGGTCCCCGACCACCGGTCCGCGGCCCAGGACCTGAATCGATGTCTGCTGGGCCGCGGCGGCAGGGGACAAGGTAATGAGCGCTTCCATTGACAGCGATACAGATGCCTATGCTGCGGGGCAGGGGAGACGCCTCTAGCGTCGCGCCGCCTGAGCCGTACAGCGCGGGACACAGGCCGGAAGAGGCCTGCATCGCTGCCAGCCTGATGGAGGTAAGTATTAGTGTTAATTTTTTTATTGCACAATACTGGAGGAGAGGGTCACTGGGGGGCACGTCTTGTATTATTGGGGGGCACTTCTTATTGGCATATTTTGGAGGGCATCTATGGGGCAAATCTTATTGGCATATTATTGGGGACATCTATGGGGACATTTCCTATTGGCATATTATTGGGGGGCACTGTGGGGGCTTCTATTGGGGCACTTCTTATTGGTATATTATTGGGGGCATCTATGGGGGCACTTCTAACTGGCACATTAATGGGGGACACTGTGGGGGCATCTATGGGGGCACTTCTTACTGGCACATTATTAGGGGACACTGTGGGGGCATCTATGGGGGCACTTCTAACTGGCACATTATTTGGGGCATCTACTGAGGCCAGAAATAAGGGGTATTTTATATGGGGGGCTCTGTATAGGGGCATTTTATGTTATATTTTGTAGTATGCACCTTGGGTGAATCAGTCAGCGCTGACAGCCGCACGGACATTATCGGTTACCACGTGGACATTATCAATTTGAATATAATTAGTTAATATGATGTATGAGTGCACCCTAACCTGTAGACTCCAGGGCTTGCCAGCAGCGGCTCCGGTGACATGCTCTGACACTAGGGACCACAGCTTCTCTTCATCATCCCTCTGGCTGATCGGGTCCCTGAGCTCTGCACACACGTGCACACAGTGGAGCAGTACTCCCTGCCCATTTACTCCCTAGCTGTCTTGTCCAAGGCTCTGGGGTCCTTTCTGCTGGAGTTGCATTTTTGAGCTACTATTAGGCAGAGGCTCACTCTGCAACAACCAGTTCCTAAAAATAATAAACTACCTGGACTTATAAAGGGTTTGCAGACGGCAACAAGGAAGCATTAAAAAATAAATCATGAAGGCCACAAGTTGCATTCCTTTCCTGGCGCTGTGTCCTGGACCACTATTCAGAGTCCTTCACTGCAGAGCACAGCGCCTTGGAAGCGTCAACTATTTCTTCTCTTCTACCATTAAAAAGGCGCCACTGACTGAAGTGCATCCAGATAATTCCCATTCCCCAGCTCCCGGGCCGAGGTGCTCAGAGCCCTGATGCTGTCAGCCGTGACAACCGAGCCGCGTTCCAGACATTTTCCAGTGAGATCCCGGAAGCCATGTGCACTTTTCTTCATTAATTCAGATTAAACACAGCACAGAACTTATTTTCTTAGCATGCTTTGTCCAATTCTACAAGCGGCATACAAACATTTGTTACTCAAAAAATTTTCCATTCACAAGTGGAATTTCTATGAAAACATAAAACGAACATCAAAAGGAAAAATAAAATTACATATAAAAGGATAGAAGATAATTATGAGAGAGAAGCCATAAATGACAACATGTCATACAGCAGCGGAACGGGTAAAGGGTATTAACGACTACTCAGAAACGTGCAAAATATCGACTCATAATCAGGCGTCTTAGCCGTATCTGCAGCGACAATTTCTTGTCCCTTCCCCATTGGGAAGCTAGGAGACATACAGAGACCAATATCAGTATCTGCTCTTATTCTGTATATATATACACTGCACAGTACCACTTCTCCTGTCCTGTATACTGGGTGTAATCCTCAGTATCTGCTCTTATTCTGTATATATATACACTGCACAGTACCACTTCTCCTGTCCTGTATACTGGGTGTAATCCTCAGTATCTGCTCTTATTCTGTATATATATACACTGCACAGTACCACTTCTCCTGTCCTGTATACTGGGTGTAATCCTCAGTATCTGCTCTTATTCTGTATATATACACTGCACAGTACCACTTCTCCTGTCCTGTATACTGGTGTAATCCTCAGTATCTGCTCTTATTCTGTATATTATATACACTGCACAGTACCACTTCTCCTGTCCTGTATACTGGGTGTAATCCTCAGTATCTGCTCTTATTCTGTATATATATACACTGCACAGTACCACTTCTCCTGTCCTGTATACTGGGTGTAATCCTCAGTATCTTCTCTTATTCTGTATATATATACACTGCACAGTACCACTTCTCCTGTCCTGTATACTGGGTGTAATCCTCAGTATCTGCTCTTATTCTGTATATATATATATATATATATATATATATACATACACTGCACAGTACCACTTCTCCTGTCCTGTATACTGGTGTAATCCG